>VCCN01003977.1:1904058-1918461 GCA_006491835.1 Architeuthis dux
TGTAAGCTTATGCTGAACTGGTCACTAGTTTGTGCCCGCTTGTTTTCTGAAAATTCAGATATTTTTTAGTGATCACAGCCTAACTTTTTTAATTGATCACCTCCAACACAGCATATATGGGTGGCAGTGATTCATAATTTCCCTTTGCATACTAGTGACTATTAGTCTTACTTTAGTGCAAGAAAAAGCTTGAAGCCTTTTCAGTGATTTAAATGCTGCACATGCAGCAAATAAAGATGATTGTGATAAATTGTTGCCATTAGTACATATACTATATACTAAGACAAACATTTGACTAACTGATGCTAAATAAGAACTGTATGTACCTGTTCCAAGTTAACATACAAATTTGACTTTAGAGGCAGACTTGGGGACAGATCTTGTTCACAGCTGAGGGATTGCCTGAATATGTTTTTTGTTATATTTCTTTTATAAAATAACACAGCATTAACTTCATATTACCATTAAATCTTATCTATGCAAATGAATTGACAGTATCCTTCAGTATTAAATGTCTCATGAGGCAAAAAATAATTAGGGGAAAAGAAATAGATAAAAAATCCAAGAAAAAAGTATGGGAGGAAATAAATTGGCCTCTCAGTATAAAGTATTTTGTTTCTTAGCAATATGCAAGGTAAAAATCTATTTATAATCAAGCCAGGAAGTTAGAAAGTATAATCAATACATTCTTAGTTGAGCCATTTCATTTGATAGAGGCTCTGGAAGAGTTGCCTGACTTCATTCAGTTCTAGTTGATTCATTGTCTTCTTTGATATGATAATCTGTTAAATATTATTCCTATAGCAATTTTGTTCATTGGATAAATTAAAGTCTATCTTTTAAGCATTTGATACACATCATACTATATAATTATAGGATATATATAATATTTTATACCATTTGTTTTATATATCAGGGTTCATTTGGGTGTGAGTTGATTGACTTCAGTGAGTGGGTAAATTTTTATACTACTATTTACCTCTATCTTAATTTTTCAGTTGCTTTTTTATTGCAATAAATAAAAATTAATAATAATGATTTAGAATAGTTCATAATTGATAAAAATAACTAACATTCCAAGGGAAATTATGACTCACTGCCACCTAATGTATGCTGTGTTGGAGGTGAACAATTAAAAGGTTGGAAAAAGAGGTGATCAATGAATAAGTTACTTCTCTCGCCTTTTGTTGGGCTGTGATCACTAAAAAAGGTCTGAATTTTCCAAAAACAATCGGGCACAAACTAGTGACCAATTTAGCATAAACATACATTGCATATTGAACGGGGGCGTAGTCCGGATACATAGATATAAATGTGCGAAACTGAACCCAGCAATAAACCAGTGTTGTGGGTAGGGGTGATTAATTACTGACCAGTTTTTGTATCATATCATCACTTATAATTGAAAACTGGATTTTGTATGATAACCGTTGAATGGTTTGATGTGAAGAAGCCAAAAAGATCAACCGAAGCCATGCTATTACTCCTAGAAAGTCATGGTGAGCATTTAGTGGATTTATTTAATTAATTAATTTTTCTGTTCTCAATTTGAAACCTTCTGGTCATCCAGCAAAACAATCATATAGAGGCATCATGTTCTAATAAGTGATAATATTTTACTAATGAAAGCCTGAATGCATCCTTTTCAAGTATATGAATGTCAGTATGGGTGAGCTCACTTTTAGGGGTAGTATTTACTAGGCTTAGCTCAGTCTGGCACAAGACCACAAGTGTGGTGCATCCTGCGAGGATAGGAGTCACTACACAGTAGTAATGGTCTGCTCGTCTAGCTCACTACCCATTACCTCACGGCAAAGTGCCCGTAAGTTATTTACTAAGTTTAATTTTGGCACAAGGTCACAAGTATGTGACATCCTCAGTAGTAATGTTCCGGTTTACCAACCTTTACTGAATGATAAAGTGTTGAGCTTATTTTTAGGGGTCTGAAAATAGTCATTCACACAAAAACTAAAATTTGGAAAGATTTGTGTTCTTAACTCTCAGAGTAGCAGATTCTAGACAATTCTCTAGATATGGTAATCTGTTGTCATCCAAATTGGGGTTTGAATTTCAACAGTAGCATCTTTTTATTTATTCTTTAGAGAAGCAAGTGAATTTGCAATTTAACCTATTGACTGCAAATGACGAAAATTTCCGTCATTACAGTTCTATGGCTAACCCAATAAAATTTCTGTTTTATTGCAATTGGTGGCAACTATTCAGGGCTTTTATCTTGCAATGGATAACCAGCAATGGATTAACTGAGTTCGGTATTTCTGAGATGAGGTGTTAGTATTACTGATATTATTGTTCGGACTGAGATCCTCATCTTGGTTGTCATTTCCACAACCTGAAGAAGGCCGGAGAGTACATCGGCCGAAACGTTGTGGAAATGACAACCAAGATGAGGATCTCAGTCCGAACAATAGTATCTGCAATGGATTATCTTGAATAGACAAGGGCTTTTATCTTGCAATGGATATCTATTACTCTTTGCCACTAGCTGCATTTAATGGGCGAAGGAATAAAAGTTCTCTGGTTTGGCCAACTAATGATCTTTCAAAATGCACCGTTGAGAAATTTCGTTAGGTTGTATTAATTTAATCATTGTGATATGGTCAGACTATTTTTCTCGTCTATATGTTCTTTTATTCATAACATTTTGGCTGTGTAACCTCCAGCCTTCGCCAGGTGTTCTTTGTTCTAGCATGTGGAATCACTTCTTAGAACACATGCTTGTATTAGACTAGACACGTCGTCGCATCCATTTTAAAAAAAAAAAAAATTTTGTATGAATAAATTTAAGACAAACCAGGAGTGTATATATGAAAGAGATCATTGTTGATTTTATTCTTCCATTAATTCTTTTGTGTAATGTGGATTGCAGTTTTGAACATGTTTCATTATCAACGCATATTTAGGAAGTGAGAGAACAAAATTCAAAATTCTAGCCTCATGTAAGTATATTAAATAAACATGTTCAGTGCCTATTAAGTACATGTGTTCCTTTATTGGCTGATTGAATGTAGGCGGGTTAGTGTAAGGTATGGGTAAGGTGTGATATATATCTGTTGTGGTATATATATTCCTATACATAGGTTTTGGTACCAAATTCAGAGTTGCTTCCCCTTGTACATGACCAAAACGTTGTGAGTGAATGAACATATAGACGAGAAACATAGTCTGACCATATCTTACACAATGATTAAATAAATCCTGTCTAACAAAATTCAGACAAGAGTTGTATTACTGTACCTTTTTCACTAGGGAAAATATTGCTTTGACTTGTGGTGAATGTGTGACTAGATTTAACTCTAACATATTCTGGGGCAGTTGTACAAAAACAGTAATTTGAAATGCTGGAGCCTATTTTAATGACAAAAGTTTGGCACCATTGAGTTTGGATCTTTTTGTATCCTTTGATGCGTTCAAGATTGATTATATACTCAGACCATACACACATACCTAGGGGGCTTATATCAAGTAAATAATTTTGCATAACTTGCCAATTATTTTGGATCATTATTTATTGATAATTTTTGAAAGATGATATACACAGACTGAGAGTAATTTTACATATTATTTTGATGATCCTTAATTGATAATTTTTGAAACAATAGTTTTTAAATGTTTAGTAAAATATTTCTTTCCTGTTTCAGGCCGCAGAAAAAGACCTAGGCGTCATATAGCATAATTCAACTGGGATATTTTGGTCCAATATTTTTAAACTACAAAGAGACTTGTATAAAATGCAGACTTCACAAAAGACGACTTCACTTTAAGCTGAGCTGATCTGGAGACAAGTTTAAATAAAACTTTGGAATTTTTTTTTTTTTGTTGCTATGTTTGCCCTCAAAGTTTACAACCCTGGTGAGACTCCAAATCACTCAATGTGGAAGATTACCACACAGTAATGAAGACTGTTCTAGAATACTTTTGAAATTCTGGTGGCAAGATGTTGGGCTGGATTTATTTTTGATTATCATTTGTTTCCAGATATTTTCTTTTATAATGAGTGTCTTGTTTATTTTAATAAACCTGTTAACACTTTAAGGCCTATTCATGTAGGCAGCAACCATTTTGGATTTCCAGACCTTCCTTGGAATCTATTATACAGCTGCATACTTCAGACTGGTTTTTAATAATATTTTCGTACATGGATTCATGGATGATACAGGTTTCATATTCCAACCAAATTATTTCTGTTTTATTTAGTTTTTAAGTCAATGATTGGAACATAAATAGTGACTACTATAAAAACACCCATTTTTTCCCCCTCTCTTATAAATAAAATCAAAATTTAATGCTAGTATACGGGTCTGTAATACTCCTCAAACTGCCAAAAAAATGAGGTAACCGTTAGGATATTTTTTATATTAACGTTATTGGTGCTCCCTTCTCTGTAAGATTTTAACAACTTAGTTGTTAGTATTCTGCATGTGTCTTTTATAGTTCTTTTTCATATAAAATTCATCAGCAGGGAAGAAGCTTTTTGTAATGTAACAAGTTTCATTATTATCATGTTAAAATATGTACATCTTGTTAACAACCTTTTCATAAACAATTTTACCAACAAAAGTGACCAATTCTCTTACTAGCGTGACCAAGCAGTCTTGGATACTATGTACAAGAAATGAATTGCCAACTTAACTACTAAATATTTCTGATTAAGGTGTTAAGTTATCCAGGCTGTTTGGTAAGCTCTTTGAACTTCTTAAAGGGGGATCCTTTATTTACATTCTGAAAAAAAAAACCTTGTTAATTGAATATCTAAAAAACAAATTAATGTTAAAACTTATACTTCTATATATTTAAAAAAAAACGGTACACATACAATAGTGGGGTTCAAAGATTTAAGACAAATAAGTTATTCCTCTTGAATATATGGACATAGATGAAAATAATCCCTTACTTAAAAATTGTATGTGTACCAAACAATCAATGCAATGAAATCCTTAAGTGAAGTGAGATTTTTTAAAAAATTAACATTAACATTGGTACCTGTTTCCCCCTACCAATCTTTTCTTTTAGTTAATGTTAATATTGTGTTGTTCTAAGTATAAAATAAAGAAGCAGTAAGTGGAAAAACAAAGATGTGGCACTCTCCCGGATCTTTTTTTTGATCAGCAAGATTAAATATCTTTATAGAATTTGGCTATGTTTACCAGAAATCTGGGAGTGCCTAATATAGTGCAGTCTTATCTCATAAGCCATTAAAAGTGAGTTTGTTTCTCTCTGAATGCTCCACAAACATGGCTTTATACTAAAGTTGACATAATTCAACACATATCTCTTGGAGGAGACATGTCTCTAAGACAGAAAAGAAGAATTCAGTAAATTGATTTTGCAGTTAATTCTATGTATATAAATATATCTATTGTTTATTTGGATCATTAGTTAATCCCGGTGGAAAAATTCATGGATATATTTGAATTTCTATGAGATGATTTTTCTCCGAAAAGAAATTGTTTCAGTGGCAGAGTCCATTGTTTCGAATGATTGGTGGGAGATATTTTTATTAGCAAAATTGTTACCTTCAAGTTTATGAATACATTATTATGGACAGAGAACGAGAAAAAAATCACCCTGTTCATTATATATGTAGATTAGAAAGAGAATAGAATTTTAATGTACTGTTATATTGAATATATAATTATATATATACATATTCTTTTATGTTGGTGTCTACAGTTTGTGTTGAATGAAAACTTAGTATTTGCAATGACCTGATTTTATGTGTAGTCTATTGCTATTGAAAGCAAAAGAAACAATGTCATCACTGCAAATGGATATTGAATGAAAATCT
This sequence comes from Architeuthis dux, assembly GCA_006491835.1. Lineage (NCBI taxonomy): Eukaryota > Metazoa > Mollusca > Cephalopoda > Oegopsida > Architeuthidae > Architeuthis > Architeuthis dux. Next base: position 1,909,865 of record VCCN01003977.1, read on the forward strand.
GATCAGTTCAAGTAAGGGAAATTAATTACACCAGTTTAACATTTTGAGTTTATCATAAGTTCTTTTACTTATTAGATAAATATCATTCCTAGTTTATAGCAATAATAAATTGGGGGTGCATTTCAGTTAACTTTCAAAATCAATCTTTATTGAAATTAAATATTTACTCCCCACTTTTATTGAAAAGAATAATTGGAAATTGAAATGAAACTTTTTCATAATTTCAGGAAAAAATACAAATTAAATTTTCATTTTAAAAATTAGGTAGGACATTGTACGTAGCCTCAGGCTGACTGGTTTGTTAAGTGCAATCTTTTTTTTCTTCTGTTTAATATACTCTTCTGTTATTTACAAATATGTTCTTTGGTGCAAAATCTAGGTATTTTTACTCATCAAAATTTTTAAAAGAAATATGTTGCAATATTTTATTTTAAATAAATGTGCAATAACTTGAAATAAAAAGGACAATGCAATATTTCTTGAAGTGAATCCGATAACCTGCGCCCACCTCCTCATGTTAGAAGAATGATGCGGTGATGTTTATTTTTGATTATATCAAGTTTAGAGCAATTGCAAACATCTTGATAATGGGATGGTCATTTTCTAAAAAAAGAATCCTTAGAACTTGTATAATAATAATAATAATAATAATTTCTGAAACAAACAATTTAAATGCTTACTAATAGTTTTAAATGTTGCTCCAAAACAGATTGCCTCCCTCTCTCTCTTTCTCTGATATATAATCTTTATATTCTATAAGTTGTAACAAATTAAACAAAAATAATTGGAATCTCTAATTTTAATGAGTGAGTGCTCATAACTCCTCTTTCTAATAAACAAAACAATCTGTTGTTGATATTGGGTGGCTGGATAGAATATAAAGCATTTGCATACATAATAGGTTTAGTTGCCTTTGGCCAAGGCTGCTTCTTTCTAGAAGACCTTTGCAGAAAGGTGAAATCTTTGGAAAGGTTCCATTTAATGTTATTTCTTATCACCTTGTTGTTTTAAAGAGGTTATGAACGGGACCAAATGCCATACTGGTTCTGCTCACTTTTCTCCATCGAATTTCTTGGCCTTTTTTCTTCCAAATTCTACAACCCTAATTTTAGTTAATCTCCCACCCAAACTGTCCTTCACTCTCAAATTTGTGAAAAAAAAAGACTTGTATAATTGCCATTGTTCTTTACATGTAGATGTCTGGTTCAAGCTTTTGAAGAACTCATTTAAACGCTGACTCAATCTTACATAATCTAAGTAGATAATAGCCACTGTAATGAAATTTTTTCAAACATTTTCAAAATTAGCCATTTTTATTATTATTACATGTCTGCTGAAATTACAGTTTTTGCTGTCACCAAAGCTAAGCAATATTGTTTTTGGCTTGTACTGGATGGGTGACTTTGAAAATAGCAGATGCTATAATAAAAAAAGGATCAGAAAACTGACATCTGTTATGTTTCTAGCATGGAACAAGGCAGAAACCTCTGCTGTGAAAATCATTTGTTTTATAGTGATGCATGGTTTCATTTGCAAGCATAGGAAGCTATGGAGGTCTGTGGTCCTTAAAAGCTCAAGGCTATGTAACTAATATTTTAGTTTGAACAAATTATCTGATGCTAATTTTAGGCCCTTTGTACTTGTGTCATCCACTGTTCATTCCCTCTCTTTCTCTCTCAGACAGCGTTGCCAGATTTGGCCAGAAGGGGAGATAATCCAAGTTTCTGTTCAAATCTGACAACCTGCTCTCAAATGTGTTTCGTCAGCTCATTAATTTGTTAAAGAAATGAGTTTTGATTTCTGTATTATTGAACCTTCTTTGGTCTTAGAGTGTTAACATGAAATTCTATTACCATTTCCTCCCTATCTGCAAGAAGAGGAATTCTGAGAAACCTGTGATGTTTGTTCAAATGAGATTTTTTTGATCTTTTCAAAAACAATATTGAATTTTTATTTCATTTCAAGGAACCTGCTTTAATTCAAAAATAAAAAAATATAATAACGAGAATAAAAATGATTTAGTTTTTTTTTTTTTGCAGGTTCAAATATTGTTTTTCTCCTCTTCATTTTCTAATGATAGGGTCTGCATGTGGGTCTTTTTTGTTAAAATTTTAAGGATTTGTTTTGTTTTCATTGACTTTTGCTTCAGTTTTATTTTTGTTTTATCTATTTTATCAAACAACTTTGGTTGTTAAAAAAAAACCCAGCACTGCCACCAAAGGGAAATAAAACCCAGAAACATTTCCTAGTTTAATAGATTATAAAACTCTGTAATATATCAAACAAGCAATACAAGTTTTACTTATGGGGACATTGACTTTTCAGAACAGAACTTGTTAGAAAACTAATGGCTGATTTCAATTAAAATCTTGAAGCTACTGTTAACACCTTGGACAAGTTCATCATACTTTTAACATTTTTATTTTCACTGACTGTACAATTGTGTACTTTAAAAATCCGCAATAGTCAAAAATGTCCACTTTGTATATCTGGGTGCCTCTTTAAATTGAGAGCTCATTCAAAAGTAAATGTATTGTTTAGTTAAGAAAGATGTATTAAATTGCATGTTGATTGTATAATAATCTAATTGTCGTTTTATACTAAAAGATAATTTTTTTTTATGAAAGTCATAAAATTCCCTTTGTTGCTGTAATGATTTTCTGCGGGCAAAGGGTTAAAACTGAATGACTTCTGTATTAGACTTCTGCTAAGAAAGTATGCAATGAAGAGGAACGAAAATATTTGTTCCTTTTCTGATTAATTTTATGTATTAACCAAACAAATCCATCCTGTAAATTATTGGCTGCAGAGAAATGTTTTTGCTTAAAGAATTTCTTGGAGAAATTATCAGTTTTATAAAAAGTGTTTCTTCTTCATTTCTTAAAAAAAAAAAAATCAGCACAGCTTAACGAATGTGGTCCTGATTGAAATTCTGCTGACATCATGTAGTGGGTGTGAGTGTGAAAATTTCACACATGCCCACACTCGATGTTAAAAATGATGCATAAATAAAAATAAATAAGAGAGTTCATGGAAGAAAAACAGAAGTAAATACATAAATGATGTTGTTACTGCTTCACTTAATAAATTTTTGACAGGTCACATATCTGCGTGATGTCGAGTGACGTCCAATTGGGACCATCTTTGCTAGGTTGTACTGAAAAATCATACTCAGTCGAGTCGCAAATTGCATGATGGGGAGAAGAAATCATTACTTTTATGTTCATGATCATATATATATATACAATGCACTCGTCCTTTTGTTAGAAAATAATTTCAGAAACTCTTTTTTACAGTTGTTAGCATTTTCAAAATGGTGGATCAAGTAACTTAAAAATAGGTATTTACTAAGCTTAGTTTTGGCATAAGGCCAAGTAAATTGAGAATATATCAGAATGAAACATGAATTATCATTATTTTTGTAATATGATGCATTTTTGTATGTTTGTATACAAATTGATAGTGTAAAAAAAATGGCCGTTGACTGAATCAGTCAATACATGTTTTAGAATATGCAGTGTAGTGTTGAGATGTGTGATAGGTGTACAATTGTAGCAAGTTAGTTCCATCATGTACCAAGGAAAAGAAGCAAAAACAGAATCATGAATTTAGTGTCTTGAGCTTTTGCATGCCATGTTAAAAAATGGCATTGTGAACTTTTCCCCATTTTAGCTGTAAATTTTGAAATCCTGGTTGATCAGATGTTAAAATTAAATGTTTAAAAATTCAACATTTGAGGACGTTTGTAGTTTTCTATTGGCAAGTAATTCATGACTAGAGTAGAAATTTATTTTGTGCATTGATTAATGGGGTAGGGATTCAAATTTGGTCATGTTAGATGCTCTTTCAACTGAACAATCCCCAGCTATTTTCATATTAACTATTATTTTCAGTACTCTTTCCCTCGTAACCATAATGAGGCTTGTTCATAGCCGATAAAATTTCAGATTTTCTTTAATTTTTTATTTAATATCATGATACCGAATTCACTAATTAGACTATTTTTCTCCGGGTCAGTCTCTAGGTTTTTTAATATTTACTACTTTACACTTGTGTGAATTTTATTCTTATTTCACATCCCGCTAAATCAAGGAGACTTATATGGGGTCACAGGTAGCGCTCTTCCCTTTGGATTAAATTAATCCAAGCGTTAACTGCACCTATGCATCCTTAATCCAACTTAATACAACTGATAAGATCATAAATGATCATGTGACTTGGTACAATTGGGAACTCTCTAAACCCTTTCAAGACTAACCTATTAAGATGCTTAACACCTGAATTAAAATGTCCCGGTAGACTTTTAAAAGAAATCTACAGAACATATATATCCCAGCAGTCATAGAAACCTCAGGATATATATGTCCCAGGAGTCTTGAAAAGGTTAGCAGTGAAATCAACTTTCTACTTGATGTCTTGTGGGTTTTAAGAGAAGTAGATTATATAGTTTGTTCGTACGTTCAGCTGGAGTTTCTTACTGTTCCTATAGTGAGACACGTGTACGGCAATATGGCCGCCGTAATGTCTGGTGGCACCCAACTACTTCTGCTACGACTAGAAAATATCAATGTATGTATTTGAGACAAAAAGACTCAGATATTTTCAGAGAAAAAGAAAAGAAAAATCAAACTGATATTTTGTAAATGAAGGTTTTTTTTTGTTGTAAATGTTTTGCATTTTTCTCGTTGTCTTTTGGTTCTTTTTACATTCCATCAGTTTTTCCCATCTGTCCACTTTTTGTACATTGAAGATTCTTGTGCCATTCAGAAACGACAGACATAAATGATGACAACAAATGATATAAAATCTCTACAATGTTCATTTTATTACAAACTGTGTGTTTTGTTTTCATTCCATCTTCTTTTTTTCCCCAATATGTTGTTATTCTTATTTATCAGAAGGGATCGCTGTCAATCGACAAAATGTTTTGATTTTAGTGTAGCGTTCGATTGTTATTCTATTGCAGAAACACCCTGTTTGAAGCAGGGTTGCCAGAGTTTTTTTGCTCTACAAGACCAAATTTGTATGGTCTTGGGACCAAATTAAGCTGTTTCAGTACCAAAATAATCAAATAACTTAAATTCCATCATTAAAATAAGCTTGCAGGAAAAATGGATTAAAATACAAAATACTTATTCTTTGTTCATTTGTATTTATCAAGCTTTTTTGATTCAGCTATAAGCAACAGCTGAAGTGGTGGCCATTTGGAAACAGGAAAGGTAATGATAGCCTGTACTTGTGCAAATCGATTTGGGCTTTCTAGAAAAATGTTCCTGAATTTGTTACTTGAAAATTATTACAGAAGATATACAAGGTCTGTATGGAAAGTAATCCAGCCATTTTGAATATCTCGAGAACCAGTTGCGCAACCTGAATGTAACTTGGCAACCAATCTGAATGGATGTAAAAGCACATGCTTGAACAGACGCTCTCGTGGGGTTGCTCAGTCGACAGTGAGACACCATTTAGTGAGCTTGAGTACTGTGTGACCGTCTCATTCACAGTGACTGAGCGAGTCATTCTTCACGTCTCATGCAGGTTTTTTTTTTTTTTTTTTTTTTTGCAAAACATCGCAACCTATTCTATCAGGCCCTCTACTGTCCAGATTTGATTCCCTGTGACTTTTCGCCGTTAAAAGGGAGATTTCAGACTGTGGATGAGATTAAGGAGAACACGAAGAGGCAATTGATCACAATCTGGAAATAGGACTTCGCAGACTGTTTTGAAAAGTGGAAGAGACGCTGGTGTAAGTGTGTGAGATCCCAATGGGAATACTTTGAAGATGAATAAAGCATCATTTCCTTAGGGAGGCTATTTTTTTTCATTGATATTTAATGGCTGGATACTTTCTAGACAGATCTTGTACATTTTTAAAATAAATTTATGTTGTAACATTCAATACATACACATGTGGGAAATAGTGTCTGCATTAATGTCATTTTTCCTATCGAACAATTTCTTAGAAATTGGAAAAACTTCATATTAGACCGCAGCTTCGCTGAAGAAGTCACTTAGAAAAAGCGAATTATGATTTTGTCTTTTGAGTTCATTTTACTTTTTCTTTCTCCGCACATCAAGAGGAGTGAGTGTTCTTTTCTTTTCGAAGATAATAATGAATAGAGTTTTGGAGCGTTTTCTCCTTTTCTTTGTATCTATGGACAAACACAATTAATTATCGTTTAGTGTCGTTGTGATGCATCCGTATCTTGGGTGCGTGTGGTGCAGGTCCGTCAAATCGCCAAGTAGAACTTCTGCCTTCGTCTGTTGCAGTTGGTAGCATAAGGCAGGGCCTCCGAGAGGAATTTTATTAGGTGGTGCAAAGCTGTTTCCCCCCCCCCCCACACACACACTGCACAGACACCCTCGTCCTTTAGTCACCCTTTTTCATCTGCTATAACCTTTTTAGCACGTCATACTATATTCGCTCGCCAGTAAACAATAGTCAACCTATTTTATTAATGGACATATCGTATAGACTTAGAAGTTTTGATACACAGATCTACCGAAGAAAATAACAGCCCCCTCCCCTGGCCCTTAGTTCCCTGGTGCGATACACCGGGTGCACACCCCTCTTGGAGGCTCTGGCAAGAGGGATCAGAGAACCATAACATTTTTATAATCGGGAGATTTTCAAGGGACTGAAAATCACTCTCCCAATATAGTGTTGCAAGATCAACATATCAAGACAATTGTTCATTTTGTGATGAAAGCACCAAATTTGGCAGATGTGTTGATAGATATATTGGGAACAAAACTAGATTTTGGGCCATCACAAACTCGCCCCCTGGCCACCATCAGTTGGTCAAACTTTCATATCCCATTGGAACCACATGCAATAATCTAGATCTTAGTAACCCTGAAAGCCAAATAAAGTACTCACTCACAAGTTTAAGGGTTAGATTTGATCTTCTGCCAGCCGTATGGCTTTCATAGCACTAGTGGTAGAGCAGCTGGAATGGAAAACCAGGTTTCCTGAGGCAAAAGCGATGCGAGTTCGAGTCCTGCATGCAGCAGATGTTGCTTGCACTAGATGTGCCCACCAAGTCACAGCAACTACTTTATACATCTAGCAGTATCAGGCCTACCATATCCGTTACAGAAGATGAACCTTTGGGGCTTGATAAATATGAGATCCATGCAGCAGTCCTCCTTCAGCATGTACTTCAATGCTCTGACAGAACTCGTCCCCTCGTTCTTTGCTCTGGAACATACCAACTATGCTCGCTGGATCCCAGTTCATCTCCATGACATGACTGAACTACAAACCCAGATGTTGTCAGAGTGGGAATTTCTCTAGAGATAATAAGGGGTAATTGTTCAAATTTTCAGCCATCTAGCTCCATTAGTGAGGCCTGTATGCGCGATGCATACATAAACAACCAGACCAACGTGAAAACTAAAAAAACCTATGTTGACAGTTTTGGTTGACGGTTTCTAATATTTATGGGGCTGAAAACATGGAAACAGCATCTTGGGGGTGGCCAGAATGTTCTATGCCACTAACCGCTGGCAGCCATTTTGAAAAATGGCAGCCATTATCATCAGAATGCAAATCTGCAATGGCCCAATATCCAGATTTCTTCTAAATATGTTCAGCTATATATCTACCAAATTTGGCGCTTTCATCACAAAATTTAATAATACGAAATATCAGCTAATGTTTTGCCAATGATTACAATATATCGATAAAACTGCGACAAGTGCAATAGACACAGAAGACATTCAAGACGTCATTCAACAAGACACCATAAGGGAAGAAGTGAAAGTAGCTCTGGCCAGGATTATTAAATTATATCTCTCCCCCACAAACACACACCAGCACAAGCAAAAGAGACAATTCTAGATTGTTCAGTACAGTATCCAGATTTGATTTTGAACTAAATTTTGTTTTTTGACCTTGTAAGGACAAACTCTATAGATCACTGGGAGTTTTTGTTTGAAAAATCTGTATCTGATTAAGAATATTTGTGAAAAAAACAAAAACAAACAAAAAATACACAATTGTTTGAAATGATGTAATTTTATTGATTAGCTCATAAAATAAAAGTCGATTCAAAATCCTGGGAAAAAAACGTGGCTGTAAAAATTGAAACAAATAACTCGGCGGAAAATAAAAAGCATGAATAAGAAGTCCAAACTTAAAAACATGTAGAAATTGAAATGTTTACTTAGATATGCATTTTAAGTTCTTCCCACCCATTCAAAGGTTTCCAATATTGACCATTATGACGCATAACCCCAGCTGAATTGACAAGGAATCTTACACACACGTGTACTTCATATGTGAAACTTCATATGTGAATAATGCCAATACCACTATGTTCATATTTCTAAATGATCTCCTGAAGGTCGAAGGGCACTCGGGGAAAGTATCCCTCAAAGATTCTGAACATTTGGAAGATTTTTCTATTATATTCAAGATTATTATTAGAAAGTTAATTTAAAATTTATGATCTAAAATTGGCTGATAAACTTATTTGAGAATGGGAGGTCATCGTTTGAGAAGTTTTCTCTTTTTTTTAAGTGGAGAAAGATATGTACTACGTGAACAGTAGGATGACAGTAGTGATGCTGGAGAATCTCATTGTGTGTGTGTG
>VCCN01003977.1:2289170-2304705 GCA_006491835.1 Architeuthis dux
AACAGATTGAGAGAGACAGACGGGGTCTATTGATTAAAATGTATATTATGTATTAAAAAAACCCGTGGGCAGATAATGGAAGGAAAATTATATGAATACAAAGGAATTATTTTTTTCTCTTCTTTCAGTTTCACTACTTTTTAAGTGCAAACCTTTTTCTAGCATCCACGAAAAATGTGCAATATTTTTAAAAGCATAAAAAACCCAAAGAAATATCATCAAATCGATAGAACACTTTTCTTCACTACATATATGCATGTGTGTCTATGTATGTAAGATAAAAAGAATAAATAAATAATGGCATGGAATTTTTGTTTCTCTTCCTGATATTAAAAGTAAAAAAAAATTCCCTAATCATCGGCATCTCATTCATGGGAGAACTTGCCCGTAACATTAAATGAAATAAAAAATGATTTTTATTGATAAGATCAAAACGAACATGTGCACATATAAATCGACAAACGCATATGTTCACACATATCGGAAGCAAAATACAGGAAGCATAAGTTCTTATTTTACGGTCAAGGTTACTTGGAGACGGATCAATATGTTAAAGATCTCATACTGGGCACGAATATATTATTGATTTGGTATTGGCTCAAAGCTAAAAGAAATCGAATGAAAAGTTCATATAACATTTTTTTTTCGTTTTCGATTGTTTATTTTAAAAAAAAAAGGAAATTTTGAAGCATTTTTCCGGAGCTGTGTTTCGCTCTGCCGTGTAGTGACTTTTTCCTTCCAGCTTCGGATGCAAGAGATATCAAGAATGGATGTTGTCAGGGCAGCAAACGGAAAAACCATAAGTTGATTGTCATTGTTGCGTCTGTGGATTTTGCTAGTCAATAGCGAAATATCAACACAAAGAGAGTCGTTATATGCAGTGTTATTGTTGTTATCGTGTAGAGAACACAATTATCGAAAAATACAAACGAAATTCAACGAGCAGACTGCTTAAAGCAGACTAGAAAAAAAGGAGAAAATGTGTTGTCTCTCCGAAGGCGTGAGACGTATTGTGATTCCAGTGCAAGAGGCTGCTTTCTATGTCTAGACCCCAATCAGTGTTGCCAATCTAGCGCGTTTCGCGCTAGATTTAACGCGTTTCTTGTTTTGGCAGTGCAAAAAGCGCTAAATTAGCGCGTTTTGGCCTAAAACATTTTGGCCGTTTCTGGCGATTTCCTGGCTATTTCCGACCATTTTTAGCGTCTTTTTGGTGGTTTTTCGCCATTTTTGTCAATTTAAAATGATTTAGCGCTTTTTGGCAGTCAAACTATTTTTTGAGTTGGCAACACTGACCCCAATCGCCAGGCGTCTGATAAGCTGAGATAATCCTCATTACACACCACCCATTTTATTCCTGTCTCTGCATAACGCCTAGGACATTGTTTTAATGCCTTCTAAGCCAAGAGAATTCGCAAAGACCGGACTCTAGGATGCCTAAATATAGATAGAATACAGACAAAAAAGATGTTAGAATGCTAGGAAGAGTTCATGTCCAATTATAAGTGCGAACAAATTAGAGAGAAAATAATTATATATAATTCAATTTAAATGCACGAGTAATTCTGAAGAGTTTTTTTCCTCCATAAATCTAACTTGATATTTCAATTAGAGGGGGGAAATTAGTATACAATGTTATATGTAGTGACTTAACATTGTAAAAATTAAGCAAACGTAAAATGATCAAACTAGTCGATACACCAGACGACACGTTTAGTCAAACAATTCTTCTAAAAGATTCTTTCTGAGAACAGCAGAAGCTTTTCAATCAGAAAACTCAGGTCGTAAGCAATTATTTGGCGATAGACGGTGTGCTAATACACGCCCCAAGAAATAAGAGTCTATCTTAGTGATTGGTTTTGGAGGTAAAATCACACACACACACACACACATGCACACACACACACACACACACACACACACACACACACACACACACACATCAGTAGATGTCATTACTAGTGAGTTCTATCCTCACTGGGTGGTACTCACATATCTACAGATTCGGCTATATATATGGGCCATGTTCATTATGTACTAATGTATGAAGTAATTTTTCCAAATGTCTAGAGAAAAAGGTCTCGTCACTGGTACCTAGTACAATCTGTTTCATATTACCTGGAGAGGAGCTGGGCACCTCCAACCAGTTGATCAATAGATTCTATGAAGGACACGAAATCAACTAACCGATCCACACACACACACACACACACACACACACACACACACACACACACACACACACACACACACACACACACACACACACACAGTATTGCCGATAAATACACCCCTACCACTATGTTATAGAAAGTTAATTTTCTTCTAAACCAAATATAGCAGGATTTTATTATTTCTAGTGGAACATTACAGAATCAGAACAGATATTATCAGGTATTATTTATGACCAAACTCTACTTTGTTGCAGAAAATATGAATATGTTGCCGTCTGTCACGGCGTGGATGCTTTAGCACACACACCTGTCGTGGTCATCGAGTGGCAAAGTCAAACAACACACTCACGAGACGGGAATGAGGAATTTAGCGTGGAGGAAAATAATGGTGTACGTAGAAAACTGCAGATGAGAGAACACAGCACAAAAACAATTCAAGAAAAAGAACAACACAACTTCTGTTTTTTTTTGGTGAAGCAATCATTTTTGGTTTATATAACACAACAAGAAGATTCTGGTTAGAGGAAAAGTCCGGTTGAGGAAAGTGGGTTTGGTTAACAGTCCTTTAGTAAGGACTTCTTTAATGGAAGTTAGTCTACAAATAGCCAAGCCAAACACTAACCGTTTTTTGTCCAAGGCTTCGCTATTCTCTGAGCGAGTAGCAGACTTTTAGTTCCTGTTCCTTCAGTCGCGGGGTTCCTACTGCTGTCTTCTTCTTTTTTCTTCCTCCTTCCGCGCGCCAATTTCAAATCTCGAGGAAATGAGATTTTCATACATCTTTTTTTTTGTCCTCCGCGCGCCAATTTTAAATCTCGTCCAGACTAGACCCATGCCTTTGTTTACATTTCTTCGATCCTTCAATCAAAGGGGCATAACTCCGATTGAGAAAACAGAGTTATCTCCCTTCTACGACAATGAATATGTTGCCGTTCAAAGATGAGTACAACAGAGTTCCAATGCAATACAATGCAATGTAGAGTTTCGTCATAAATAATACCAGATAACATCTGTTTTGATTGTGTAATGTTCCGCTAGAAATAATAAAATCCTTCTATGTTTGGTTTAGAAGAAAATTAACGTTCTGTTAAAAATTAGTAGGGGTGTACTTATGTATGGGCGATACTATATATATATATATATATCCAGTGGGAGAGGGGCAAAGGGAGCGTAATATATGTGAGGAACCCTGAAAAATCTGTAAAAATAATCTTTAAAAAATCTAAAGTATAATGTAAAGAAAATTAAAAAAAAAATCTTTTAAAAAATTCCAGGGGGGTCAGCCGCTGATATATCCCATCCCATTAATCAAAATATATATATAGGCATTTTATGAGAGTGTACTGATGCGTCTCATAAAAGGTAAATATAACGGAGAACAATTTAAAAGAAAAGAAAAAAAGAAAAGAAGATGAAAATATACTCACTGTCAGAAGGTTGCAACATGGTGGACATAATGCAGTCATTGTTCCGGGGCCGCCTTTTCGGATCGACCCCGTCAGACATTACGTCCGACATTATGGTAAAAGAGAAATCCACTTTGTCGGTCTTTTATGAATCAGATAAACTCCTGTGAGGTTTCCTTGTTTCTTTGATCAGCGCTTTATATTTTTAGATCGGCCATTGATTTATCGATATTTGCTCGACAACTCAATCGCAATTTATTCAGTTTTTGGAATCCAACATCTCCTTTCAATAGAGGTGTGATTTCCGTATTTCACGTTGTCTGTATGATTCAGGAGATTATCGTTTAAGAAGTTGAAGCACAAACATCGATTTTTGTTCCGACTCCGCGATTCTGATCATGTTATCATCTCTTTCCTTTTTTTTAACAGAATATGCATGCTTTTTAAATGCATTTTGTTGCTGGTTTTTATTCAGACTGGTGTTTTATTTTCTGTGAAATGTTTGCTTTTGTGCACAAGATTTGAACCAAGTTAGAGCTAATTTCCCTTTTACAGCGTTTCTCGTCTCTTTTTACGATACCATTAATCCAATACCAACTCGCTGAAACCAAGCTTTTTATTACTAAGAAATAAATAACTGCTGAGAACCAGAATTTTAAATCAGGTAGGTTTACGGCAAAATGTTCGGCTTGTCATTTTAAAGCATTCAATTTTATTTTCTGAGATAGTTATTTTTACGTTATCTCGTTTCTTTCTAATATAACGCGTCCCAACGTTTCTAAATGCTTATTTCTAAGTAATTTATGAATTATAAATTTCTTGAAAATAACACCAAACATGGAACGAAGTAATTAAAATTTCAAGGTAAAGAATCGTTTATGAAGAAAAGGTAACAATGATGACATATTATCAAACTTATGAACTCTGTGTGTGTGACTTCTGTATAACCCTGCACTATACAGTGGCAAGAATCTGCTTATTCTTTTTGCCGACTAAACATTATAGGAGGATTTGCCAAGGACAAAGTAGTTTTTAAAGCGAAAGATTAAAAAATAAAGATATATTAGTCGAAATGGCCAAACTGATGTGAATTAGTAATCTACTTATATAATACGCCACGTGATGGTCTATTCTTTCTGTCTGTAACATTTGTTAAGGGAGATAACTATTGAATACTGATTACAGAGTAGTCTCCCTTATTTATTTGTTTAATCATTATTTTGCAAATGCGGATTGATTTTGGTTAAACAGGAACAAGAAAATGCAGACCATGTAATGTTACTGATATTTTTTTATGTACAGTGCAATTGCAAAATTATTTTAATAGTTGAACATTTATTCACAAAGTGTGAATTGAACGTATTACATCTCGAAGTATTTCTTTCCTTGAAAACACTGTGAATCAAACAGTTAATCCAAATCCCGAAAATGGATATACATTCCGATGTCTGAATCGTGCGTAAGAATTATAACATTTTGTTGAATGATGCTTTTTCTGTTTCAGGTTCTTACGCCTTCGTCTCCAGATTGAGGCTGTGTTTACCGGCCTTTTTATGACGTGGCCGTCTCCCGTAGATAGCGTCACCAGAATCATCGTCTCACTTTGTTTCCACTTGCGTTTGTCATCTTTTTGGTCAATGGAAATAGAGAGAAGGAAAGGATATCAGTAGAATCATCAGAAAAAAAAGAAAAAGAAATTCTTAACGTTTCTAACATTTTTATCAGAAGTTTTGAAGTTGATCTCCCCCCCTCTCTATCTCATTCTCTCTCTGTCTGTTTATCTATGTCTGTCTATTTATCTATCTATGTCTGTCTAACTGTCTGTCGGTCTGTCTATCTCTCGTTCTCTCTATCTCTATAACTGTCTGTCGGTCTATCTCTCTATGTCTGTCTATCTATCAATCTATTTATGTGTGTGTATCAATCTATGTCTGTCTGTGTATATTAATATATGTCTGTCTATCTATCTCCCCCTCTCCCTCTCTGTCTCTATCTATCCATGCCTGTTTGCCGATCTATCTATCAATCTATCTCTCTGTCTGTCTATCGGTCTATCTATCTATGTCTGTATATCGGTCTGTCTGTCCATGTCTGTCTGTCTATGTCTGTTATTTCCCCAAATTTACAATTGATGCTATTATTATCGTAAACATTATAATGATTATCATGTTCCCAACTGAAATTAAGGTGAGATTTTAAAAACAATCCGTGTATACAGCAACGATTTTATTTTCTAGAATAAATAGAGCACATGATAAAACACACACACACACACACACACACACACACACACACACACACACATAATTTGATTTCACATATATATATGATAATTATAAAGACATTTATTTATTGGTAACCTATATTTGCTCGGCGTCGGTGTTAGCGACTGATAAACGAGCGGCCTAAATCGTGTAAGATCGACACCATGTCCACCTTGGAAGCAGCCTTATACACAGGATCTGCTCTAACCATCTGAGCTAACGACGCCCTCATGGAAAGGCAGGACCTTTTAAACCTACACATTGCACGCCTCTCTATTCTCACGATCGTATTTTAGGCACGAAATATGTCTTTATAATTATCATATTCTGTGGGACATAAAAGAATATCCATCCTTTGAATTTCATACTGTCGGCATAGGGAACCATATTATATTATGTGCCTAAAATACGATCGTGATAATAGAGAAGCGAGAAATGTGTAGGTTTAAAAACTCCTACCTTCCCATGAGGGCGTCGTAAGCTCAGATGGTAAAGAGAAGGCTGTTTCCAAGGTGGACGCAAGTTTGATCCCCACACGGCCGCTCGTTTATCAGTCGCTCACACCGACGCTGAGTAAATATAGGTTCCCAATAAATAAATGTCTTTATAATTATCATATTCTGTCGGATATAAAAAATATCCATTCTTTGAATTTTGAACGAGCGCTTTCGACTGCACGTTCAGTCATTTTCAAGTTACAATATTATTGTTTGCACTGTTTTTAAATAGTGACGAAACTGATAGCGTTGCTTAGTTGGCGCGCAAGGCAATTGATGGGCGAATGCAATATTTGTTAGAAGGGGGTTTTCAGGTGTTAGTTGTTGAACACGTTTAAAACTCCCTGGCCGTGACCAAAAGAGATTTTGTTAAGGGTTGGATTTTTCAATTTTATTAGGAGCGCTTCCATTATGGCGAGTCTTTTTTTTACTTTTACACAACAGGTATTTAATTTTCAACATAATCTTCTTCCTTATCAATGCACATAATTCAGTGGGGAACATTGAACAGACTTATTGTTGCACCATCGAAGCAAACGCTCCATTCATCAAGGCCATGCTGCAAAAAATCTACCTATAGTGGGGCAAACCACGTGTAGAGAATAGAGGACTATTGGCTACCAAAGTGCCTACTATTCAGAGAACTAGTTCATGGCCAACGGAGAAAAAGAATAATTCGTATAACGTGTGAAGTCTATTGAATTTGTCACTGTGGTCATGTTTATGTATGCGGGCAGACTCTGGGTTTTACATAAAATGTCCCTCTTGCAAACGTCCCCAAAACTACGTCTATCCCGTCCTTGTGTCCTTTTAAATATCCTGCATTTATTTTACAATTGATCAAGTGATAATTTGCACAAAACCATCCGTTTCCTGCACTTGATTCCAGATTGTTAAAGCCTCAACCATGAAATCTGTATTAAATGGGAGAGTGCGAATTTCATTCAAAAGGTTGTGTAGGAACGACTACTTGAATATTACATATAAACACATGTATAGAAGCATGTGCCCACACAGTATCGCCCATGAATAAGTACACCCCTACCACTTTTTAACAGAAAGTTAATTGTCTTCTAAACCAAACATAGCAGGATTATTATTTCTAGTAGAACATTAGCACAATCAAACAGATATTATCAGGTATTATTTATGACCAAACTCTACAGCATTGAAACTCTGTTGCCCAAAATACTTTTTCGTTGTGTTGTACTCATCTTTGGACGGCACCATATTCATATTCTTTGGCAACAGAGTTTCTGGTCATAAATAATACCTGGTAATATCTGTTTTTATTGTGTAATGTTCCAAAAGAAATAATAAAATCCTGCTATATTTGGTTTAGAAGAAGATTAACATAGTGGTAGGGGTGTACTTATTTATGGGCGATATCTATCTATCTATGTGTATAAATCCTTATAAGTGCTGATACATATACGCTTCCATGCCTCTCATCACTCTTTTACGAAATTAAGTAAGCTTTCAAACTTGGTGTATTTGAAACGTGGCAGGTTTATTCAGGGAAAACATTCTAAGAATAACCCTGCTTTTCAAGAAACGACAACTCTTCAAAACTATTTTAATTATGATGATATTGTTTTTTTCTGTAAGTGTCCATTTTCTGCGAGACAGCATATTGATTTACGAACATTTGTTCGGAAAATCTAATCTCGTCTTCCCATGTTTGATGTTGATAAAACGTTTCAGCCGATTCATTCTACGGTCTTCTTTAGGTGTAATATGTAATATCCGTAAGGAAATAGAGTCTCTTTTATCGGTGTCTTTCTCTTGTGGTGTAAAGCAACAAAAAAAACCCAACTAATATAAAAAAATAAGCTAAAAGAGACTGTCTTTTCTTACAGATTTTGCATATTACACCTGAAGAAGGCCGTAGAATGAATCGGCCGAAACGCAGTCTCAACGTCAAAGATAGACAGAAGAGATTAGATTGTCTGAACAAAAGTTGCTGTGTTACTGACTCTTTTCAAAGTTACAGACGATAGCATATTGATTATTTGGTAGCTTTATTGCATTTGAGTTTCAATAATATTCCAATAATGAGACTTACTTAACCAGTATTTGATTAGAAATAGCTCACGGGGACTATATTTAGGAAATGGAGAACGCTAAGCTAAGTAAAAGGTAGGCAACTATTACAATCTCAACTTGCATATGTGTGGGAATGTTATGACTCGAGGCTTTATAGATACTCCAGAGTAAGTATGAAGTTTGATCAATGCTCGAGTCCGGATCAGAACTGACTAAAACAGAAAATATGCCCCAATGGCCATTTTCGTTAAAGAATCACATTAAAGAAAAGAAATACTTTTGCAACAAGCACATGACGGACGCACAATGGTAAAATGATAAGGGATTTTATAATAGAAATTAATAAAACAATAATATCAACTCACAATAAGAAAATGCCATTTTTCTGTTTTATGTTTTTCATCTTCTTTATGCGTTTTTCTTCTTTTTCTTGTTCTTTGTCTTGTTGTCGTTCTTCTTCTTCTTCTTCTTCTTCTTCTTCTTCTTCTTCTTCTTCTTCTTCTTCTTCTTCACTTTGTATTCCAGTTGGTTCTTTATCTTGTGTTGGCATTTATTGAGCAAATCCTGCAGAAGACATAAAAGTGAAGCAAAAGAAGATAACAATGGCCGTCAAGATTTGAACTAATATATTTGACGTAAATAACACACAGCAAACATAGACGTTTTGGGGTTCATAAATACAGACATACTTCAGAGAGGCGTTATGTATAGAATTAATTATTCAATTTGTCAATATATGAAGAGTGTGGTTCTAAAAACGCAATAAGCGCCATTTTAATTAGTTTAATTAAAGATGACATTCTGGATTTGCATATATATATATATAAAAAGGTTGTAATGTGAATCCAGAAGTTGATTTTTAATTTAATTAAAAACATTTTTTTTCAAAATGGCGCTTATCGCGTTTAGAAACCAGTGATATAAATTAGTGTCCAAGTATAACGTAAGAGCTAATATGTAATTCCTGATCAAGACTATTTACTTTCGAAATTGGCATCGTAAATATTCTATGAACCAAGCACTCAGCACATTCATATTTTGATTATCTCATTGTATAGGTATCTTGAAATCCGGATTGCATGGAGTCACGCATATATAAACTGGCCAGCCAATACATTATGCCCACCTGTCTAATAAGGTTTTTGTCCCCCATGTGCCCACAAAATAGCTCTTACTCGATCAGACATGGACTCTACAAGACCTCCTCAGGATGTTAACGGCAGCTCCTGTAACTGTTACAAGTTACGTGGTTGCGGTTATGCAGAGCTAACTTGTTGGTTCAACACATGCCATAATTGCTTAATGGTATTGGTATTGAGATATTGGGAGTTAGCTGGCCTGGGAAACACAGTGAAAACTTCTTCATGCTCCTGAAACCGTTCACGTACAGCACGTGCAGTCTGGTAGGATGCATTGTACTGATGAAAGATGCCACTGCCATCGTAGAAGACTGAGGCCTTGAATGGGTGTACCTTGTCTCCAATGATGTGGAAGTGGGTGGTAAGCGACAAAGTACCTTCTATATGAATTATAAGACCCAGTGCTTCCCAGCAGAACGCTAGCCTAACCGCCACACTGCCTTAGCCGGCTTGTTGTCTTCTCAAAGTGCATCCTGGTGCCATCTCTTTCCAAAATAATGACGCTCACGCAGCTTGACGTCCACCCCATTCAAGAAAAAGCGACAATAAGTTCTAACACTGACATGCGCTGTTGTTTCGAGACAGTAGCTGTCATTCTTGCCACATGTCACCGGTCATACTATTTTGGTATCGGTGTGTATACAGTGAGTGCAAAATATATCCGATACAATTCAAAAGGTTAATTTTGACATCCATATACAGCTTAAATTGATAGAATTTGGACCAAAGATTAAAAAATATAAAATTCAAAATAATATTGAAGCAAGATTGAACATGTTATGTACAAAAATCAGAAATCTTTGGTCCACATTCTGTCAATTTTGAAGGTGTAAAACTATGTTAAAATGAACTTTTTGACATGTATCAGACACTTTTTGTACTCACTATATACCGGCTCAAAGACTTGTAAACTAATTAAAAGCCAAACCCTGATATTGATAAGCCGCTTTATTCTCAGAACTGAAGCAGATCAATAAATCTCAGTGTTTACTCATAAAATCAAGACAGTATTTGAATTGGTTGGATTATTACAGGAGGCGACGACCACGCCTAGTTAAGTCTCCTGCTTGTTCTATAAAATCCTTTCCACGGTTTATGCATCGTGCTCCATCCTATAAAATCCAAGAGACAGAATCCGTTTGAAGATTCCGATAAATACGCCCGTATATTTCCCTCTCTTATCCAGCAGTAAAATCCCTAATAAGACAAGCAATTTCTGCTGATTGATGTTGCAAAACGAGTGGGACAAACGAAATAGAGCTTCTCATTTTGTCATCAATCACTCTTGAAGGTGAACGCTTTATACAAATGTCAGAATACAACGTGTGTAAAGGGAAGGGGCAAAACAAATGCACACTGGGTATATGTGGTGTTGTGATAGTTACTCAATAGTAATTAAGATATGAATGGATCTCTTTCATCCCTTTGTATCATAGTAGCATTAATCACGTTCAGCTTCTTTCTTAATTCACTTAATCAAACCTCTTAGCAAGATGTTGCGGAACTGATGTTATTGATTATATTACAGGTTGGAAGGATTTATACTTGAATAGTCGGTGCGAAATGACCAGGCTGAAAGGAGCGCCGTTCAGAAGGAAACCTTTGACCTTTTCGGATGTTGCTCTTCTCATTAATTATATTATAAAAGCTTCCACAAAATCATGTAAATATACATTGAAAAATATCTCCCGGCCAGCATATATCTTAGTTTTTGTTGCATTTAAGTTTCAATAATATTCTAATAATGAGGCCTTGCCTAGCCAGCATTTGGGATATAACATCAACTTTATGGTTTATAACTGATACACACCCACTTGTTAATCACCGCTACCCACAACTCTGGTTTATTGCTCGGTTTAGGTTATTCATATGTTCTGACATTTATATGTATCTATGTATCTGTTTGTGTAACTATGTATCCGGACCTCGCCCAGCGCTAACCGTTCATAGTAGAAACTCGAAATCTTTGCGGGAAATGTTTATTTGTTTTTTTGAAAATTCCCTTTCTAAATAGGTTTTCATAGGGGGGGGGCGGTTCAGTATGCAATGTAAGTTTATACTAAATTGGTCACTAGTTTGTGCTCGCTTGTTTTTCGAAAATTCAGACCTTTGTCAGTCCAACAAAAGGCGAAAGAAGTAACTCGCTCATTGATCAATCCTTTTTCCAACTTTCTAATTGATCACCCCCAACACAGAATATATGGGTGGCGATGATTCATAATTTCCCCTGGAATGCTAGTTCGAAATATGCTTGTTCAAAGTTGCTGGAGCAGTTATAAATTGATCCATTCATTTCGAAGCGCATAAAAAAAGAACTGCAAAAAAGATATAGTTATTATATAGCTATAAGTCTAGGTTAAAAGAGTTTTATGTTTTATGACAGATTGTTTGACCCAAGCTCTATCCCTCTATTTCTCTCTCGTGCACGTAACACACATATAACGTTTATTTAGGAATTCGACCGAATTAATTCCCAGTTATTTTGATGATAATTCGAATGAACACGGGAATAATTATCTAATCCACAGCATTTGTTAATTAATTTTTAATTTAATACTGGCATGTCCGTGCGAATTCTATAATCCCTTACATTTGATAACCATCTAACAATTTTTGGCAGAAATTATTACGTCGGACAATTGTACACGAAAGACAGTCAGATGTGAAAAGACGTACATCGAAGTCTGGTTAAATATTCATATAATTCTAAGAGAATTTTCTTTTAAATTCACAAGTTACAAACAATTTTAAAATAGTAATGGCGAAGCCCCATCCATTCATCTTGTCCGGTAGAAGATATGAATAAAGATAAAAATAACAAATGCAATCGCCTTTTTTTTTGTTTAATATTCAAACAGGTCTGGTTAGTCACTCTATAGAAACCGTCACGTGTGCTGTGTTCGGGATGATCAATTACAAAATTGGAAAAAAGGGCTGATCAATGAATGAGTTACTTCTCTTGCCTTTTGTTGAGCAAAGACTAAAATAATTTTAAAAGTCTGAATTTTCAAAAGAACAAGCGTGGATGCTGCCGGACACAGACTAAAGGATCAATTTAGCATGAACTTACATTGCAAATTGAAGCCCCTACTAAAACATATTTAGGGGGAACCCACCCCCTGCTTTTTCTAGACTAGACACAATAAGGAGTAAATGTTGAAATTCTCAGCCCTCTAACTCCATCGATGCAGCATGTACGCGCGATACCTATCCAGCCTGACCAACTTCAATAGTCGACAGTTTTGATGACAGTTTTGGTTTACTGTTTCTAATATTGATTTCCTACGTAATTGCTTTCCAGAATTACTTTCATCATTTCTGGGGTTGTGCGAGTAAAAGCTCTTGTGGAATTCTGTTTATAGATAATTACTAAGATTAGCTTCGTCAGACACAGGGCTATATGGTCGGGAGGAAGAACGTGTTGCTTCAGTTTCCAATGTGGGAAGGATCTTCCTTGAGAATCAGAATTCAAAATTCTAGGTTTTTTTTAACTGGGCCAGAACACCAACGACTGGTGCCGGTGGTGAATACGAAACTATCTCAACCACGATGCAGGCCCAATACCACCAGCAAACTATTAAATCGAGTTCGAGTTTTATAAAGCTATTATGGTATCTGCTGAAACTAAATCTACAATCTACCTAAACCAGTGTTTCTCAACGTTTTTCAGCCCCCCCCCCCATACGACACCTCGCTACATGTCAACGTCCCCTGTAGTCTTAATATGACTAGTACTCAACACAGATTATGGTATGTTGTCATTATAAAGAAAAAACATCATTATTCAGTTCAACGGTTTTATTAAGGAAAATGTTATAGTAAGTATATCAATGAATTCCGAATGGGAGTTCATTATTAAATTAAGTGTGGCTGCAAGGCAATTTAAAAGGTTTATTAAAACGTCAATTACTCAAAAGAGTACATACAACATACATTTTTACTACTAGTGTAATTTGCCAGTTACTTACTTGTATAGAAGAAATGATTACCGAAGTTAGCATTTAATAACGGCCTAATGCTAATTCCTTCTCGTTTGTAAGCAGATACTTCTAAACAACAGCCATTTGTAAATCAGAATCTCTACAACGCCCGCTCTAGAAGCTTAAACCCCCCATTAAGGCTCTTAGTCACCCCAATGCCCCCTTGAAACAAACAAACGCTCCCAGGGGGCTCTAGCGCCCACGTTGAGAACCACTGACCAATCGATTTTACGAATTCTACGTGAGAATGACTAACCGCTATACAAAAGTGTATTTTGCCTTAAGAATGTGCAATTTTCTTTTTATAGATTGGAATGACTGATCCAAAGATTAACAAACACTAAAAGCTCCTTTGTTGAAATGCATCAGCGTTCAGCAAACTATCTTGGAAATTATGAGTGAAGCCACCGTTCGTTTCTTGTCCTTCTTACTAAATTTCAGTCTGAAAAATCAAGGACAAGTTTTAGAATAGCGTGTTACGTCTCAAACATATTTATTATCATTAAGATAAGCCTTGATGCATTTCGCCGAGTTTCATTCTTCGTCTTCAGAAGCTCTTTTGCAGTGCGGAAAGCTCCAGTATGTGCTAACCACTCCTTACATGTGTGTATGAAATGTAAACAGAACTGTGTCTTCGTGTCTTGGTAGAAGTGAAAATATCGAGTGCTGGTTTTCCCAGGAGTCAGTGAATTCACGTCAATCTATCTATCTATCTCTCTGTTTCTATCGGTCAATTGTTTTTGTATGAAAATGACGTTGAAATTCCTAGGCTTAATCTATCATTCATGATTATAAACAGTTTGTGGTTTTTGTACGTTTATAACAAGAGAAGCGTACATTATATATGTAGGGCGTACGTTGATTTTGGCCAACTAATCAATCGTAATAGTAGAAGGCACAATAGTAAAACAAAATAGACAAATGAAAAAATACTGGTGAGTCTAAGGAATTGATATCAGTGACAATACAACAGAAGAATTCGTATGCTTATGTCTGTTGCTACACATCTATTTGATTGATAAAAATGTGTATAAGTAATCTTTAAATGGCAGGACTTCTCTCTCTCTATCACTGTCTCTGTCACTGTCTTTCTTTAGGGACAGTGACAAAATAACTTGCCTTGGCACCGGGGATATGCATTTTGTGCTCTACCCTCCAAGATAAATTTCTGATGTCTAAATTCACCATGTTTGCCATAAGCATTTATTTTTAATAATTTTAATAACTGTTTAAAAATCTTTTGTGGCTTAGTTACGTGTTTGCTTCTGTCGGCTGTAGTCGGTTTTTGAGTCTTGGTAAAAGTGAGAATATCCAGTGTTCGTTTTCCCAGGAGTCAGTAAATTCACGCCAATCTATCTATTTACCATTCTCTCTGTTCCTATCAGTCAATTGTGTGTTTTGTTAGTAAAACAAAATAGACAAATGAAAAAATACTGACCAATCTCAGGAATTGATATCAGTGAAAATACAACAGAAGAATTCGTATCTGTTGCTACACATCTATTTGATTGATAGAAATGTGTATAAGTAGTCTTTAAATGGCAGGACTTCTCGCTCTATCACTGTCTCTGTCACTGTCTCTGTCGCTGTCTCTCTATCTTTAGGGACAGTGACAAAATAACTTGCCTTGGGATATGCTCTTTGTGCTCTATCGCCCCACAGCATTTCAAAGGGAAGAATGAGACAATTTGCTGATGTCTAAATTTACCATGTTTGCCATAGGCATTTATTTGTAATAACTGTTTAAAAATTAACTTATATATAATGTCACTAAATATTGAAATATTCAAAAGGTTTTTCGGACGATTGAACTCGCTCTTGTTGTTTGTGTTGTTAACTGGACGAAACGCCATGTTAACAACACAAACAACAAGGAGTTACATTGTCCGAAAATAACTCTCACCTCAAAACTATAGACAATATTGAAATACGAGGAATGTCCATAAAGAAACCGAACTGATAAAACAGCGCACCAATGAGACTGTTATTTTGAGTAGCAGTGACTCTGACCTTTCGTATGAAACAAACTGCATCA
>VCCN01003977.1:2333787-2344973 GCA_006491835.1 Architeuthis dux
TTTACACATCAACTTCAAAACAAATACAAAATTAATAAAAACCAGATGTTTGAAATAAAACGTGAATAGGGTATCGATTTCCCCGTAAAAATATTTGTTCATACGTAAATCATATGGATTCAAGTGTCGCTTTCAATTACCTTTTAGATTAATATCCAATATATATATTTTGGATAAAGCCCTGCAGTTTATCTTTACAGTTTTTCACACTCTGTCCTTTTTACTTAATTCCGCCACCACAGCCAAATCGACTGAAATAATCACCTTATTTCTAAATTATATTACTTTTATAATGCATACTTTCTAAAATACAGATAAAACCCCTTGAACAGACCACCGAATCAAGGAAAGACCATGTATAGAGCCTGGCCTCTAAATGAAGGATATTGGATTTCGTAGTCCAGGTTCTAATATTGACAGAAATATGCACTTGAAAATTTGATACAGCAGTGTAAAAATGTAAAGAAAGAAGTCCACATTTCCGATTTTAATTATTCATTTGATCAGAGGATTATTATCGAGAAGGGAATTATATTTCCAATTCCTAGAAAGGGAATTTTTGTTTTCATTTAAAGAGGTTACACTTGTTTTTGTTTTAGATACAAAGGAAGTTCTGAATAATTCATGCAGTTTCGAACGGAACTGCTTCTGTCAAAACAGACCTAAGGTCATGATTTTCTAGAAATTGTTAAGCACCTTGGGAAGCGTCTGTTATAAAATTCGGTATTTAAAATTAAAATTTTGTTTGGTTTTGAATATTAAATGCTGGCACGGCATTCAGATTTGCTATCAATAAATCTACGAAAAGCACACTATGCTGCCATATGTTTGGCAAAATAAAGATTTTCCCGTCAAAATCTTTTTTCGAACAAACTGTGTTTCTATCAATAAGGCCGGTGGAATGATTTCAGTAGTTATTTCTGTAGTATCTATTAATTGATTAGTGTCTCAATCGAAGATTAGTCAAATAGCTTCACTGTATTATTTCTTCAATTTACTCTTTGGTTTTGAGTGTTATAAAATCTACAGAGTAGCCGAATACGTTTATTTATATTCAAATCCACGTTATTAACATAAACTGAACAAATATAATTTACAATACCGCATTTATGTCTGAAGAGTTAAAGGTAACTGAAAATAGAACGCATTCACTCTTAAAATATCTGGACAGTTAAGAACTCTTGAAAAGCAATCGAACTTTCGATAGTAATTCAGGACAGAGCAAAATTTGTGATTAAAACCATTGTGAATGAGGAAGAGGGAATGAGTTTTTGCTACTTTTTCAAGAAAACTTACCATAGTCACTTAATATTAAACTAAATTAGCAACATCAGGATCCAATACAAGTTGTACTGGCCAATCGATACTGCGAAGCACTTCATCAATTCTCGTCTGCTTCTGTCAAATATAGACTTCATTAATGGCTTGATAGCAAGGAAAGAGTTATGAACTCCCAAACACCAGACAGATTGCAGCTTTTCTCATAATTTTCAATCTCTTCCTACGCGCCAACCCAGCCCAGGAATTAATAGTAGCCACCGTGAATATAACAAATTTGCACATGTTCAATCTATCGACGTAATACGAACAATCTGGACATATTCCAAAGTCTTCCCAATATTCTGTGTAAAGATATTGACAGTCGCTAGTCATGGATAAATGGTAAAATATGTTACTATTTCTTTTGGGGGCTATTCCAGTTCTGTGCTCTTCAATCTTTCAATATTGAACAATTTAATAGCTATAATTGATTTTTCTAGTTGTAAAAATAATATACGGTTGATATATTACCAGAAAATAGAGAGGCTGATTTTCTCTCCATTTAACAATTTTGACGCAATGAATTGAATTTAAAAAAACACCCAGTCAAGAAAAATACTGATTATTTGTCTCTTAGAACAATGTGGCAAGAGAAATAATAGTTTGGGAAATTTGCAATGGTTACTATGCATAGCTCTGAAAATAATGTTAGTGTCGTAGGTATTTACTTAGTTTAACCAAGTATGACGCAACCTTATTATTGGGAAGACTGTATAGCAGCAAACGCCTGCTTTTAAATTTAGCTTTTGTGATGGTTTATTTGAGTTCTATTCAGTTTGACATAATATTATGCAATATTGTGGTTTATGAAGCGCATCTTTTCTCTGTGTCCGCCTGGTATGAAATGCATCGTTTGAAATAGGACGGGACATGTGAATTTTGATTTAAATAGATCTGAATAGAGATACCAAAACAAAAGATACTCGAGTACGAATGTAAGAAATGACAATTATATTTACAATTTAGCCTCAAAAGCCGAAATAAAATTCAGATAAAAGACAGGATAGTATTTAACCTAAAGAGTTGTTGAAGCGTGACATTTATTTTCTGTAGTTATAAAGGTGTTATTTTATCTTTCGCAAATAGGACGTGTTTATGCTTATGAGAAAACAAGACTAATCAGGTTCTCTATTTATTGTAAAGTGGAAAGGTTATCTAAAAAATATAAAACAGTGGCTACTCCCCTACGACGTAGTTATATGTCCCAAACACATAATATGGCCCATTTATTCCCTGTCCGCAAGATATCTCCAAAAGCTCTAAATGATTTTCATTCGGATTTTCTGGAAGGGTGGACAATAGACTAAGGAAGAAATGATTCAATTTTGGAGCGGTCCATGAAGAAGTACCCCCCGCCCCCCTACGTCGTAGTTATATGTCCAGAACACATACTATGGCCCATTCTTTTCCTGTTGACAAGGTATCTCCAAAAGTGCTGCATGAACTTCATTCAGATTTTCTGGAAGGGTGGACAATAGACTAAGGAAGAAATGATTCAATGGAGCGTATCCATACACAACCCCCTCCCCTACGTCGTATGTATATGTCCAAAAAACATAATATCGCAAATATTTGTTCCAGACCGCAAGGTATCTAACAAAATTCTAAATGAATTTCATTCAGATTTTCTAGCGGTGTTGACAGAGCTATACCCTCTCTGAGTGTTTTCTAGTTATATATACAATACAACAGTTGCAGCAATCCTCTTCAGTCAGAATAGAAGAAGGAGTGGAGTTTGACCCTGCAGCAGCCAGACTTGTCTTGTCTTGTCTTTTTGCTTAGCTTTTTCGACTTACAGCAACGGCTGTTTTTCTCACACTCTACAATGACTAAAAAAACACCCCAGACAGCGCGAGATTCTGACGACATTTCCTCTTTGAAAGAACTGTAAGAAATTAATCATTAATTTCCCACGGGTCGCAAACAAAACATACAGTTGTTGACAGGGAAAGTGATTCTTTGTCAAAACATCAATAACTTCGATCGAAATAGCACCGTAGCTACGATATAGGCTTGAAGATTAGCAAATATACGATTCTATTGTCGCGTCGGTTGAGAGAAATGCCATGTTGTCTAACAAGGGCAATACAGTCGTGTCCTAAGTAGCCGTCCGATAACTAGTAATGATACACAGATTGTATAATTATACTCAGCAAAGAGGGAAATAAACGATTGAAAGCATGTCTTACTGATGCCTGAATCATGTCAAGATTGATAGTAGGTGTAACCGCTTATCGTCGCGTGCCAGTGACGAGCATGAATTAATTACTCTCTTCCCTCTGTCCCATCTCCAGATATTCTTTCACAAAGGTATCGTCACTAGCACGCCACGATGGTTGACAGAGAACAGGATTTGTGAATGAGCAAACCACTTTCCTATAACTACATCAATTGCACGGAGAGTATCAGCAAAAATCGTTCCATCGGCAGCAAATTATCGGAATGGAAAAGGATTCATTTTTCACTTCTTATAGCAGAGAAAAATCATGGATGAATTGGTGCAAATTGTCCCTTTCTTGGTAGAATAAAGAAACATATATTTTGGGACGGATCCATGCACAATGACTTAGTCAGAATTCGCAGAAATGTACATTCACAGTCGTCCAATTTGAATTTTAAAATGGCCGCCCTTACAATTCATAGAAACACTGGCAACAATTCTTTTCTTAATCTGGATGGCTTTTAGATATGATTTAACCTGGTTGCCAATATTTTACCCACTAAAAACGATAACTTTCACTGAATATTTGATTATTTGGAAAAATGCGCATTTTAGGTAAAGACACAAAAATGTCAATAGAACATAACAACCCACAGTTATACAAGGCTATCATTTATTTTCCATGTCTAGGGCTCCACTACATTCCAAAAATCATAGTTATCCCTTGTCCCTAATTTGGTACCGATATTGGAAATCTGGGGGTCTGGCTCATGGATCTGTAAAATGCAGTTCCTGTATGAAAACTTATCAAAATGTAATTTTTAGATCATTCCGAGTGATCAGCTAATTAAAAAGTAATTTAGAATAATTTTCTACCATATGGTTCGAGTAATAGTTTATGTGGTCAGTAATTTTATAAATATGAAAGAGGCTTATCTGATTAGAACAGTATTTTTCACCTTAAAAGAAAATTGTTTTATTTGTTCTTGCGTCGTCGTTAACCGACCACCGTGGCCCAGTGGCAGAGTGCTCGCCTCCGTTACGGTAGGTCGTGGGTTCAATCCACTCAATCCACTCAATCGAGTCATACTAAATACGCAATGCCTCTCTGCTAAACACTCTGAAGAGAGATGGGCTCCGTAAGACTATCTTGCACAAGAAATATCTTGAAGGAAAACCTCGTACTGAGTTATGGGGCCAATGATTTATTCCAGCTTTTGACTGTATCTTTTTTGATAGATGTTAAGAAAAAATAATAAAAATAAACCGATTACTAATTTTAGAATGTTCTCTCTCTATACACATTATTCTAGTTTAAGCCCGTTAACATGCAAATGATGTTATTTATATATTATATTATATGTATTTACTTATTTGTTAGCATTCCTTCTTAGAATAAATACACTAATAACGGTACATTCTTTATTGTATTGTAATGTTTATTCTTTAACTCAAAAGAAGGTTTAAAGTATATATTAATCCCCACTACCCACAACACTGGTTTATTGCTGGGTTTAGGTTATTCATGTGTTCTGACATTTATATCTATCTATGTATCCGGACTTTGCGCAGCCCTAACCGTTCAGAGTAGAAACTTGAGATTTTGCACACACACTCCCCTCAATGAGTAGGGAAATGTCTTTATTGTTTTTTGAAAATCCACCTCCCCCTAAATAGTTTTTTTTTTTTGGGGGGGTTCAATATGCAATGTAAGTTTATGCTAAATTGGTCACTAGTTTGTGCACGCTTGTTTCTTTGAAAATTCAGACCTTTTTTCAACAAAAGGCGAGAGAAGTAACTTATTCATTGATCACACCTTTTCCCAACTTGATCACCCCCAACACAGCATATATGGTGGTTGTCCATAATTCCCCTTGGAATGCTTGTTCTTTTTCTGCTAAATATTTATATTTTTATATACGGTAGTGTTGCAAAATCATTTTTTATTGAAATAAAACAAATTTCTTTGTTATTTGTGACACAGCATATCTTTTCTGTTGGAAGATTCGCTGTCGTTCCATCATTCAAGCCCAGCGCCGGATAATTGCCCACATACTGTAGACCCGTGCCAGTTTTAATATAAAAGCCAATTGATCAGACTCTCACTAGAAACACGTACTTGTTATCGATTGTCCGTATATTGTTGTAGGCGCCTGAAGATAGTCCTTTGGGACTTATTAAGAAGTCCTCAAAGTGTCAATAAGCGATCAATTATGGATCGATAATTCGTATGAAAGTATAATTCTGGTCAACTTGTCTTATATTGAAAATAAGATTGATGCAAAGCCAGGTTCGTCGGTACCGATTGGGTTGATACTAGAATCAAAGGCCAAAATACGATTGACTAACTAAGGACATTGTGTTACAATATATGGGATACAGAGAAACCGTTAATGAGTTGTTATATGTAGATGTATATTATGACGAGTACAGGTGACTTAATTAGGTTCATTTAATTTCTCTAGTAAGGAAAGGAAATTAGTAATTAACTTTTATTCGTCGATAGTTCATTTTAGCTTTAAAAAGAAAATGAATAGTCTCACGGTCGAAAAAGTAAAGTCGATACGTTTTGTTTGCCAGGCTAGGGCTCTTGTCTGTGTCAGAGGACAAATGACCGATCACAGCAGAATATAGGATTGGATACCTGGTTAACGTCATTTGTAGTCATTAGTAGCAGCAAGTTAGATTATAATCTTGTGAGTGACATTCGAAAACACATTAAGGATTTTGATGACCATTCGCGAAAAGACCGCATGTCGCGAGTTAGCAGATTATGGTATTATCGTTGATCCAAACCAGATGTTGTTGGACAGATAAGTAAAATTAAGTGAGGAAGAAAGAACGGAATAAAGAAATAATGAAGAGTCGAAGAGAGACAAAGACAGATGTACGGACGACAGATATAAATGAGGCTATAATCTTGAAACAAGGCAGAGGGTTGGCGGCCGGAGAGACGGACCTTCGGTCCTATCATAGACGCGTGCGTGCTTAATGAGGCGTGGCTAAATAGACTTTTTCTTAGCCTCTCTCTCTCACACCATGTCCAGACTTTGGCATTTGAACCCTCTTTCCTCTCTGGGGAAAAAAAGAGGAGGTGTTGTGTTTTGGAAACTGCTACGATGTGTGTGACTGTATTCGTTACATGGGATGAGCGACGAAAATAAAGACATATACTTTATAAACGAGACTTCGATACTTTCATTCTTTTTGTGCACTCCTGCATCTGTATTGATATGTATGCATGTTAATAACACATGACTATGCTACATAAGCATTTACTTCTGAGTTTTCTATTAACGACTTGTTGCAACATCTAGTGTGTGTCTCTAGACGAGTAAAAACAACGGAAATGCATGTCAAACTAAACTCATATGTCTACCTTATAATAATGTAAGATTTTGCTTTGAAGGTAAAACGTCTGTCGCTTCCGAGACACTTCCCATTGTAGTATAAACGGCCGTTGACGAAGTCCCGGTTTCCATTGCACGCATCAGCCTAGTGATCCTTGCAACTTCCCAAGTCTGGTCCAGTTTTTATGACCACCCCTTACATCGAAGGGATACCTCCACCCTAATCACACAGGTTAGAGTGTACTCAATTAGCTGCTGAGTGCACTGGGAAATGTGTCGTAATGAAGAGGTTTTCACACTGTTTGCTCATCACGGGAATCGGACCCAGGTTGAGTGTGAGGCAGACGCGCTAACCATTACACTATCCAAGCAAACATTTTTCATTGGCTCTAAATAAATCAATTTACCATTGAACCACGTATAGCATTCATTGTGGAATGCCTACCATAGGGTGAAGGCTAACAAACAAGGGTTTTGTGTATGTATCATCGATCTCCGCTTATACCCACGTCGAGGGTGTCGGGGGGTTCGGTACACGCGGCTAATTGTTAGTAAGACCTACTCCCGGCTTGCCAGGCCTGTCAGAGCTTCGTTCTGCTTACGGCACCCGGTATTCCCCAATGGTCACCCATCTAGGTACTGACCAGGCTGGACGTTGCTTAACTTGGTGATCTTACGAGAACCGGTGTATCCAACCGGATTTGGCCGTAACCCCTTAGCCTCGGGAAGAGGTTCTTGAATCCTAGTCCTTGTGCGGTGTGCTTAACGAAGAGGCATTGAGTACCATTTTTAAAGACTTTAATGACTTGGCGGAGGGTTGAACGACGATCTATCGAATTGGAGGCGAACACTCTACCATTGGGCCACGCTGATCGGTCGCCGTCTAATAAATATCTCTAAGAGTCTATGCGTAAAAAAAACATATTTGTTTTTTAGATTGCAATACAATCGCATGTCTCTTAGGAATTGCATCTATGGAAAAGCTGATCAAAGAACAACTTTTCATTCAATTTATTAATGTGATTTCTGGCTTAGAAACATTGTTTGATACTTATAAAATCAATATGTCATAAAATAGCAAGTAGTAGTCAATGTAGCATAAAATGAATTTTTGAATCCAGCATTGTTACTTGTATCCCATGCAGACAACCCATAGGGACAATACATCTTTATCAACCCCGTTTATTGGTTGAGAGGATAAAATGGATGACCAAGTTTGCAGTGATGCGAAATGATTTAGGGAATTATACGAATTTATGTTTTATTTTGGTCAGTCATGGCAATCTTTAGTCGAGAGCTTACATAAAGTTTTCGTTGAGAATGAAAAAAAGTAATCAAGCACCAGAACTCAAATTATAATCATGCATCGAGTTGGGGTTTTATGTGCTTCCTAATAATAAAGGCACATGTACACGTGCATAAATGGATTTAAATTTGGACACTCACCAGAAAATTGTGTGTGAAAAAGGCACATGTATACTCGCATAAATGGATTTAAATGTTGTCACTCCCAAGAAAATTGTGTGTGAAAAAAATCACGTGTACACTTGCATAAATGGATTTAAATTTTGTCACTCTCAAGAAAATTGTGTGTGAAAAAGGCACATGTACACTTGCATAAATGGATTTAAATTTTGTCACTCTCAAGAAAATTGTGTGTGAAAAAGTCACATGTACACTTGCATAAATGGACTTAAATTTTGTCACTCTCAAGAAAATTGTGTGTGAATTCTTCCGTGTGTATGTGTATGAGTGATGGTTCGTACATTCTCTGCACACAACGACAATTTTATCTAATTAGCATTGAATTAATTAGAAGCATTCAATTTGAATCTAGATTTGACAAATCTTAAACGATTTAAAAAAAATTATAGATGATAATTTGTAAAAGTTGCTAAAAACTTTAGTCACGTTTCCCCTTTGCGCTATAATAGCACAACGATCTGAGGCAAATTGAGATCACACAAGCTTAATTCTCCCGGAGTGTCTAATTTAATGGGGTCGTCTTTTGTGCTACACCTGCACATATAAATCTTCTTTCTGTTGCAGCAAAAGCCTGAGTCATTGTAGAAAGAAGTGTTACAGATTGTTTTATACGTCTGAATGTTTTACTTTCCTGCATTTAAATACGAAACGTCTTTTTGTTCAGTGATGTCTGCAGTTTTTCTATGCAGTTATTATTAGAAGTCGTCAACCAAAACTGTCACCGAAACTGTCAACGGAGGTTTCTTCAGTTGGTCTGGCTGGCTATCTATCTATGTATCACGCATGTATACAGGCCGCACCAATGGAGCTAGAGGGCTGAACATTTAAACATTTACTCCGTATGTCTAAAAAACACTTTCTTTCTAAATCCCCCTCCTAAACAGGTTTTTAGTTGAGGGTTCAATTTACAATGTAAGTTTATGCTAGATCGATCCCTTAGTTCGTGTCCAGCAGCTTTCACGCTTGTTGTTTGAAAATCAGCGCCCAACAGAAGGTGAGAGAAGTAACTTATTCATTGATCACCATCAATGTTTTAATTGATCAACCCCAACAAGGAATGCTACCAAAAGACGTTGGTTACTTGATAGCTTCTATTGATTGACTAACCAGACCTTGTTTCGCTACCAGTCAGCCTTTTACGTTTCACTATTTGACTATGTCTTTACGTTTTTGACCTGATTTGACACTTCATACTCGACTAAGTGTTTAACAAAAGGAATAGGAAATCTTATTTTCCGGTATGAGTTATTACTTCATCTGTGGGATTTCCCAGATAATCCTTATTGTAAAACCTTTCAAATTATCAAAATTGTTTCTTATCAAAACCGTAATCTTTCTTAAGTTAATGTATCGCCAACTCTTGTCCCTGTCCTCTCGATTCGAAGTTTTCCTTTTGAAGAAAAAGGATTTTCTTAACCGGTTTCTTCCTTAGGGTTAGGACAAAGTTATAGATCTTAGAAGACATACATTATAGTCATGTTTTCCTGCCCTACTTTCTCCATTTTCTTTTTTACTATACATTATCTTCCTTTAAATATTATTGTTGTCGACAATATATTATTATTTTATAGTATCTTTTAGTTCTAATGGAAAAGACAGAAAACGGCAGATTTCTGCCGTTTTTGCCTGTCAAAATTGAAAGTAGTTTTCCTCTCCAGTATCTATTCTTTTATTAAATTACCAGACAGATTATTGTTTAATAAACTAAAACCGGTGTTTCAGCTATATTTGATCAGAGGACTGTTTTGCACTACGGTACAGTTTGCTGAATACAAATGTCCCGAACAAGAGAGAAACAATTCTACCACCATAACCATAATTCAATTACTTTGATACGACTCCGTCTAGATCAGTGGTCCCCAAACCATTTAGACCATCAACCCTTTCACAGGGAATCTTTGATCTCTAATCGACCCCCAGGCATGTACAATAAATAAATAAATATATAATAATTAAGTAGAGTTTACATTTGCATTAATGAGGGACACCAGACGCGGCTTTCCAGCGTGGTTTTGGACACGGCAACTCCCGGTGGTCTCTTCGCAGGGCCGTTGTACCAACAACTATGTTTCAGTAAACAGAATATAAAACAGACAATAAAAAGTAATTATATATAAATCAGAAATGTGTATTAGCAAGTTGTATTTTATCTGCTTTTATTTCTAATGCGAACGTCAGTTTTCGACCAAAGAAGTTCAATAGACCCAATCTCGGCATTTATCGATAGACGCACCGACCCCGATATCGACCACTTTGGTGACCTCTGATCTTGATACAATTCGTGACCTATTGTATAACAACCATTCTATACATATGTTGTTTACACATTTTTATTGCTCACATAAGCCTAATACCTTACAGATCAAAGAAAGGAAGAAATATAAAAAGAAAATATTTTACTCTTGCTTTGTCCGGATATTAAAGGAAATTAATGGCTAATGCAAATTGATACTGTTATTATTAATTTCTAATATGTTGCACTAAACAAACTATTCAAATTCACCTAAGAAGTAGCTAAGGAATTACTGATCCATAATTTTATATCCGATAGAATATGATAATTATAAAGATATTTAATTAGTTGGGAAGCTATATTTGCTCGGCGGCGGTGTGAACGACAGTTAAACGAGAGGCCTAAATCGTAAAGAAACAAGCGACGTGCGGCGATTGAACCGGCGTCCACCTTGGAAGCAACCTAATTCGCAGGTTCTGCTCTTCCCATTGAGCTAACGAAGCTTTCATGGTAGGCAGGAGTTTTTTAACGTACACTCTGCCGGCCCCTCTACTTACACGTTCGTAATTTAGGCACGAATATAATGTGGTCCCTTGAAATAAATGGATACTTGTATATATATATCATCATCATCATC
>VCCN01003977.1:2564469-2578186 GCA_006491835.1 Architeuthis dux
ACACACACACACGCTTCTGCTGTGCATACATGCACACATGAATACAGATCAATCTTTCTATCAAAAATATCATGTTCTCAACTTTCTTAGGCTGTAACATACGCAAAAGTGTATACGTGCGTATGTGTGTGTGTTACAACATATTTAGGTTGAGAAATTGATCCTTAAATTCTCTACGACGGAGAAAGTATCACCCTCATACACATCCTTTGATATACTAGATGTTCTAATTGCATAATTAAGAATCTTCTTTTTTAATAAGTGACAACATTTTCTAGGAAAGATTGCCTTTTAATTTTAAAACGAAAATGTCACGAGCGCCAAGTAAAAATATTATCTTTATCTGAGCATCGAATCTATGTTCTCTCGAAAGCCAAAAGAAAATTATCGATTTTCTCTCAAACCGTGAAAAATAATGTGGACGTTTGATACCTTTCATATAAATCTTCGCAAAAAATGTATATGGTGCAAGAGAACTTACGTAAGATTTGTATATAATACTTACGCATTGAATATATTTGTACACACACACACACACACACACATACACACACATAATCTTTTAAAAACAATTTGTTTCTTCAAATATTTACGAGCATTACATTCTATAGAGTACTGCTCATAAGTATTTGAACAGTCACGAAATCTGTTTTTCATTGCCTCTGATTGCAGGGGCCAGTATGAATTTCGAGTAAGGGAGGATCCAAATTAACTTACTAGTTTGGCAACTCATCCATATACCAATGTGAGTTCACTTTTCAATCCCCTTGATCGATTCCGAACAAGATTTTTAGATAGAAAAATAGATACAAAATACTTGCTTTCCTTAACAATTTAATTATATTAAAAAAAAAACCATTTTCCAGAAATTTAGCAGATCCACAAAACATGACTCAATGCATGCCTTGTTATATTGATTGCAAGGAAACTGGTCCTTCTTGCGTAATGTTCCTGTTTTTAACTCTTCAACCCAAGCGATTAGAAGTAAAATGGCTCATTGTTCCAATACGTATGACAGGTACTGTATATTCATTCGCAAATGAGTACACACAATTACACAGTTTAAGAAAAGGTGCTATCTTCCTCGATATAAGATTACTAGAAGTTAGTTTCAAGAATGAATAACGCTGATCATCTCAGTTATAACTGTTTGTAAAATAACGATTTTGTAAACATGTCTAGTCATATTTGAGTCGATGGATACGTATCTAGAGTTCTAGAAATAATATTGGATCCAGGGTTCTTTGTATTGTAGTGGGGCCGCTTAGCCGAAGATGTCAAGCCTATTTTTGCATTTTGTGATAAAAGCATATCATTTGGTACACTTATAGCCAAAGGAATTCCAAGAAGATTTGGATATTGAGCCACCATGAATTTTCAATATGTCGCCCATGGCAGTCATTTTTAAAAAATGGTTGCCAACGTTAACTGTTTTCAGATGAATTAGACAAGGCAATGAGTAAGCTTTCTGTGAAGAAACACAATGTACAGTCAATCCACCCTAACAAAGGCTGTCCTAGAGGAGCATGTTAAGTTTGCAGTATACTAAGGAGGTCATATGTGGGGTCAGATGCTAGTTTCTACACCAGGACTACCATCACCGTGTAGATGGGACTGGTCAAAGACATCTTAGATGTACTATGAATCCTTCTGGACATGCCTAACAGATGCAAGCATGTCCAGCTATGAACCTGTCTCCTGCAAAGGTAAGAAAGGTTGTGTTAGGCTGTGTACGTGCAAAAAATGCTGCCTTAGAGTGCAAAGCTCTCTGTTACCGTTTCTATTTTATATTTTGAATAAACTTTCCCTCAACAGAACTTAGCTTTGCGCAGTTATTGTTATCACTTATTTTGAGTGTTGAATTGTGAGATAGAAGAAAGATTCTTGGCAATTCTAAAGTTCCAAATTCGAATTCTGCATCGTCAAAAATGTATGATTTGACACCGAGATCATCCATATCAGACTAGTCTACGCACCTTCTTTTCAATTACAATTTTGATACCCGACATGGCCTCCATCTTGAACTTTTGATTATTTGATGTATTTTCCAAATGGCAATTCTCAAGAACTATGTATGGTAAAAGATTGAACTAATTCTGTCCTCAATATCATATTATAGCCATTGCTGTGAAGAAGATTCATCTGATAACAGTTGTCGCTAGAATCCATTTTTAAAATGTCTGCCATGAGCGACAGATTGAAAATACATGATGGCTCAATATGTAGATTTTCTTGGAATGTATTTGGCTATATGTGTACTAAATGATATGCTTTTATCACAAAATGCACAATTATTTGGCTATTGCCTTTTTCTTTTTGAAGATGATGTTTTTCATGATGACCTTCTTTACTGATACGAATTTGAAAATTCTTCCTTCAAACTGAGATTCCACGCGTGACACAAGCAGTTCGTCGACTACATGTACATTCTTTGATATGAGTAAAAAAAGAAGGAATGTAAGTGAACAACAGCATTCAGATTCATCTCCGTATACTAAGTATAAAAAAATCCCCTCTATTTTCTGATTCAAATGGCAAAAATAAGTTGGAACTTTTGTGAGACTGGATATCCCCGTCTCACTTCCAAGCTTTCAGATCAACTTAAAGAAGGAAATAAATGAAAACAATATTAATTCTGTATACATACAAATACTTGGCTTTATAAGTTTACACGTAAACACATTTTAAGCTGTTGGCAGCTAAAATTCTTTTTCAGGTAAGAAATGTTTTATTTATATCCATGTATTGAGTTCGTTGTCGTTTTTTAAAAATGTTTTTCGTTGCTCAAAACCGTCTTTATACGATGGATGCTTTTAGAATGATTCTTATTTTGATCCATGAATGGCAGTTTCTTGAGAATTGGTTATCACGTATTTTTTGAGAATCTTCACTTTCTATCATTATCGTGCGTTTCTATACCTATCTGGGTATGTACAAAACACTTTAAAATGTTCAATGCATTGAAGCAACAATACAGGTTTTAGAATTTGTGCTGCATAACTGAAAACTGCTCTAAGCAACGATCGATAGTAATCACTATACAACTTATACTGATCATCTTATTATTCTCGACTTGTATCTGAAGCCAAGACAGCGTTAAAAATAAATAATTGAAGTTATGGACTCTCTTTTTATGGTACCTCTGACATTCACTCTGAACTTACTCATCCGTACTTATTAGGAAAGAATAGACATCATTATATTCATTTACTTTACATAGAATGCGAGACTAGTTCTAGAAACCTCATACTTTTAGAATTGAAATGAACATAGACTTGTTTCTATAGTTTTGAGACGGGTCACTAATATTCGAACGGTTCTTCGGACGATTGAACTCCTTCTTGTTATTTGTGTTGTAAAACACGACGTTTCGGCCGATCCATTCTTCGGCCTTCTGCAGGTGTAAAATCCGAGTGTGATGGGTTAAGCAGAATTTAAACATAATCTCTGCTTAACCCATCACACTCGGATGTTACACCTGAAGAAGGCCGAAGAACGGATCGACCGAAACGTCGTGTTTTACAACACAAACAACAAGAAGGAGTTCAATCGTCCGGAAGAACCGTTCGAACATAGTCTTATTAGAAATGAATACTTATTTTTTTTATGTCTGGAATACTTTCTATAATTTTGTATCCTTTATCAGTCAAAAATAAACACAATCTGTGTGGGATATTTTGATATTATTTATAACTTAAAAGCGAATCTTGATAAATTATTGCAAATGCCAATGCCAAAGAAATGTTCTCAATCTAAACGCAGGCTATTTAAAGAAATGCAAAAGTTTACAGTAATCCAGGTTTCCATCATGCCCAACTGTTACCACCATCTTAGAAGATTGTGACTAAGATTAATTTTGTTTAGCGCCATCACACTCAGATTTTACACCTGAAGAAAGCCGAAGAGTGGATCGGCCGAAACGTCGTGTCTACAACACAAACAACAAGACGGAGTTCAATCGTCCGAAGAACCATTTGAATGATTACACTCAGTGAACAATCGCCTTTTTAAAAAAAATCAGATTGTGAAGAATTTGGCATAGTTAAATAAATACTTGGCACAACCATCCGATTTATTTGTGACGCCATTATAGCCACAGGAATTCTTCTCTCCATTTCACACGGTCCAATCTTCTAATGACTATACGGAGTGCGGACACAATCTTTTCTGACAATATAATACGTACTTGCAAAAGTCTCTTAAATGAATAGGGGCTGTAATCTATATTATATTATAATCATTTCACTGATTTTCTGTCCGGCACAAACGAGCATCCGGTTGATGAGTTGATTCCGGAATAATTATGTTGGAGTAGTGTTTGGTGAATTTGCTTAGTTCAAATCAAGGGATGATTCCTAGCTGTCCCAGTCGTTGAATGCCTCAATAGACAATAACAATAGGATGTCGCTGTAGGCTGGCTGTCTGGGCGTTGATGCGAGGTTATGGCCCCATTCACACCATAGATGAAATATGGTCGTTGTCGACGGCCATTGTCCCAGTCGCTGAATGCTTCAGTGAGTATCAACAATCCCCTCTTGTTATTGTGTTCGAGCAATTTAGGCGTCGATTTGTGATCAAGGCAACTTTCACCCCATGGCCGGGGTTGCTTGGCGAGCAATAACTCACAATTGTGTAGACTGGTAGGTTAAGACGGAATGGTACTATCTGGTGTAAGCGATTAGGCGTTGGCGTTCTGGCGTGAGCGGTTTAGGCGATATATGATTTGGCGTAAGACCATTTGGCGACTGACGTTTTGGCTTATGAAAAGAAAATATTCAGTAATGCATGATCCTCCAAAGGTGAAACATTAAAAAAGAAAACAGCCTTAAAACTGTAGATTTAACTTTACTGAAAAACTTATTAAATTTTTATACGATTTTAATACAAGTTTACCTTGGAGTTTTTTAAAAATCATATTTACTAGTTTCCGCTTCTTCGCTTGATATGAGTTTGAAAACAAACTATATTATTATTACAAACATTAAATTATTTTCTGTATTCGCAGGTACTAAACAAAGTAAGTACTGCGAACACAAAACATAATTTGATTTTTGTAATAAATAAAATAGTTTGTTTGTTTCCATACTCATGAAGAAACTGTAACAGCGAAATATAAATACTAATTTTAATTAATTAAGTAAAAAGTCGAATGAATATTAGTAAAATTCGAAGGGAACTTAAGGTTTATTCAATCAAAATAGAATTAATCTAAAGTAAAATTCTAATAAATATGACTAAAAAATCTCCAAGGTAATGTAGCGGGAATATATGTGTTGTTGAAGGAAACATATGTATGTGATTATTATTATCCTGCTCCAACAGATAAGTTATGTTTCCTAGCTACAATTAAAGTTATGGCCTGATGTTAGATGGGGATGTGCAACATGCCTATTCGTCGGTAAGGGTATGTAAGTAATATATGTGCCTATGTCCCCATGTGTGTCGCCCACTTGTACTAGTGTGCAAGTTAACCCTTAGCGTGTCGTTAGATGTGGAACAATAGTCGGTGAGATACATGAATGTTGACTTGACAGTGGTGAAGGAAAGGGAAACGCATACAAGATGTTGTGACAAAGGATCTTGGTGAATAGAGGAAGGAAAGAATGTTTAAATTGACATACGGACGAATAGCTAAAAATACAGCATGAATGAAAATACGAAAAGCAAAGATATAACATATATAATAATGGATATTTATTATACATGAAATATACAATGGGGAAGTAATACTAAGTTTGTGAAGGTTTATACTTGAAGTTTAAAAAATAGTTCTAAGGAGTAGAATTGAATATTCGTATGTAAGAAAAAGTATATGAGATGTCTGTGCGTGTTTTAAGTACTTGCCTCTGTGTGTTGGTGTATGGTTTTGTGCGGCCGTGTTGGAGTGTGTGTGTGTGTGAGTGTGTGTGTGTGTGTGTGTGTAAGAATCAGCAATATCTATAACAGATAAAATATCCATGCTGTTCTGGCGTGTTAAGCGTTGCTTATATGAGAAAATGCTGTTCTCTGATTGGTTAGAAAATCCTGGAGCTTAGTGTTGACAGCTCGATGGTTGATGTCAGATTTTATCTTGGTAGTTTTAGGCGGGAATCCCGTGGAGCCTACTTTTCCTAAAAGCTTCCGAAGAGGGCTCTCAACTGAGAGATCTATGGAAGATCATAATATGGTGTGAATGTTTGGAGATGGGAAACCGACAGTAAACAACACGATGTAAATAGAACTGAAAAGTCTATTAATAACAATTGAATGTCAAAATGTAAAGTTTATTCAATGTAAAATTGCTCAACATTCATAGGTTTTGTTTTTAAGTAAAATAAAACATCGATTGCATGTTAATAAAAATTAAAGGTAAGTTAGTTTTTGTTTTTAATTAAATCGTTCGTAGGCAATTCGGAACGTTCACTTTATTGTTTAATTTAATCCAACAAACTGAAATATGAGAGTAAATTTAAATAAAAAACGTCGTTTAAGTTTTATTTACAGCACAAAAATATATTTTAAATAAAGTTAAATTTACAGTTTTAAAGTTCCACATTTTTTTTCCTAACGCCAAAACGCCAGTCGCCAAATGGGCTTACTCCGAAAAAGGTTTGACGCCTCAAAATTGGTTTCGCCAAATAGTATCAAACCCGGTTAGGACGCTTGCACTGAATTAGTAATCTAATTAGCTGCCACTAGTTGTATGCGATATAACTGAGCGGTTCAGGGACAAAACTATTGTCCATGAAAGTGGGTTTCAAGGTCTACAGCCGCTTGGCTCGACGTTAGTCTAGTCAGATTCAAATTCAACATAGATAAATTATACGTCCATGCCGTTCTTCTAGCTGGAGTACATACAACATTCCCCTATTTACTCAAGATGTTCAGAGAAACGCTGAATAATGTTCTGAGATTGAGCAGTGGAGAACGTCATCGATAGGTCATAGGCATCTGTTCAAGTACAAGGTTGATGAAGTTCATTTGGTGTTGACCTATGCTGTCAACCAATTTATGAGTATCTAGGGCAGTCTAAATGTTATGCATGACGTCAGCATTGATGCTTATGTCTATTTACGTTGAAGGAAACACGTCTCACATGTCCAATGTCCTGGAGATGTTGACCAATATCTCCATTGACATACAGAAACAAGAAAATATGCCGAACGATCTCAAATGGGGTCGGAAATGTTTTACTTTGCATCAATTCATGTACTTACATGCAAATATATACTTGTAAAATCTGCAGTAATTGCAATGAAAAGATATAACCAAAACAATGAAGAATTGTTTTTCTTTGATTTTGTTTTGTGTTGCTAGTCTTGGATGTGCTTGCTCAAAACAAGGCGTTCGGGAAAAAAGCAAAAACAAAAAAAAAGAAAATTCAGAATTCTCGCTTGCACCAGTAATTTCAATTCAAATTTGTCACCGGACAACCGATTAAATTAGAATATTCATTGGTCAATTTTATTCTACATTTGTTTGGACTTTGAAATATCGATCAGTCATATTCACGAATCTTGTAGCCTTTAGGCAGTTATTTCTTTTGGTTGAGCTGGTTGCTGTCATGGGTCGTTGGCTCTGATTGATATTAATGACTATTCTTTCTACATTTCACTGTCAGTTATGCTTGGATGTGAATCTGATTTGTTACTTTGAAACAACCTTTGTATGCGATTGATTTCCAAAATTGGAGCTGGTTCCTATGCCCGTTGCTGATTATTTTACCCGAACGTACAAGTAATACGTTTTCCAAATCAATGGTATTCATACAGAGGTCACTGAAAAGAACAGAATGTGTACAAAAATGGTGGCTGAAGATTTGGTAGCAGATACCTTGCCTCATTTTC
This sequence comes from Architeuthis dux, assembly GCA_006491835.1. Classification (NCBI taxonomy): domain Eukaryota; kingdom Metazoa; phylum Mollusca; class Cephalopoda; order Oegopsida; family Architeuthidae; genus Architeuthis; species Architeuthis dux. Next base: position 2,572,296 of record VCCN01003977.1, read on the forward strand.
GGAAAACTGTATGGGCAGTTTGTAATTGAGGAAATCATAACTTCTCATATCCTTTAAAACACACTCATATATAATTCATATTAAATATTTGACATGCAACTGCATATATATTCGTGATTAATATAATAATATACATCTTATTCCTATTTATCTCCTAGTTAATGCCCGTGAAAAGTTCACGGATATATTCTATGAAAAAGAAATAGTGGTTGTTTCAGATGAAGGGTTCATAGTTTCAAATGGTGGGTAGGAGGTATATTTATCAGCAACATGTTTACCGCCAGAGGAAGGGTCCAGTATTAGAGACAGAAAAACAAAAAAGGTCACACTGCTTATTATATAAGTATATTAACTTAGCATGAGTTGGTATCAGACCATCTATACTGTGATATCCGATGAGGATCGAACCCACTAAGAACGCCCAGCAAGATTAGCTTGCTTGCTAGATAAGACAAAAAGGGATACCTACTGCAGTGGAAGAAATATTAACCAAAGAAGCAAGACTAAAAAGATATAGACACAGGAGTGTCCAATACACACAGAACCGCGCTTTCCAAAACAACGAAAGAAAATCTTACCAAAACTTGAATTGAGAAAGAAGACAGAACATAAAATCAGACGCCACAGACGCAAATAAAAAGAATTGTCCCGGACGCACGTCGTATAGCAATATACGACGTGCGTCCTGAACAATCTTTTGTCATATGATATACTCGTTAATCCCAGTGGAAAAAAAACATTATATTCTTTTTAGAAACAAATAATGAATTCGTTTTCCGGAAGGAGTTTGAAACAGTGGGTAGGAAGTATTTTTTAAGCAAAACATTGACCATCCAGTGGAAAGAGTCGAGTGTAGATATTATATGGTGGATTTGTGAGCCGTTTCAGCAAATTGTTTGTGTAGTAGTAGTAGTAGTAGTAGTAGTAGTAGTAGTAGTAGTATAATAATAATAATAATAATAATAATAATAATAATAATAATAATAATGTACAGCGTATTGAGACTAACAACATAACGTAACTCAACAAATGGTAACAGACATCTTTACAACACAACGAGAAACCCTGAACCAGAGGAACAAAGACCTGCCTGGATTGGAAAAACAGGTCTCCAACTACAAAGAGACGAAGGGTTACTGAAGAACACATCGCACACAAACAGAACACGAGTAAGTCTATGGGATACACACAAGATAAGACAGAAAGGGACACCTACTGCCGTAGAAGAAATACTAACTAAAGAAGCAAGACTAAAGAGACATAGACAAAGCACTGTCCAATACACACAGAACCGCGCTTAGGAGAATAAGAGAAATATTAGAGCCTAAGCTAAATAGCAGAAATTCGATAAAAAGGAATGAACACATGGGCAGTATCGGTAGTAAGATACACAGTGGACATTTATTGGACAAAGGATGGCCACCAATCAATGGACCGGCGACTAGGAAACGCATGACAATGCACAAGGCTCTGCACCCCAGAGATAACACATACATATTGTATCTGAACAGGAAAGAAGGAGGCAGAGGACTCGTCAGCATACAAGACTGTGTCCAAATGGCAAAAAACGGGGTTAGAAATGTATGTACAAGCAAACAGTGAAGATATTATACAACACCGGTGTAACAAACAGGAAAGAAGCAGCAAACGAGGGAGGAATAGCAAAGAAGACAAGAAGGGAGGGAAAATGGGAACAGAAAGAAAACTACACGGGATGTTCAAAAGACAGATAGAAAATATCACAGAAGAGCGATCATGGACATGTCTACGCAAAGGAAACCTGAAGAGAGAAATAGAATCCTTCATCAAAACAAATGCATCAGGACAAACTGTCAAGGCGAAGATCGACAAAACCCAGACACACAGCATATGTCGCCCATGTGGAGAAAGGGGTGATACTGTAAACCATATAACCAGTGAACGTAGTAAACTAGCCCAGAAGGAGTACAAGAACAGACACGACAGGATAGTAACTATTATACACTGGGAACTATGCAAACGACTGGGATTCGACCATTTAGACAAATCAGAGACTGTCCTGGAAAGCAGAAGCCACAAATTACTCAGGGACTTCAACATCCAAACCGATCACCCCATCCAAGCAAGACGACAGGACCTGGTAGTGGTGGACAAGGGAAAGAGGACCTGTCAATTAATAGACGTGGCTGTGGCTGTGCCTGTGGATTACAGAGCCAATATGGAAGATAGTGAAAGGCTAGGAAAATAGCAGGACTTAACCCGGGAGCTGATAAAGGTGTGGTACATGGAGGTCTTGTGTAGTACCAATAATATTAGGCGCCCGGGAAGCTGCCAAAACATTGAAAACAAGATTGGAGGAGCTGGAGATAAGTGAAGGACAGAGACTATATAGACCACAGCACTACTGGGGTCTGCACAACTACTGAGGAGAGTACTGGGAAAATGAGACTTACGAACAACAGTCGATATTCTTTATATCTTTATCAGTCAACTCAAACTAGGTAAAAAAAACAGAACTGCAAATCCCTCGAATCCTTATAAATTGCGATTGTGGGTTTCATCTAATAATATGATCTGGATGCTCAGAAGGTCTGTGGGAATATGTGTGTGTAGCAGTAGGTGTGCTATATAGTTCTGTTATTAGTTTTTTTTAATGAATTCTTAATCGCCGCTACCCACAACAGACCAGTTTAAACACTGTTGCTGGGTTTAGGTTATTCATGTGTTCGGACATTTATATGTATCTATGTACCTATCTATGTATTCGCCTAGCCCTAACCGTTCATAGTAAACTCTTGAAATTTTGTACACACACACTCCCCTCAATGAGTAGGGAAAACGTTCTTTTGTTTTTTGAAAATTCCCCTCCAAAATAGGTTTCTAGTGGGTGGGGTGGGGGGTCAGTACGCAATGTAAGTTTATACTAAATTGGTCACTGGTTTGTGCTCGCTTGTTTTTAGTGATCACAGCCCAACAAAAGACGAGAGAAGTAACTTATTCATTAATCACCCCTTTTTTCCAGTTTTTTAATTGATGATCCCCAACATGGTATATATGGGTGGCGGTGATTCATGATTTTCCTTGGAAATGCTAGTTACTCTTGTGTCTAAAAAACAACTTGTTTTTTGGAAAGTCTAGAGGTCAATCTTTTTGGGATACGTAGTATAACTACCGACAACTTGCATCTAAATGTATAAATGTTTCTGTTAACAGGGGGTATTGAGAAGATAAACTCATTTGGATGGCCAGTGATATTGAAAGGACACATCGCCGGGATCTACTGACTTTCAATAACGATAAAAATAAAACATCTAGTGATAGAGTGCCCCTAGTTAACAATTGACATATGAAGTTAAAAAGGCTCGCCGGGTTCTATTTACTTTCAATAACGATAAAAATAAAAACATCTAGTGATAGAGTGCCCCTAGTTATCAACTGACATAGGAAGTTAAGACTCTCATCTTGCACAGGAATTATCAAATAATGCTTGAGGATCACCCGGAACTCGGTACCGTCCTTCCAAAGCCTTCAATAGTATCTTACCGCCTACAAATTATTTAACACAATTTGAAAAAAGAGCGCCTAGTTGTTAGAACCTTGAAATATGACGTTTAACTTTAAATTCTGTTTCCATTGTAGAAAGCAACATTGTCGTGTTGGACGTGTGATGGCCATCTTCAAACTTCCAAAAAGGAGGAGACTCTAGCCCAGGGTTCCAAATAGGAGGATATTGCAGACGGAAAAGAAAGACTTGGACAGATTGAATCTCTTGAACGTGCTGTTAATGATGAGTTGTATATTTTATACAAGATTTGATATAAATCTTGTATAAAATATACAAAAAGATTTTTCAAATATCACTTTGGTATATGAATGCGATTTTGTAGTAATCTTTGTCAAGATTTCACAAAAGAAAGAAGTTTTCCGAACGAGATCGGCATTCGGCAAGACTGACTGACCCTCTCCCACCTGTTGACAACGTGACTCTACACTGCGGCTCATCATCAGTGCTGACAACGGCCATAACATGTAATAAAAATACATTAACAGTTAACAACCATTAACGTATTCTTTTTATTATATGTAGTTGCCATAGGCTTTCACTTCCTACTGTTCGAAGTATATCTGAGATAATTTGAATATGTTTTTCAGTCTAACCCCGAACAAGATAACAGTATGCTTAAAAACTGGAGAGTTCTGCGTAAAGCCGGACATCTGTCCACCCTAGTGGACATTTGAATCTGGTTTGAGTTGAGAAATACTTTCATTTCATGTAATTACTGATGAAGATATGAAGATAATTTCCCTTGGAAATGGTAGTTACGCTTGTGCCTAAAATAAGCATCTTCTTTTTTGGAACATTTAGAGGTAAATCTTTTTGGGCTCGTAGTTAACTATGACTACCGAAAACATGCATCTAAATTCATAGATTCTTATGTTAACAGACGGTATACAGAAGCTAAACTCATTCGGATGACCAGTGAAGTTGAAAGGAAAGATTGCCGGTATCTATTGATTTTCAATAACATCTAGTGATAGAGTGCTCCTAGTTATCGACTGACATAGGAAGTTCAAAGGACTTGCTCCCGTCTTGCACAGGAATTATCTGATAATAGTTAAGGATCACTCGGAACTCGCTGCCGTCTTTCCAAAACCTACAATAGTATCATAACTGAAAATCTCTATCAACCTTAGTCTGCTGGCAACCCATCAAAAGCCAGCATCAGATTCTCACAAGGGAATTTAAAGAGACCGCGTCACCCTTGCAAACTGTGACCATATTGGACAGGCAGACGGATTGACAAATGTTAGATCTGGCAGGACATGTCAGATCTCTGGAGGTTTCTGTCAATCCAGAAATGTTGTTTATGCTGCTGAATGTGCTAAACATGCCATGTTGTATGTTGGATTTACACCTACAACTTTGAGTCGGCGCTTTAACAAACATTGCAGCGATGTGAAGCATGAACCGGCAGCGACATAGTTGAGCAAGCATTTCCGTGAGAGCAAAACACAGTTTCAATCATGACCTCAAGTGCATGAGAAGGTGGAGGGAATGTCTGTCGCTCTGTCACAGCGGGAGAGTAAGTGGATGTTGAGCCTAAATAGTGGTTGCAGTGAACTGGGTCATATAGGGTACATAGTAAAAAGAGCATACGATATACTTGGTTGCATAATGTGGATTTTCAAAGGTTTGTTCAACATGTTAAATCTCTACAAAACATTAGTCTGACCAATTTTGGAATACTGCCAACAAGTGTGGAGTCCATACCTAATAAAAGACATAAAGAAAATAGAATACGTTCAACATGGAATAGAAGAATTAACGTACGAGAAAAGGATGCAGAAATGCAACCTCATTTCTTTGGAAAGAAGAGAAAGAGCAGACTTAATAAGAGGCATTTAAGTTGGTAAGGGGCTGCACCTAAAAAGTGAATTCATTTTAATAAAAATAGAACTAGAGGACATGAATACAAAATACAGAAAGAACATTGTAAATTGAACTTAAGACAACTCTTTTTCAGTCAACGTGCTGAGGACTCTTGGAATGGATTGAGTAAAGAGGTAGTTGCAGCCACATCCATTTACAATTTTAATTTACAAATTTACAATAAAGAAATTTAGTGAGGCTGAACATGGGCCAGTAGGCCCCCTGTCCCAAACCAACACCTGGCATGTTATTTGGTATGTTTAAGATGTCCTAATGTTAAGATATTTGAGGGATCTGGTAGCTTTTCTGTGTAGCTGACAATTTGTAAACCAAGACCAAGGAAGCAGGAGAAGATGAATCTGCTATATTATTCACTACAAGTTATTTACCAAAATTTGAAGAAAAAACGCCACGTTTTTAGAACCTTGAAATGTGATGTTTAATTTTTAATGCTGTTTACATTGTGTTATGATTTGTGTAT
>VCCN01003977.1:2829255-2852209 GCA_006491835.1 Architeuthis dux
TCAGGACTGAATCTTTTACATGCACATACATTGGTGTATCTGCCTCTTCATGTGTCCAGGGAGATACATTGACACATAGACACATTGCTTGATTGGGCTGGGCATTTCCCCCTTTGGCCACAGTGATCGTATTTGTTGTTTGGACACCAACAATTCTGTCTGCTATAAAATGAAAGAGATCCATTTTGTTGGTGTCAATTATTGGGTGTTTTGGTGAAGACTGTCACCCTCCTTCTCATTCCTTGTCCTCGCTTTGTTCTTGCTTGCTCTGGGAGCTTGTACTTTGTAGCATAGGCCTTTGCTGCAGGAATAACAGCTTGCATAGCATACTGACCGAAAGTATTTGATGCTCGGGGGAGGGACATCGATGACAATAGCATCTGCCGCTGGTTCAAGAACTGGCATCTTGAATTTAGCTTCAAGGATCTTCAAGGTTGAGATTTCTTGATTACATGAAGTTTTCCATTGTCACTCAGAGGCAGGGATTGTCACTCAATAAAGAATTCTATTAGAGTAATACTCCCTTTTTTGACAAAAGATGAAAAGTTGACAGAAAAGATAGATGTCTTCCTTCATCACGTTTTGAGTAGATCTGCTTGAATGTGCTTCTCTTTTGAAGAAGTTAACTTTGTTCTTCTTCATTGGCTGGTAAAATGCGCATTGAACCTCGGTTTATAAAGTATACTGATTGTTGGTCAATATTGCTTAATAGAGTTAATTATGAGTTTTGAACATCATATTTTTGTAATCGAGAGGTTCACATATAGCCCTGTACTGAAAATGCTCAATGCTCAATGCTGGCAGCTGGTCAGCAGGTGGTTTTATCAAGTTAGGTTTAGAGACAATATATTCGGTCAATAAAAAAACCTTATACCCTTATGCAAGGTTAAGCATATTCAGCGAAGACGTATTCAGAGAATCTTTATCTGTTCCCAAGATACCCCAACATGAGATAATCCGCAAGGTTGGTGTCCATTGTCATTCAGAGGCAGGGATTGTATGTAGAAAATAACGTTGTTTATATGCTGTGTTTTGCTATCGTATTTTACATCCGTATAAGCAAGGAGTACCAAACTACTAAAGCCCACCACATATAATACTATAAAGACAAAGAATGTTTGTTTGTTTCTATGTTTTTTATAGACTCTTAAATGGTCGTACCCTAGAAGCTGAAGATATGTGCATCAGGATGAACATAGAATAGGCGACGATGACCTCTGGTGCCCTATAAAGGACACATTGGTGTCAGGTCAATCTTAGCATTTTCAAATCTAACAGAGACGGCTGCACCCTAAAGGATACACATTTATGTACAAGGGTAACTTGGCCCCAGGATGAACAGGGGATATGTGGTGCTTAGCTCTGGTGACCTCTAATGGTCAATTTAAAGTCAGGCAGACTTTGGTGGCGTCAGGCCAATTTTGGCATTTTCAAATCTAACGGAGACGGCTGCACCCTATGGGCTCCATATTTGTGTACAGTATGAACATAGGATAGGTGGCGCTGACCCTTGTTAACCTCTAAAGGTCAATTCAAGATCAGGTCAATTTAGGCATTTCAAACTTAAGGGAGACGGCGGTACTCTACCGGCTGCAAAATTGTGTACATGGGTAACTTGACCCCATGATGAACATAGGATAGGTAACACTGACCTCTGGTGACCTCTAAAGGACAATTCAAGATTAGGTTATTTTTTGCATTTTCATCTGCATGAAATCTTGGCATCTTTGACCAACCTACAGTGTTGATTACTTTCCCCCCTGGGCAACGCTGTGTACCCTAGCTAGTACATAATACATATTGAATAATGGGCTACCGATTGGTGAAACCCCCATGTTTCTATCTTCATTTCCTAGTTTCCGATGTATTAAGCTTCAAAAAGCGTAACGAGAAGGTCGGGTCGGGCCGGGTCGGGACGGGTCGGGCCGTTTAAAAAACATCTATATGAATTGAATGGGGAGAACTACATGCTTCTATCTTCAATAGTTGCCGAGATATCTGTCAGTTCTGTGACCAAACATTCGATAAGAGCGACCTTGATTTTCAAGTGGCTAACGTTATTCTTATATCAACTAACCCTTGGTGAATCCGTGTGCAAAACTTGGTGCTTGTATCACAACGTGAACGATTCGGCCAACAGTTGCAGTTAGCTGCCCCGCTACAAAGCAAGAGAGGACAAAAGCATTGAGAAAGAAAGAAAGAAAGAGTAGTAAGAGAAAGAATGAAATACTTGGGGAGAAGTGAGGATGAACAAGAAGAAGAAGAAAAGATGATGAAATATAAATTAAGATAGAAAAATAATTAAAAACTCAAAGAAAGGGTGACATGGAAGAAAATTGTTTTATTTCATTAAAGAATAATTTCTTGTAGAGTAATACGAAAGTATCTGCCAAATAACTTCAGTGGACCTTGGAATATTATCGCAGATTATTTGGAGTGAGAAGCTTAGTTAAGCCTCATGTTGGAATCGAACAAGTGCATGGTTGAATCGATTTCATCGTGTTTCCATTCCATGTTCCACCTGATTCTCCAGTAGTATTTCTGGAGGAAGCGGTATCCGCATGATGGCATGTGATTCTCGAAGAACAACTGAAATTTAAAGAAAGTATACATCAAATATAGAAACGGTCGAATGTGCAGCTTAAAGGCATGGAGAATTGCGAATACTAAATTCTACCTCATTCACATAATTCTGTATGTCTCTAAATGGTATGATTAGTATTTGTGGGATTGATTTAATGTACAATCATTTAGTTCTTAGATCCTTTAGGTCTTATACTATCAAAGAACTGAAATTATCTAAATTTAAGAGAGCGATTAGTGTACTAATAAAAGATAAGTCAAATATGTTAATATATGTGATACTTTTCCATACTTTTTCATCGTTATATTGTATTGTGTTCGTATCATCTTTTATGCATAGTTAGTTATCTTGAAAGGTTTGGTGTTTAGTCCTTAGGATATTGAATTTGGATGATCAAGGGCTAGTTTTCGAAGTAAGTGTAGAAACCCCCTTTTGTATATTCCATTAGTATCACGTATCTTAGAATTTGTACCTCAGACAGAAGAAGTAGGTTAATACAGTTCTAATGCTAAAACACTGTCTAATATCCACTGATTAGACTAACCAAGCAGACAGAAGATTAGCTGTCTATGTGTGCATCTAACTTCCTATATTTATGGCCTGAAAATACACTACATATTATCGGTCGCAAGAATTTGTTAAACTAGTCATATAATCTGAACTTCAATTAACATTAGAAATAAATAAAGTAATTAACCTCCAAATGTTACATAATTATAAAAAAAAACATTTTTAATATTATCCTATAGAAATTCGCAGTTATGACCCATCGATTGACTTTTAAAAAGCATTATGGTAATGGACCCTATTGGCATAACTGGTGAGAGACAAATAAGTTTAACACTAGTCAACTATACATTATTTTTGATTATCGAATGGTGGATAATTGAATGTGCTTCAGAAAGAGAGTTTGGATTTGATAAAAACATGTTTATTATTTGTACTTACCCTAACATCCTCCAATTGATCGGCCGCGGCGAATTTGTGGATCAGCAGCTGAAATATTCAGAAAACAAATAATTAGCATTTGTGAAAAGAATGGTAATAACGTGCATGAAGAACATTTTAAAATGCAGATGTTTTAAAATGACGCAGACTAAGTTATTTTGAAATGTCAATTATCGCCAGCACAAAAACCTGCATTCAAAGTGTAGACTTATCATAATGCACTGATATGTGTTGTTGCGTGAATCACTGAAGCGAAAACCACAAATAATGCAGCAATGAACAAGAAGGAAACTTACTTTAATGATTTCCACTTCCATTGGGGTATAACGGAAGTTGGTATCGAACCATTGCCAGTGACTCTTGTAGAATTGCCAGGCGACGTCACGACCTTGAATAGAATGTGTCATTCCTCTCAAGATGCGGGCGCAGTCCTGTTTTCCGATAGTTCTCTGTAGAAGAAGGAAGAGATAAGATCATCAGTCAATGATAACAAACATTTCGGTGACAAAGCAAAATAAAATTTCCTGGCTGATAAGACGCTACAAGTGGTAAGTTGCACCCTATAATTAGTTAGGTATTTTTCGAAATATTATTTGACGATTAAATAGATACTATCTGGAGTTCATGAAGGTTGGACAACTCCTCCCTACAACTTGATCTTCGATTGCTATGACACAGGGTGATTCTTTTACAGGAAAAAAGCGTCTTATCACCCGGGAAATACGGTATAATATTAAAGTAAAAAAATTGGTCATGAATTATTTCTCATCAAATTATTTGTAAGTGAGTGACAAATGAGAAAACTTAAATTTGAGTTCGAACGTAATTGGCGGTTTATTTGATATCACTCGGTGGTAGGATTTGTTTTTGGGCAGACATATAAACAAGTTGACTAGTACTTTAATGTCTGCCTCTCTATTTATCTGTCTGTCCGTGTAGCATATATAAGTTGAATAACATACGAATCTATTGGCGGGGATGTGTTTGCTGATATTAACATACCTGAGTGAATTTCGTCTACTGATTTTCAGTAATTTGTAAAACATATTTCATTGAAAAAATAAAAGAACCCGGCAAAATAAATATCGCCTACTTGCAAACAACTTGTAACTCTTGAAGCCGAACGTAGAATGTGATGTTTTGTTTTTATTGTTTATTCAGAAACATGTGAGTTACTTGGAGACAAAAGGTTAAGTAGAAAAGAAAACGTTTTTACTTACAGACATAGAGAGTCTTGCAACTTCTTTCAACAGGTTCCTCCTCTTCACTGAGCCAAAAGCTTCCTCCATTCTGTTCTTTTCTTCCCTCCAGCGAACACTTTGGTACATCTAGTGATTAAGAAAAGAAAGAATGATTTCTAGACCGGCATATTTGCGCATTGTTACTCTAATTTAGTTATGTTAAATTATCACACACATCACATTATAACACACACACACACTATGCTCCAATATGAAACACATAAGTGAATCTTTTAATACACTACATTCAAATTTCCACAAGAACTTCATACAAAAGAAACTTCCATTTAACTGCAATTAATTGTTAACTTTTACTTAGTATATATTTAAAATACGTAAAATATATTGGTAGTTGAATATTTCTTACAGGTAAAAAGGAATCAGATCATTAAGACTAAGCGATATTTCTCACATACTCACATATATCAACATTTGAAAAGACATAAGATTTGAATGTCAAAATGTAAAGATAGTAATAATACTATCTAGTAGTCTAGGTCAATTCTTACATGTGTTACGTCTCACAAGAGGAAAATACGTTTCTGTGTAATCGAACACTCCTAGGCTAGTCTATAAGAATGCCATGATTTTTGCCGTCGGTTACACTTGATAAAATCTTTATTTTGTGACTTTTATTTCTCGAGTGGTTATCATGATCTTTCTTGATACTTTCTAGAGGTTTGTTTTAATAGAAAACAAGAAATGTGTCCCTTTCTACCCTATATCAATAGAAAAAAAACAGAATTTGAATGTATGAGACGGTAGACATATTTTGGTGAGATTATTTCAAGGTACATCATGGGACGTGGACAATGTTATTGTATCTCTGATTGTGTGGTGTTCACAGTTCATCTGCGCCATTTCCCTAACCCTTGATGCTAATTTCATAAGAAAAACTGAAATGGTGAATCTTTATAGCAATGAATAAAGTGCTTTCTTACCTTCATCAACTGATCAAATGTTTCTCTTCCGTTCTCATTAGCAAGGACGGTCACATACACCTGAAATATAAAGCAGAGGTTTATTATTATTATCTAGAAAATATTCAGTGCATTTGCTGGTTTCATATATCTTATGATGGTATATACTTTGAAGAATACAGTAAAGAATAAGGTATATGTACAAATCCAGTTTTTACTTGTATGATTTCCAAAAGTATCTGCGGAGTACATATATTGAAATAACTGGTAATCATTCATAAAACACTGGGAATAGTTACCAAGTTAAGGGAAATATTTGTACACTTTTAAGGTTATTTTCAATAAGGATTTTCATTTTAGAAAAGCAATTACATTGGGAAATATTTCGATGGTTACGTGTTTTTATAGTCTTGAGTACAAACTGCCTCTACCGATTCTTTAAAATCGAAACTATTACAAAATTTCAACTGAATTTAAGCCAGGGAATTTTCATTATGTTTCATCATGAGAAACCAATTATTGATAATTATTCCGAATGCGCTGTCGAATTCTGATAAAAATGCACGATAGATGATACATATTTGTAGGACTAATGTAAGAATGGAGGTCAAAGTTAAAAGACTTACGCCATATCGAATGTTGGGATCCAAGTATTCTCTGTGCTTCATGAAGTGGTGGAATCTACGTCTAGCCTCTCTGACAATCTCGTGGTCTCCGAATCTGCCCAAGACAGCCAACAATTCTCCTCTCAACATTGTCATAATGGGTTCTGAGAAATAAAAGATAATTTTATTAAGTTATGGTTGATGTCTAAAGAAATCACAAGAGAATATTGTTGCCCAAAAGCAGGCAAACAAGCTCTAAAGAGTATTAGTGTTCAGAAATTAAGAATCTCAAATTTTGAGATTTACATATGAACATTAGATGTAATAATAAGAGTAGCAACTTGTATATGATTATTGCTATTGTCGTTATTAATAATATTTAGTTGAAATCGAAAATAATTCATGGCTTGTTTTTCTAAACGCCAACATCAATAACCATGGAATTCTATTATATTTTCATAATAATGTTGGCAATTGTTTTTAACATAATTAATTGTTTTCCTTACTTTCGTTATGCTTAACATCCCAGCCAACAGTCTTCCAGATGTTGTGGAAGAAGGGAACAGCGAATTTTACCCAAACGTCATAGCTTCGTTTGTTCTGTAGAAGTTGATGCATGCTCTCGAAGTTCCTCACCATGTCCAACCAGATATAGTAATCATGTTCATTGGAGAAGTCCATGAGGTACTTGATAAGTCGGTGAAGACTCATTCTGTTATCGCGAGTCTGAAAGAAGATTGGAGTTGCTATGTGAACACATAATAGATATTTGATAATGAAAAACAAAAGACGGCTGAAGAGGTCGATTTCTAGCATAATGAATATAATGCCTTTAACTACCTTCGCAGAGACACAGGCAGAAAATCACGCAAATGCCATGTTCGGATCATGTGTATACTATCGAAAATAAGCCATAAACCGATGTAGATGTTCACCTCAAATATCAAATTATCTATCCAAAATGTAATAGTGGGGTCATAATAGTATAACATCAATAATAATTAAATATTAAATGATAATCATTTTTCGGTAGTAAGTTAGAAGTACGTCGTAATTAATGAAATCTAAGAACAGAATATATCTATTTTCACAGAGTAAAACCCTTGTTTGTTCATTTTTATTAAACGTTGTCTATCTGTTTCATTGGTTGACGGTATATTCTGATTGTTTAAAGACCGTGGGGCAAAAGACATGAAAAAGATTTAAGAGTAAGATTCAGAAAATATTTGTAGAAAATAAAATACTTACCAAAGCAAACAGATCATTTTGAAGCCTCATACGGCAGACAGAACGAAGGGTATGATCTCTAACACCTCTCATGAGATGCTCAAGCATTTCTTCATCGTACTCAGTACGGAAGAAGTCCATACCATCAATCTGAAAAGAGGATTATACATAAGTTGTAATAATATAGAAATAACACATTTGTTACAATGAAAAATGTTACATACATTTGCCACTGAGCTGAGCGATATATATAAAGGTCCGTTCAAGAATTGGATTTGTCATTTATAATGTGCTAACATAGTTCCCTATTATTATCTACTTTCAGAATTGAACTGGTTTAACATCAAGTCACTCCAGGGTGCTACTTCTCAATTTCCAGTTTTTTTTGTATGTTCAATGTTTACCTAGTTCCCAAAACCCATTTCCATCACTGATGTGAGATATTGGGTGAGTTGTATTCAGTGCAGCAGAGTTTGGTTATTGCCTCTATTTTGCTAAATTTCTAATGATTAATTTTAAAACCCATAAGAACCCAGACCAATTTCTACTTGAAGGAACATTATGTGGGACTCTGGGTAGGCGAGCACCGCCAAGATGTTCAGTACACTTCACGAGTTAAAATCAAGGATAACATATAATATTATATAAGAGACTGTGCAGATCAATTAAATTGTGTCACGGTGTCAGAGTGGGTTCTTATGGGTCTTAGAATATTTGCTAGACATATAGAAGGATTCATATTAAAAATGTCTCAAATTGTCATCATATCTAACAATTATATATAAAGTTCGATTATGATACTTACAAAGACCCAGTCTTGCTCAGTGAAATTGGCGAATTTCATCTCACCACCCACGCTGGTCATAGAAACGTTTCCTTCTTGCTTTCCCTTGCGGTAGACTTTAAGGTTCAATGGCCAGGCGGATTCGGGTTGGCGTTCTTGGTCGAATCTTTCATCACCCTCTGAATTCACGAAATGAAATATGGGTGATTAGAAAGAGATATCACAACATAAAGTATAAATATATACTTAAAACTGTACAAAAACAGTAAAACATGTAAAATAAAAAAGAAAGTAATGAAGAAAACAAACTACACTGTTTGTGACTATGTCTATCAAAGATAAATGTATTTAGTCATGTTCGAGATCGTGAAACACTGTAATGTTACTGTTTTTCACTGTTCAAATAGTGTCCAAATTAAATTGAGAACTTTGTAGTCATTTATTATATTTTCCTATATTTACTTCTGACCTATTTCTTTTGCCCTACCTATTTCCCAAACGTCAAGCTTTTATATATTGTGTGGTTCTTCAAATTTAGATTTTACTTTCAATTTATTATGGAATCATATATTAGCTTAACATCGTATTTATGAAAATGCGTATCAATTTGGGAGTACTCATATACTTTCCTTTGAACGAAAGAATATATTGGAATCCGAGAACTTACCTTTTCCATAATAGTAGACTTGGTGGAATTTCATGTTAACTTGATCTCCTTCCTTTGACCATGTCACCTGAATATACAAGACAAGATTGTGAAGTCAATGTTTTGAAGATCAGCCATTCTTATAAATACACATCTGCTGCTTATCGTTATTCACAAAGTATGATTCGGAAATGAATGTTTGTGGCGTAGAATGTGAGAGGCATAATGCAATGCCAATGTATGTACAAGAAATATACCGTAAACACAAATGCACAATCACGCAAAAGATTGTACCATGAAATGTTATACTTCATCATGAAATGTATAGACTGTGTCTAAAAATGGTTTTACAATTAATGTAAAAAGTTATATGTTCCTTCCCTCTCGGACTGGAGAGAATTATGATAGCTGGTTACTTTAGAAAGGAAATTGGAGCCATCTAAATAAATGACTGTTATGATAATAGCAATATTCGTATCACTTATTGATACATGTAGCTACGTTTATAATACTTCGATGAAAATCTTTATACAAAACAAAACCACATTTGATGTGTTGAAAAGGAATTAGATGTATAGTATGATGAGTATGACATAAATAACAGTAATTATGAATCAACGCCACCCATATATGATGTGTTGGGGATGATCAATTAAAAAGTTTTTTATTTGCGTCATGAGCGCCAATTCGCAGCAAGCCATTTATTGCGAAAAGTGTTCCTTCATCATGAATTATGAGATCAATAAGAAAGTAGATGACATTTCTAGATAGGCATAGGATAGTAGATAACATTTGATTGATTGAAAGTTTTAAATGTTGTTTTTATGCGTTATCGCGATTAATTAAATAAATCTGACGATTATCCAACGACCAGCAGAATAATAGAAACGGAATACTAACCTTGAGAAGAGGGAAGCTTTCACGATCCTTGAGGTCAGAATAGCCCATGAACTTTTTCAGAAGAGACTACAAGAAAAGAAGGATAACATATAAGCATTTTGCAGATTCTGATGCGGTTTTATGGCAAACGGGGATTTGGTCCATGTTTATAACATTTGAATTTGGGATTTGAATAAGTAATTATGGGATCGTATATATGTGAAGATTATAAATGATATCTTTACTTCAACGTATCTAGCAGATTTATAAAATGAAACATCGGCTTAAAGCCAATACAACTGGAAAGACGAGTTATGTTGTTTATTATATTTGAGAAAGATAACGATCAGTGCAAACTATTAAGACAATGAAATTAGAGATAATCTTGATTGTGGATTATGGACAGTATCAGCCAAACAGATGTTGTATTAAAGAAATAAATCCTTACCTGCCAGAAAGCAGGGTCGCTGTTCTGGGACATCATCTGGAGTTTCTACAAAAGAAATAAAAACATTTCAATTATTCAAGAGAAATTATATTTTTCAACATTCTATGTAGACGTAATAATAATAATAGACATAAGGAATTATATATGCGCATGCGTGGATCATTGATTTTCTTTCAACTGGGCTGAACACGATTTACACAAAATACCTAGAAGTGATTGCACCCACCCTCTCTTTTCTAACACACACACACACACACACACACACACACACACACACACACACACACACACACACACACACACACACACACAAACACACATATATATATATATATAAATTTACCGATAA
Organism: Architeuthis dux; assembly: GCA_006491835.1. Lineage (NCBI taxonomy): Eukaryota > Metazoa > Mollusca > Cephalopoda > Oegopsida > Architeuthidae > Architeuthis > Architeuthis dux. Next base: position 2,839,887 of record VCCN01003977.1, read on the forward strand.
AAATGTCCTTTATCTTATCGTCTGTTTCTCCTTTGGTAGATATTCCCTTAAACTTCATCTTTTCTCTCTCACTGGTTGATATCAGTCAGAATTTACGAACGAGGCTTACTCGATAAGCTTATCGCTTTTATGCCCTCATATTTGCATACACATGCAGGAAAACATAGTGAAAAGAATAAATAAATACAAATAATGAGTTACCTGATAGTTTTCGGGCTCAACCAACCATTTGGCGAGCATATGGGAGGCCCGTTTCTTGGCTTCGATTTTCTCCCACCTTCTCAAATCGTACATTACTTTATATTTCTTCTCGTTTTCCCTCATTCTTTGGTGATACATATCGTCCTGTAAAATCAAAACAGAGCGTTACAAATATAAATACATTCAACATTTTCAAATACATCAACACCAATTGATGCGATTCCAGCAGAAACATTTCCTCAAATGCCAAATGCAATTAGTTACTCAATAGAAACCATAGTTACCAACATCTTTTGGCAGCATGCCTTGTTGGGGGTGATCAATCAGAAAAGGGGTGATCAATGAATAAGTCACTTCTCTCACATTTTGTTGGATCACTAAAAAGTCCGAATTCTCAAGCCGGCACAAACTAAGTGATCAATTCAGCATGAACTTACATTGTAAATTGAAGCCCTCACTAAAAACATATTTCGACATAATAAGAAGTAAATGTCTAACTCCATTGATACGGCTTTGTATGCGTGATACATACATAGCCAGCCGGACCGACTTGAAAACTGAATGCTGATGAAAAGTGGTCTCTGTATGATAATCGGAAACGGGTCGACAAACTTGATCCCCCCAATCTTCCCAAAAACAAATCCTCACCCCCAAAAGAATGTTGGTGCTGTAAATGGATTTGGAATCGATGCATGAACATTTGCCGAAATCTTGGCCAGCATTGGTGAACAGAAAGGACAGCATAAGGAAAGACCTCATACTCCACAAACCACCCGGCAGAACAATGATGCAGTTAGGCATCGAGGTCCTGTCCAACCCTTTCTATTCACTGGTACTGTCCCCTACCGATTACCACTTTTTCCGGGCCTTATGTGCATATACACAGGCGTACACCAATCCAGACCAGTGTGTTGACTCCCGTGACCACAGTTCTTTTGGCCATAGGTAATAGTTTTCCGTGTAGTACCGGGACATTTGCTCATGTTTTTATGTAATGCGCTTCAAACACGGAGCTGTCTATCGATGACACTTTAAGGTTTCTTTCCTGAACCCCCCCCCACTATGCACAAGCATGTAATACATGTAATACCTCTTTAGCATGTAATGCATGTAATACCTCTCTGAATACAGAGTTCATAATATAATCCACGAAACTAATCCTTACATGGAAGTTTTCGGTCATGTCTCGTGGCATATCGTCATCCATAGCAGGGGCGATTACGTTGGTGAAGAAGACTTTCAACATATCAGTATCATAATCCATCAAGAAGTGACCAAACACGGTCCAAAGGGATTCATGTTCAGATTGTTCCTGAAAATATAAAGAAATACGTATTAAAGGAAATTCCTCTGATAACAATGAACAAATTAACGAATTTTGGGTACTCAGTGTGAATAAGAAGATGATTCAATACATTATGTAGTATAATCAATAATTTAATATCAATCCAATCTACAATTATAATATTGTAATCATATTTAAAATGTTATGCGACAAGGACGATAATAGCCTCATCAAGCTCATTCATTGAAAGATTACATACATACTTACATACTATATATATATATGTGTGTGTGTGTGTGTGTGTTTGCTATGTGGATGTAAGGGAATCCAAAAATATAGTAGATGTAATTTTACAAGAAAGATTGAGAAAAGCATGTTACGTCTCAAACATATTTATTATCATGAAGATAAGCCTTTATGCATTTCGCCGCGAATATTGTGGTTTGGCCATAGATAATTCTGATGATGCCGTTCGCAGCGTCGAAATGTATACATGATTATCTTCATGATAATAAACAACTGTTTACAAACAAATATTACGAAGATTAAAAGAAAAACATACCGATGCGTAGATGTACTGAGCGGCCATTGCTTGGGAAACGGCGCGCCTAACTTGGTATCGGACTTTAGCGGAAGAATCCCGAGATTCCATCAAGTATGTCTCACGGAACAATGAGAGTCCAGCGTTGATACAATAATCTGACAAAAAAAGAAGACATGAATAGTACACTTCCTTTCTTTAAAAAAAAAGGCAAATCACTTACTTTATACAATCGTCTATAAGTCAATTTCGTGTATAGGTCGACCCTTGATCTATGGTCACGAAATCATCAATTTATGTAAAAGGTTTCTCCTAGTTCTTGCCATTATGTCTGAATTTCACACAATTATTACTAATATATAGGTCTTTTGTCCCAAAATGTGGTCTATAAAACTTGACCTATAAACTGTTAACAAGCGATTCATTATTCTTGCTTTTAAGACAAAGAAAATGATTTAACCGCTCGTTTATACTCAGTTGGTTTGAAAAGTAAAACTTATCCCCAAACACAGCACGATATTACGAACATTAAACAGATACATACATATGCATCTACGTAGGGAGATTTAGATTAAAGAAAAGAGAAAGACACACTAGCACAGATTTCCTTTAGTTGTAATAAAATTAACAACACGATTGTGAGTGACCTTGATACACACTTGGTTTGATTCTCGCAAGTGAAGACTTTATCTCAGAGGAAACATTGCAGATCGTTTTAAACAGGTTCCTGATTGTACACTCTGATAGATCTCCATGTATTGATGGTATCACGATGTTACGATTGCTAAACGAAGTGTTGTCTATGGAAGAAAGGAGATTTCCTTCTTCGTAAAAATGTGGTAAGCATCATAAGTAACCTTTGCACGTGGAATAAAACCCCAGACCCTCATCCCATTTGTAATCAGTTATTTAATAATATCTTAAACAAAGGAAAGACAAAATGAAAAGTGGATACACACCTTGACACAAGTCGGGAACTTCAACGAAATCGATCTTCTGAGGCCATGGTGACTTCAGACGTTCCATCAGCATATGTGCACGCTGCAAAAGCAGTTTGAATGTAAGAATGCAATCTATATATTTCAATCCTTTTATTCTACATATTAATTCATAGATCTACACATACATACATACATACGTACTTATAGATTTACAGAACATTGTAGATACATATAAAGACGTTGTATCTTTACTCTCTTCCAAAACAGAACGTTCTCTGAATTATGCAGAAAGAAACTGTAAAGAAACCCGAACTATTTGACAGATTATTGTCTGTTTATTTAAAATAGTATTCAGAAATTTAAACTGGAAAGAGAATATCATTTTGTTATTAAGTGTAAACATCTGACTGATGGGCCAATTTCTACAAATAAATAATTATTTAAATGTCAACAAGGACACTTTAAATGGTAGTCTGGTCGAGACCAGGACTTTATTCTTACATGTTTTGTGACCACCCCCTTTGTAGTATACAAGTTCACCGAAGGGATACCTCCATCCTAATCACACAGCTTATCGTGTACTCAATTAGCTGTTGAGTGCACAGGGAGATTTGTCCTAATGAATAGTTTTCCACTCTCTTCGGTCATACCAGGAATCGAACTTCTGCGTGTGGAGCAGACGTGCTAACCATTACACTAAATAAATACTAGGTATTAGATTATATTTATGGAACCCCCGATAAGGAACAAACCCACTGTTCACAGCTTTGACATGCAAATCATTGTAGCCTCACAATGGTTGATTTTGCTTTTTGATCCCTAAATAATATAAAGCTGTCTAGATTTTGTCTGAAAGTTATTCAGTAAAATGAATGAATTCATTTCGTACCCTTTTTGCGGATTCCAAGTATTTCTTGTCTTCCATAATGGTGTGGAATCTCAACAATGATTCACCCCTAATCTCATGGGTTTGGAAATTACCGATGGCAAATGCAATCCTCATTGGGCTGTGGGTTTCATACTCATCGAATGTAAATTCATGGTGGTTCTTATTTTCCATCTGAAATAGAAAAAGGAAATAAATAAAAGATTAGTCACTCAATAGAAAACGTCATGTTACCAACATATTTGTAAGATTGTTTGCGCCCACTGACTACAAAGAATTAGAGGGAACATTGGTCCTGGGCCCCTACTTTGAGAGGCCCTGATTTAGAGAACTGTTCCCCTTCAACAGATCAGCATAACATGATCTCCTATAAAGATTTTCGTTATGACCTTTTGAGGAAATCTTGTTTTAGAGATGTGTGACAGATAGTCAAAGATTCAATTTCTGAAAGTCGATAGGACTTTGTCACCTCGAACAGTGACAAATCTAAATCCGACATTTTGTCGCGTGACACGAAGTTTAAATGGAAGAAAGATGCGTTGAGTTTAATAATGTATTTGTTTATTTTAAATAAAGTGCGTTGACGCAAAGGGTTATTAGTGTATTGTATATATGGAATGTAGTAATGGAAACAAAATGACCTACCATATTGGAATACACCATGAGTTCCTGTTGGCACTCTACGGACACACGGTAGTTGATCCTCTGACGGTACCAGCTAGGGAATGCCCTCATACATTCGGCCCACTGAGAAAAGAAGAAGACAATGACGATGGTATAAGCGAAGAAGACAAATAGTGTGATAGAAAAATGAAGAACAAGAACAGAACAAGAACAAGATGAAGAACAAGCCAGGCTGCTGCTGGGTCAAACTCCCCTCCAAACCCCCTTCCTACTTCTGATCCAACTGAAGATAATTACTGCAACATTTTTATTGTATATATATATATATAATAAATAAATCCGTAGGTATACAAGACTTTTCAGTTTAGCTCATTTGGTAAGAGAGCCTAGCGTTTACAAATTACGGTAGGGAAATATTAAGTGATCTTGTCTTTTGAATAACACTTATCTTCTATTTGTGTATATTCATAAACAGTTGACATCTAGTTGACATCTGCTAGTTGACATCTGTGCTGTAAAATAACAATCCTCCTGAAGATCAAGGCTGTCCCCTGGTATAATTATTGCAGAGTCTTTTACAAATTAGCTCCGAACGATGTGGCAACAAATAAAACAAGCCTGGCTGCTGCAGGGTCAAACTCCACTCTTAAGAGGATTACTGCAACGTTTGTGTTGTATGTATAGTAAATAAAATCGTAAATATATAAGACTTGTCAGTTTGGATCAGTTTTGTAAGAGAGCCGCTCAGCAAACACTAGGCCGTGATTTCAAATCACGTTAGAGAAAAGTTAATTTCATATGTCTGTTCGATTTAACGTGACCTGATTAACAAACGGTGGAGAGTTTACTCCCCTAAATTTGGTGAGGATTGTTCTTGTTGTTCTTGTTACGGAGGGAAAACAAAGTCAACTCCAACTTGGACTGGAGTTTGACAACAAGAACAAGACCAAGAACAAGAAATTACGGTTTATTGAATAACTGATTAGAAAGCTTAGTAATGTTATCACATTGAATAACAAATCCATTGACTTACATGGAAGTTTCCGACGATCATTACTTGGTATAATCCTTCCATTCGTTCGATTTCGCCCTCCATCTCTGCTTCGGTCTCCTCGTCGGTGCCCCTTTCCCACATCAATCTCATCTTCATGCGATCCAGTTTCCTGTCTCTATCAACCTGATGGCGATCAAAGTTGATGTAGTAAAGACCACGGAACTGTTCGCTGATATCACTGGTGTAAGTCAGTACCAGATTACCCTGACCAGACTGGAATAAAGGAATAAGTAAAAAAAAAAGAAATGATGATTAAACACAAAAATAACAACAAAAAAAAATAAACAAAATGAGGGAAAATGACATGAACAAATCAACAAAAATAACAACAGATATTGTAGCAGTAATAATAATAATGCATATTAATATTATTAATACATATTATTATTATTAGTGCAAATATTGATATTATCGTCATCATTATCATCATTAATATTGTTTGTATTTTCCAACTCAAAGCATCCAGTGATCGCATTTGAGGATGACGAAACAAGTCTCAGCATCCCTAACGACTTAATGCTGCGACTATGTGCTGTCTCGCTATTGTCCTGGATCTCTGACTGTGAGTATTTTGGGTCGTTGCCAGTGTTCCAATGATAATGGACGCGAATGGCACCTTCATATCCTGCAGCTCTCGTGGAAGGTCTTGATATTTATCCATTATTTTCACTCACTCACAATCAACTCCTCCTTATGAAGTAAAGCGTCCGTCTCTTAAGAGACAACCCCCAATGGAGTATGGATCCCGGTGACGAAGACTCGGTTTCTGTTGCATGCGCCAGCTTAGTGATCCTTGCAAGTTTCAAGTTTGGTCGAGACCAGGACTTTATTTTTTACAAGTTTTTATGACCACCCCTTTGGCAGGATGCAAGTCCACCGAAGGGATACCTCCACCCTAATCACACAGCTGAGAGTGTACTCAATTAGCTGCTGAGTGCACAGGGAAATTTGTCCTAAGCAAGGGTTTCAACACTCTTCGTTCGTATCGGGAATCGAACCCAGGACCATCTGCGTGCGAGGCAGACGTGCTAATCATTACACCATCCGAGCGGTAACTCCTCCTTATGGTCCCCTTTAATGATAACATTTACATTCCAAATGTTTTTTTCGCATCCTTGATGTTGGCAATACAACGTTTCGGTGGATCTATTCTTCAGACCACGTCAACTGTATTATTCGGGGGAAAAGGGCAAAGCTTTTCTTTCCCTCCAGGCAATTATGGCGAAGTGTGTGAGTCAACAGTATGTTAAAAATATATAGTGAATAAATCAATAAAACAAAGCATATGAGATGTTTATTATTGGACCCTCTACAGATTGACATTCTGTTTATACAGCAATAAAACAGACTGTAAATCAGTAGCGGATCCCATAACAAATATATAAAAAATATTATTATGTGTGTGTGTGTGTGTGTGTGTGTGTGTGTGTGTGTGTGTGTACATATGAATGTATATGCATGTGAATGTGACTTTTGGAGATGAATTACCTTGAGGTTTCCAGGGAACATGAATACCATCATTTCCCTGTCTTCATCATAGAAGTAATCCTCAGCTTTCACTACGTTCTCTGAAACAGAAAATAAATACAGTTCATAATGTAAACTAGCATTCCAAGGGAAATTATGAATGTTGGGGGTGATCAATTAAAAATGTGCAAATGCGGGTGATCAATGAATAAGTTACTTCTCTCGCCTTTTGTCGGGCTGTGCTCACTAAAAAACGTCTGAATTTTCAAAAACAAGCCGGCACAAACTAGTTATCAATTTAGCATAAACTTACATTGAATATTGACCCTCCCCCCCTTTAAAAACTATTAAGTGGAGGTATTTAAAAAAAAAAACAACATTTGTCATGCTCATTGAGGGGAGTGTGTGTGTACAACATTTCAAGTTGATTCAGATGATTCAATTGTGTGTTTACTAGATTTCCAAGCGTTCTATTTGGTATTCGTGTCGGCCTCAAAAGTACTGTTTACTTTCGGCCTACTTCTTTTCCTTTTGATGTCTAACTGATCCAGTCTCTTTGCTAGGGTCAGTGGATCTGGTCTTAGTGATCCAAGGATTATGAGAACGTGTAAAATCCTGTAAGATCCTGTAACATCTTTGTGTTATTACTGACTGGGACAATTGTTTTTGCCCTAGTCTCCGCTCTGCTAGCCATCGTAGCATTCCAGGGACATGATTTTGTCAAGTTATCTGGTGATGGGACAGAGCCCAGGGACTACTGGATTCATATCCTTCCCAAGAGCATTAGTGCTAGAACGACACAAGCAGCTTCAACCGGAATATGAACTCGGTTTGTTGATTTCCGTGGTGATAATTTCTAAGCTATCTGGAAACATCTATTTAGAAATAAAATAGATACACAAAGGTCCGTATATACGTTCATCGTTTAAGCATATAAGTGCATCATTAGAGTTGAAAAAAGATATGAAAGGTTTATTTTGTAATGTTTTTTCTCAAGAATTGCAAATTACTCACCTCCATGCTTCCATGTCACCTTCAAGAATTGGAGTCGCTTGGCAAAAATAGCGATCTCATTGGTGTCCTTGGTAAGCTGCAAAAAGATTAAACTAGAAAAGCTATTATGGTTCATTTTGGTTTGTTTTTATTTTCAATTCCCTGCAAAGACGTGTTATATGACTGCAAAAAGGTAAAACATAATCACACTTACGTATTTTTTTATATTTGTCTAAATGAATCCATTCTACCCGAGATGAAAGATAAAAAAAACAAAACGAGCTGGCTCTAGTGGATTCCATTATGTACGACACAGAAGATTCTTCTTTTTCACTGACTTAAAATACACAGCTATCTACCTGGTGCTGCGATCTCTTCCAACGTCCCAACTTATTGTTCTAAGAGAAATCTGGCTTACTGTTTCAACAGACATCTATCACAGCCAAGTGATATATCTATGTCTATTTAGAACAATGTCAAAAAAAGCTAAAAACAATGTTCAATTATCAATATGTGTCAAAAGCGTGTTTTTTGATCGATATTTAATTGGAAATTCGTGTTCAAAGATCAAATTCATAATTCCGTCTAATACTTCTATGAAGTATGATCCTACGAAAACATAATCATTACGTGACTGAACCTAGTAAATGCCAACCCGCTGTTTACACCAAATTCTCTCTGCTTTCATATGAACTAGACTGATTTCCACAAATATGCCACCATACAACACTATTAAAAAAAAACACTAGTTGCTTTTACAAAGTATAAAAAGTACCGCTTGAGAAAATGTTATAACCGTAGAATGGTCGACGCAGAAAAATGTATATTTTTTATAAAGCATACAAATATATCTGATTCATAAAGTAGAGTAGAAACCCCAATAAAAGACTTCATAAGTAATTTGTTATTTATGTTTATGGAAATCTGTATTTATATGCCCTGGCGTAATACTTCCCCCCCGTCTTCAATCTCTCAAACCGAAATATACAAGACATTTATGACATCGTGGACTACTTGCGGGGTTTCCAGAATCTAATGTAGACACATCTGCTGATTGATTGATGTCTGTAAGAGTACCTCCAGCAATGGCATCTTGTCTGACAAAAATATCCTTGCACAACCATCCCGCATCAATCTCGCACACCACTCATCACCTTAGCTCAGCCGAGGCTTAAGATAAAGTTTGTGTGTGGATCTTTGGATAGATGAATGATAATATTTGGCGATAATTTTATTTCATATATTTTAAATAACTACTTTCTGTCGGTGTGAGCGACTTGCGCGTGTGTGTTTGTCGGTGTGCGTGTGTAATCTGTAATAAGTGTGTGTGTGCGTGTGTGTGTGTGTATTGATGTGTGTTGTGTGTGTGTGTGTGTATTGATGTGTGTTGTGTGTGTGTGCGCCAGTGTGTGTACGTTTTGTGTGAGTGTGTGTAAGTGCATCTGTTTTTGGTAAGAATTTATTTACTATAAGGTGTGGTTGTATTATCAAGTGACTATTAAAATAAGGAAGGTTCAAGTATAAGACTGATCGCAAGAAATGGTTTGAAATGATCTAATTAACACCAATTATATTTTAACGTGGAATGTACGTAATAGAAGCTGGTAGATTGCACTAGTACGCCAAACCTGGTAACAGTTTTCTTTTGAAAATTCATAAAGTATAAGAAGATACTGATTTCGTAAGATGTAATGGGATGTAGGCTGCTTAAGTGAGAAAATAAGCATTCAAAACTATCAACATTTCCCGTCTGCAGGTAGTGGTACCCATATGCAAACACGTTACTATTGTGACCAACGAGCAAATGTCACATATTCATAAAGTTATGTATCTTGAGTGTATCTCATTCAGAAATGCACCGAATTAGATGCCATACTGAAGATAGCGTTTTATGTATTGTCATTGTTTGGCCTGAATAATTAGCCAATCCAGTCGCATATGCGGAAGGGCTAACGTCTTTGTACAAAAGAGCCACGCCAGGCAATAGTCATACCATTTAAGGAATGTATGAATTGACTAATAATGAACACGGTTACAGTTTGTGTAGAATGCGAACACTTTTATTGTAAAGTTTACTGCTCGGATCAGTCCATACGCCATATTAGCAAAGTTCTAGTTCAAGAAAAACATAAGAGGATCATATATTTATGATCAAGACAGTCTAGATATATTTGTCTTATACGCAAAAGAGTATTTAGAAGAGTGTTTTAAATTCGCATATTGGCGACAGCATATTATCGGTTTTCCTAGGTTACAGCGACAAAAACGCAGTATATTAAATGTAATTTTAATCATATTTATAAGAAATAGACGCATTAAAACTATAACATATTTTTATTTCATGGATGGGCTTTGGCATGGACCATGAATTGGTATCCAAACAATTGAGATATGCAATTAATAATAATTAAATATCAATTAAATATCTTCTCATGAGTAAGATCATCGTGGTACAGGTTAGATTCAAACTTTCCGATCGACAATTTTAATTCGGCCGTGCTCACAACTATCCTGTTCATAGAAGAGAAGAACCGCAAGAACCGCAAGATTGGAGCAATGGTTTTCACTCAAATGGGCGGTGGTGTCAAGCTGCCTCCACCCAATAACAGCTGAAAGGCTCTGAGCTGGAATCACAACCAGTGATTTCACGATATTACAAAGGCATACTCTGGAGTATGCCATAAACTATACGATAAATAAATTCCAGTTCAAGTGTTTAGTAACTGTTGTATATCCTGTCCAAACACCAGCAGGTTTCAGAATGTTTCTCTAGGATAGATGTGTGAAAGCTCGGTCTTAAAGAAATATGAATAATTCATCCCCAATCACGATCCTTCCAGTATGTATCAATGTATTGATTATATAACTGTATCTTTCTAGAATCTCCGATGTATATTGATGGAACTGTTCATTTGCTAAAAAGCAGTATAAGTAAAGATACTCAATTTCATAAGTGTGGGGAATTGTTCCTTGGCATGTGTGTATGTAGTATGTGTATGTATATATGTATGTATGCAGTATGTGTGTATGTGTTCATGTAGTATATGTGTATGTATATATGTGTATGGATGTATGTATGCGGCTTGTGTGTGTGTGTATGTATGCAGTATGTGTGTATGTAGTGTGTGTGTATATGTATCCGTATATTCCATGTGTGTATGTGGCAGTTGTGTGTGTTTGTAGCGTATATGTGTGTGTATGTGTGCGTGTGTGGTATATTTTTCCTCCGGGGTATTTCTTTCGAGAGGCTTTTCACCCGGGGTATTTTTTCCTGTCACTTTGAAGTAGTGCATTCTGTTTTAAGGCAATTGATTGATTAACAACTTAAATGAAATGCAATTTGAATATTTAAAAAATATAAAACACATGCATATATGCATGTATATGCGTATGTGTGTGTGGGTTGTCAAAAACGCACGGCAGATTTGTTTGTAGCAAAATCTCAAACCGGCTGCGAGTGAGTTAAAATTTGTTGTCCTCAAACAAAGTGAGGCTGTACGTCTTTGCCTAGTAATAGCTTGTTTGCAAAAGTGGACGTTGTCCAATTGCTACTATTATGTGCCTGGTAATGGGTTGCATATTAGAAAAAAGAAGAACATATGCAAATCATAAGTTCAGAAGGCATGTTTCAGGAGAAAGAAAAGAATTCAAGAATATTTTGATAGTTTCTCTCAAAAGTAGTCGAACAATCTAAGCTTTTAACATAAGAAGACTAAAACAGTTCAAAAAGTTTGTTTTCATGAGTCTTGCCAACGATTTGGAGAATATCAACAAAATAAAAAAAAAAGAAAGATCCGTTTTGATTTTGAAAATGCAACAAGAAAGTAATGAAACTTAAATGACGAACCTTTCCGGTGACATCGGCCTTCGATTCAAAGGAATAGGCTTCCAAGTTGAAGTAGAAGTGGAGGTCGATCGACTCGGGGCAAAAGATGGAGTCCATTCTGGAGATCAGTGAAAGACAATTCAGACTGGTACCGACAGCTGTGTGCGCTGGCTTTTATAGCGTCAGATTTGGGACAAATCCCAAGGCGGGGCTAAAGCAATGGCTGGGATGTGTGCAAAGCTTGTTACATGAATCCCAGGCCGCAAGCACGTGTACAGGTTCATGCAATGGATACGTAGATGTCAATTGGCACATTCGTGAGGGTGGAGAGCTGTGGAAGTGGGGGTGTATCGGTTCAACCAAGCATGCACTCATAATGTGTAGTGAGTTATGTTAGTGTATGAAAACTCATTTCTCATACGTATTGATAGACGATTATTTTATGACAATTATTATGAATATGGGTATGTGCGTATACGCTATTATATGCAAGAATGTGTGTGTG
>VCCN01003977.1:2877911-2894172 GCA_006491835.1 Architeuthis dux
ATAATTTTTAAAATTATCTACATTATTTTTAAAACTTTGTACTCTATTGCTGTCTTTAAAATGACTAGGCAACTTATTCCAAACATATATTACTCTATTAGAACACAAATATAATTGTTTAGTAGTTTTAGTTTTTGCAATCTGTCTTGTCAATAGATTTCCAGTTCGAGGAGAGATTTTAAAGAATGGTGGTACATATTTAGAAATTCCATTAATCTCAATTAATTCTTCTCTCTAGCTAGGCAGTCCATTTTACTCCAGAGTGAGAAATATTCATCATTTCTGTGTAAGACATATATCCCAACGAATATTATGACAAGTGTAAATATATCATAAACATACAACTGCATAACCCCCCAAAAACGAAGATATAGAAGAGTTGTGAAATCAAACTCATTGATTACATATGAATCTGGCTATATCCTTTTATTTTAGTATTTCCTTCTCTCTCTTTTATTCTCTCTCTCTCTCTCTCTGCCTGCTTGCCTGCTTGCCTGCCTATCTATCTATCTATCTATCTATCTATCTATCTATCTATCTATCTATCTATCTATCTATCAGCTAGTAAAGTAAGACCGGAATGAGTAGTCGATATTCAAGTCCAGCTCCCATAAAAATATTTTAGATATCAAAACCAACTTTTTGTATGTTAAACTAAACCTAATTACAAGATATTTTCAGTTTTCGGAATCTTTTTTGTTTATGTGGGTAAAACCCCCTCTGATGAAGTGATCATATATGGTGCCTCGCCCAAAAAGCTACCAAAAATGAAAATATTTAAGTAGAAAGTTAAATAAAACATATAATTAAAGAATAACATTCAATATAATGAATAGATACAAAAAATGATATTAAGAAAAGGAATAACACCTCCAGGTTGATTTTAAAATTGTATTGTGCGGGCCAAAAACAGGCTAATTTAATGGGGTGTGGTATGCCTCAAAAGTTTCTGTCTTTGTTCAAGCACAAGTTGACTTTGCAAAGCTTGCAGGCCACATTGGTGTGGATTATGTTGTCTTTGTGGCAACAATATTTGCATGTGGACGACAGGTCCTCAGATTATCATATATAGTCACTTGTCCCATAAAGGGTTAAAGGAATGATTTCGAATGTCGATTTTCCTAGCAAACATGTTCTTCCCAATTGAAAGATTCAACAATTCTTCCACCCAAGCATCAAAGTAATCAAAAGAATTCCATATAAATAGATTTAAGGTGATTAAGAGAAAACTCTCCGTTAATAATCAGAATTTGGTTGAACTAAAAAGATAAAACTATGACTTTAAAAGTTTCAGTGACGCACCTTTCCATTATGGAGAACATCTATTGTAGAGCTTATGATAAACTCGCTGGTTTCGAAAATTACTTTCAGTAAGTTTGCTTTCCTCGGGATGACCCATGAATGTTTCCATTTGCAAATGTGGCTAAGTTCAAAGAAAGCTCTGCATACTCATTACTTAATTATATTTGACTAGTTTTCACTTTCATCCTAATTTCAGTTGCTCTTATATACAACTTTCAATTCTGGCCGTTGTTAATTAAAAAAATAATTAAAAATCAATTAAAAGTTAATTAAAAATCAATTAAACATTAATCAAAAATCAATTAAAAATTAATTAATTAAAAATTAATTAAAAAATTAATTAAATAATGTGTTAGAATTACTTCATCCAATAATAATAATAATAAAGATTGCTCTACATACTCATTGTGAATCGCTTAAACTTACTTACGTACACTTACAAATTGCGCATAACTAAATGCAAGGCTCTTTTCTGCTTTATGAAATGGGATTTATTGAGCAGTGTTTTTTAAACTGGTTAATGATTCGCCCAGGGGATGAATGAAATTAGGGGGTGGATAAAACTAGAGCGGTGGAAGAATGGTGAATGACTTAATTTACTCAGATATTTGTTTCTATACTTAAAAAAGTTTTTTTTTATAGTAAACATACACAATAAAAAACCCGTTCCAAAGGTGTCATTTACTAAACGTATTTAAACTAGAAGAAATGCTAATAACATTTGTCGCTCTTAGGTTTCTTTACATATTTTTTAGGAATTTCAAAACCTTGAATAAAATAAGCACTGGGTTAATTTATTAATTAATTGGGTATAGAATTATCCGCAAGGGGGAATAAGATGAAAATTATAAGGGAATTTAGTTGCGGGTGATTGAAATTCTGTTATATATACTTGGGAGTGAATGACACTGGAATAGTTCTAAAAGCACCGTTCTAGACCCAGCTTGAGTTTACTCCTGCTAAATAGGCCAAATCTTCTCCCGAAATTTGTCTCAAAAATAAATGGGTAACTAAACTTCAAGAAGTATTCTGGGCTGGGTGAACAGAATAAAAGGAGAATTGTCAGTGGGAAAATCACTGAAGCACTCATGCATATATATGTGAGGATGAATAAATTCTTACATAACAGCAAAATGTTCAAGTTCCAAAGTCTTAACCCTTGCGAGTCTGAACACATTTAAATTCTCCAGCCAAACACCACTTGAACAAATAAGCAAGATAGGAATCTCGCGTCCCTCATTGTACCGCTAATATTAAAGATAACAGATGTGCAGCTATCATTGATATCGTCATATTTGGGCTGGGTTCTTGCCTCAATAACGTCTTCTCTCGAATTTGATGTGGTACCGAAAAAGTAAGTGTTCTTTTCCGGTAGAAAGGGTAAGCAACATGAAAGGGGTGTAAAGAATTTGGAACGAACAAAAAATGTGTCACCGTAGGCAAAAAGAGCCTTGCCACCAGACACATTTCCATGTTTGTTTGTTTTGTTCTTTTTACGAATATGTAATGGTTGGAGAAGATCTAATGCTAATTCTTGCAATTAGGAAAGTGAATGTTTAAGAGTATGCCTACTGCAGCAATATTAATACTCGCTGAAAGAATAAAAGTAACAGAAAGATACTAAATTATTAATGAAAAGAAAGAAAAAGAATTGATGAAACAGGAGAATGGAGAAGTGGAACAAGAGGAAACTTACTTAGAAAAATGCTTTATAATAATTTTAAAACGGCTTAGGATTGCTAAATGTACGAAACAGTATAAGGGATGATGGTGATAAAGGCTTCTACTCTTGTCCTTAAACTTGTCTCCTTTCCTAACTCCAACGCGTGTCCGGTCGTTTCGTCGAACGACATGTCATCCGACAGCGGTTTCTTCCTACGGACGATTCGGAGACAACCTGTTCGACGAACATCAGTTTTGCCGACTTGGCTTTTCGCCGACTGCCTTTTCGTCGAATACTTTTTTGTACCATTTAGAGGTTAAAAAACGAAAAGTAAACAGTGACATTTCTGAAAGGTTTTACACCTTAAATAACAACATTGGAAGAACAGGATGATAAAATGATGTTCGTCAACAGGTTGTCTCTGAATAGTCCGCAGGACGAAACTGCTGTCGACGAAACGACCGAGAACCCACCAAAGCTATTTGGCCCGACTCACCAAAATCATCTAGTCTAGACGAAAAGTAAGTTCACGACATTCCCCCGAATTATTTTTTCGCCTGTTATTTCTTAAACATTGACGTGTCTATTTTATGAATCTGCCTGTTCACAAGCTGAAATAATGTCCCATGGGGTTCATTTCTAACCATATATGACACCTTTTGCGGTTCTGAACCCAGAGACTGGAAAGATAAAAAAAAAACGCATAACATGTGGGAACAGGCAGAATAATAAAATAGGCACTTCAAGGACCAAGAAAAACAGTTGGCGAAAAGAAATCCGGGGGAATGTCGTGATACTCATCATCATTATCATCATCATCATCATCATCGGTCCTCTGCTGTACTAAGGCCTTTCCCAGCTTCTTGCTTGTCGACCCGGCCCTGACGGCTGGGGCCTAGAATACGCTGACTGCCTCCCAAACATGCGCCACCAAAGTCGCCACACTAATCTTTTTAAAAATAACCGTTTACCAAAGTCGCAAGACTCTAATTAAAAGAAATAACCGTTTACCAAAGTCGCAAGACACTATTTTGGGGATCATAAACTGATTTCGCCATTAAATGATCTATCAAGGGTTGATATGCCGCTAAACAAATCAATCAATCAATCCTTGTCGACCGTGACTCTGCTAACGTTTGCCATGCTTTCTATTACATCTCTTCATCTTATGTCTGGTATTCTCCTACTGCGTTTGCTATCTCTAGTGAACCAATCTGTTAACCTTAAATCTCTGTCCATGTCTATCTTTTCGTCTTGCTATGTATCCAGCCCATGTCCATTTTATTGCTTAATTATTTCTATGGAATCTTTAACTTTGGTCTGTTCACTGATCCATGTTCATCCTTTTCTATCTCTTAGTGTTATTCCTAACATTGTTCTCTCCATTGCTCTGTGTGTGATTCAGAGTTTGTTTTCAAGTGACTGAGTTAGCTTCCATGTTTCACATCAGTACGTCATAGTTGGTATCATACATTCATTGTAAACTTTACATTTTAAGTATATTGGTGCTTTTCAATATGCTTTCCAACCAATCGTTATACGTTGTTTTACTTCGCGTTCATGGTCTTTCTCTAACTCTATCAATTGACCTAAGTATATGTATTCCTTAATCTCCACCAAATCTACATCCTCTACTCTTATGGTCTTTTTCGGGACATTATTGTTGACCATTACTGTTGTCTTTATTCTGGTCATCTTTAACCCTATTTTGAGGCTTTCTACTTAGATTACAAAGCATGTTTTGCAATTCATCTGATGCTTCTGATATTATTGCAATGTCATCGGCAAATCGTAAATGTCTCAAATATTCTCTGTCCATGTCTACCCCAATGTGTCCTAGTTAAAAAAAAATGGGGGTAAACATAGACGCAGAATATTTTAACCATCCACGATTCGCTGATGACATTGCAATAATATCAGAAACATCAACTAAGTGATCTAAATAGGGAAAGCCTACAAAATGTTGTTCACACAACAAACTATGAATTAAAGTAATATTAATGTGATTTGAAGGCATAACACATTTTTATATTGGCCTATTATTATTATTATTATTATTATTATTATTATTATCATCATCAACATGGTCGAATCCCAGTCGTTTGCACAGTTCCCAGTGTATTACAGTTGCTACCCTGTCGTGCCTGTTTTTGTACTCGTTCTGGGCTAGTTTACTGCATTCATTGATTATGTGGTTTACAGTCCCATCACTTTCCGCGCATAGGCGGCATTTGCTGTCTGGGTTTTGTTGATCTTCGCCTTCACATAGTTTGTCCTGATGCATATGTTTTGAGCTGCCATGATGAGATATTCTGTTTCTCTCTTCAGGTTTCCTTTGCGTAGCCATGTCCATGATCGTTCGTCTGCGATATTTTGTATTTGTCTTTTGAATTCCCCGTATAGTTTTTTCTATTCCCATTTTTATTTCCTTGTCGCTTTCTTTTCTACCCCCTCGTTTGCTACTTTGTTGTTTGTTGTACTGCTTCGGGCGCTTTGCATGATATATTCACTGCTTGCTTGTACATACTTCTCTAATCCTATTTTCGCCAACTGTATACAGTCTTCTATACTGAGCAGTCCTTTGTCACTTTCTTCCTCTTCACATATAGTCTATCTATGTCATATCTGGAGTGCAGGGCCTTGTGCAGGGCCTTGTGCATTGCCATAAGTTTCCTAGTTCGCCGGTCTATTGATCGGAGTTCATCCTTTGTTCATCCAAGGAATGGGCCTGTGTATCTTACTACCGATACTGTCCACGTGTTTATTCCTTTAATCAAATGTCTGCTATTTAGCTTAGTCTCTAATATTTTTCTAATTCTCCCAAGGTGTTCCTTTTTTAGTTTCTCTTTCATTTCTTCTTGTTTTATCGAGTCACATTCGAGAACCCCTAGATATTTATATCGGTTCTGTGTGTTCAATGCTCTTATTCTTTGGCTGTCCGGTAATTGGATTCATTCTGCCGTTGTAAGTCTTCCCCTGCGTATAACCATTAGCGCGCATTTCTCCATTCCGAAATTCCATTCCAATGTCATAGCTGTGATCTTTGACTTTGTTGACCAGCGTTTCGAAGTCCTTTTCCAGTCCTTTGCAAATAGTTTTATGTCATCCATGTACATGAGATGGTTGACTTTTCCCTTCCCTCTGCTAAGTTTTCTCCTGCAGCTGTCAAGTCTACTTTCCTGTTTTGCATAGAGTTGCCTATGAATCTTTTCATTTCACTGGTTCGCTAATTTTGAATATCCTGAGACATTCGAGTATCCAGATATGTTGGATCATGTCGTATGCTTTTTGTAATAAATCCATCCCATTGCAACATTTTTTCTTTTCTTCTGTACTTCTTTTAGGATCATCTGGTCTATGTAGATCAGGCCATTCGCCCCTTTGGTTCCTTTTCTGCATACCTTCTGTTCTTCTAGTAAGAGTCCTCTCCGTTGCAGGCAAATGTATAATCTCTCTGTCTATAATTGCTTGCCTGATTTCCCTTTTCGGTGTCCTTTTGGATGAGGGTCGTCCTGCCTCTGGTCGTTCATTGTGGGACCTCGCCTTCATCTAGGTAACTTTCAAATTGGTGGATCAGTCTGTTATGTAGGGTGGTGCATTTCTTAAACTAATATCCGTGGATTCCATCTGGTCCCGGTACTCTCCAGTTGGTTATCTTCCTGATAGTGTTCTTTAGTGTGTTTGTATTCATTTCTATTTTTCCTCCATCCTCTATGTCTAGGAGTTCTTTTTTAATATTCTCTAACCATTCTGGTGATTCCAGAATTTATTTGCTGTATGTGCAGTCTGGTTTTATGTTATGTCTTCTTTCTCCATTCAAGTATTGGTAGAATTTTCTTTCCATGTTTTAGAAATTGCGGTTCTGTGTGTATTGGGCAATCATTTGTTTATATCTCTTTAGCCTGGCTTGTTTGTCTAGTCTTCTTTGGTGTATTTCTTCGATTGCAGTGGGTATCCTGTTTTGTTTTATCGTAACTGATATACACATCAATATGCTCTAGTTCTTCGATTTGCGGGTCTATTAGCGAGAGAGCACATCTGAAATCATTCTCAACTTGGAGCTTATTTCGAGCCTTCGACTTGATAGATAGAAGTGCAGAAAACCCTAGACTGGACTTTTATTTTTACTAATAGCCTTGTGCCCCCCTTGGACTACCCCCCTCCGGTTGGGAACCACAGTTCTAGATCATAGGTCCAACCAAGAATATATGGCAGCAATGAAAATGCTAAATTGCTAAGATTTTAGAAAATTAAACCACTTAAATGTGATACCGTGCGGATGCCCTTGGGGAATATATAAACCAAAACATAGTTAATTGTTGCCGCTCCTGTCGTATGACTTTTTTCTCTTTTCTCTTTCATTAGTACGTGGAAAAAGAATGTGAGTTTATTCCTAACCACATCTGATTTGTATTAACCTTTTAATAACCATTTATCAAAGAGGATTAATATTTCAGTTTAATTGGTGTGGAATTTAGTGAAATTTAATTGGCGGCTGTTTTTGAGTTTTAGAAATGAAAGCTGATACGTGAGGACAACGACGAATACATGCGAACACAAACACACACACACACACACACACACACACACACACACACTTACAATTATTCTTATGTACGTTCGGTCTTATTTAGAGAGAAAGAAAAAGTGGTGTTCAGAAGACTGGCTCTTGGAGAGGTGGTAATTTCTGTGACTTTCTGTAATTTGAAGACAGAAACTTTATCTCGACTTGAACATTGACCGCAAGCAAGCGGAGAAAATTCGGTATCTATATATCTATTACGGAATTTGAAAGAACGTTTATCAGAGAAAAGTATTTGGCTAAGTAGGACGACTTAAGACTCAAAAATGCATTGTAGCACTTATGATACGATGCATTTTTGAGTGTTAAGTCGTCCTACTTAGCCAAATATTTTTCTCTGATAGACCTTCTTTCAAATTCCGTAATAGATATATAGATACCGATATATAGATACCGAATTTTCTCCCGTTGCTTGCGGTCAATGTTCAAGTCGAGATAAAGTTTCTGTCTTCCAAAAAAGAAAATTCCGAAATTGAAATATTAATCCTCTTTGATAAATGGTTATTAAAAGGTTAAAAGACTGATTTGAACGATCACCATTAAAGAAGCTAACATTTTTTTTACTTTCGTACTGCAATGACTGTTTGAGTTTTAGTACAAAACGATTATTTTTTTTTATTAAATCTAGTATTATAGACCATTTTTATTAATTTTTGACTGCTATTTACCCTCATCTTAATTTTTAGTTGTTTTTAAAAAATTGCAATGTGTAAACTGGTTTAACGAATAATAATAGCTTTTTTTTTACTAAAACCAAATTGAATTGTAATTAAAAAAAAACAACTGAAAGTTAAGATGAAGGTAAATAGTAGTTAAACATTAATAAAAATGGTTTACAATACTTCGTCTAAATAAAAATTAAATAATAAAATAATCGATCGCTTTTGTTTTACTAAAGCCAAAACAATAACACTGCCGTGCCGGCATTACTGAAATTATGATTAAACAAACTAACAATTAGGATGGTGTAAATAGTAGTACAAAATTAATAAAAATGGTTTACAATACTTGATTTAATAAGAAAAATAAAATAAAATAACAATAATCTATGAAAATGAAAATTATTTTCAATTTCAGTGTTTTGGACGTCATAAAAGTTAAAATTCTAAAACTTCAAAATAGTAGTTAAACCTAGTAGTTAAATATCTTGAAAAAGAAAAAAAACCTTAAAATGTTAAAATTAATGTTTTTATGAACGTAGTTCCGTCTTGTGTATGTCTTCTGATGCACATGTTACGGCTTTTTAGGCCATTTTCAACATCTTAACTGTCCTATAATAATCGTTTTTTACTAAAATTCAACCAGTCATTGCAGTGCGAATTTTTTGCGAGATTGTTCGGCACCAAGAAGTAAGCAGATATTCTTTTTGTCTCGAAATGGAAAGTTGAATTGTTTCAGTTACTTTTATAAAGGAGCTAGAAGAGATGGGCAGAACAAGAGCGAGGGAGTAATGAGAAGAGACAATATTATTTGTAAGAATTAATAACCAATAAAATAGCAACTGCTAAATAGATTAGAAGTCAAAATAGTTCTTCCAAATAGTTAATTTTATATATCGGTTTGGTTTAACGTGACGGGACAGACAAACAGTGAAGAGTTTACTCCCCTAAATTTGGTGAGGATTATTGCTGTTGTTACGGAGGAAAACAAAGTCAACTCCAATGTTTGACTTGGGCTGGAGTTTGACAAACACTTTGCGAGCGTTGTACACTTTATTTTCAAGTTTGCTGAAGTTCGGGTTTATTCGCTGAATTTTTGAGAAGGGTCATTAACATTCAAACAGTTCGGACGATTGAACTCCTTCCTGTTGTTTGTGTTGTTAACACGACGTTTCGGCCGATCCATTCCCCGGCTTCCGCTACTCAACAAACCCAAACCCGACAAGGCAAGGATAAAGAAACACCCGAATCCTGCGTTTGACAAATGGATGTGCCCCCCTTAGGTTACCTCCGTTGAAATTAAAAACTTCTGTTTACCCCACCGCATTCAGATATTACACCAGAAGAAGGCCGAAGAATGGATCGGCCGAAACGTCTTGTTAACAACACACTTTATCCTGATATTGTAGGATTTGTGGTATTAAGGAGTTCAATTGTCCGAAGAACTATTTGAATGTTAATGACCTTTCCCAAAAATTCACGAATAAACCCGAACAACAGACACTGGACTTTGTTTTGCTCCGTAACAACAACAACAACACTCCTCACCAAATTTAGGGGAGTGAACTCTTCATTGTTTATCTGACCCGTCGCTCTAAACCAAACCGATATATAAAATTAACATTTAGCTACCGTGATTTCAAATCACGACCATGTGATCAGTAGGCGGTTCTTTTACCGATTGAGCCAAACTGACAGGTCTTAAATATCTACGAAAATGTATGTTACAAATACGCAAGGGCTTATTTCATTCTAATAAATAAATACATTTACACTAAACATATATATCTTCATAATTTTTCATTTGTTATATATACAATACAAACGCTGCAGTAATCATCTTCAGTCGGAACAGAAGTAACAGTGGTGTTTGACCCAGCATGCAATCAGGATTGTACTTTTAAAAAACATTTTTTTAGTATATTTCACGGCTTTGTGGACTTTGTCCTTTTCTCTTTTACTGAAAGTAACGGGGATTTATCAAAGTAAAAGTGAATTTAATGATATCTTTATCCTGATATTGTAGGATTTGTGGTATTTTCCTAAAATCTCGCTTACATCCTCTCAGATGAATCAGCATCATCAATATTTAAGACAAGACTAACATACTGATTATTGATCTTTAAAGAATATTCTCTTTCTTTTAAACAAAATCTATACCAAGGAGTGCAAAGTTGCTTTCGGATTTTTCATTGATTAACATAATTTCATTTTTGAAAGAAGAATCACCTATTGCTGTGCAATTATTTAATCACAGCGGGCACCGTCATTATAAGCTATTGATATGATTTCCCTTGGGCAACACCAATTTAATCACGTCTTCCTTGGCCAATGACCCACCTTTTCACAAAATTGAATTGAAAGTAATTGAGAGCCTTTGAAGATATTGTGTGCTATGGACACATAGTTACGATGCAGGGGAATTAACTGCACGTGAATCGGCCCCAAACTTGGATCACTTTCTCCTTAGCCCCATGACCCATTCTTTACGGAAAAAATCATTAAGATTCAACTAGAAACCTTCGAGATATTTGGTGGTGTGGATATACAGCTACAATGCGCGGGAGGTAACTGTACATGGATCAGCCCCCCAAATTGAATCACTTGCTCATTGTCACATGGCCTACATTACTACAAATTTCACTGAAATTCATTCAGAACTTTCGGAGATATTGTGCTATGTGCACATATAGCTACATTGTAGGGGAGGTAACTGTAAATTGATCTGCCCCCATCTGTCTCGTACATATAACATTATCACTCTCTCTCGTACATATAAATATTCCCTCTTTATTGTGAATATAAAAGTTTTCACTCTCGTACATATAACCGCTCTCGCTGTCTCTCTCCTCCTCTCTCTCTCTCTCTCTCGCACGCTCTCTCTCTCTTTCTTGCTCTCTCGTACATATAAACGTTATCTCTCTTACGTATGAATGTTATCCCTGTCTCGTATATATGTAAACGTTCTCTCTCCCATATATATAAACATCCTCTCTCTATCTCTCATACATATTTTTAAACCCCCCTCTCTCACTCTCTCTATCTTTCATACATATTTTTAAACCCCCCTCTCTCACTCGTACATATCAACGTTCTCTCTCCAACCACACTCTCTCTCCCTCTCGCTACATCCCCCCTCTCTCTCTCTCTCTGATACATATAAACATTCTCTCTCTTTCGTACTTTATTTAAAAAATACACGATATCTCGGAACGCCTGTGAACGCTTTTTACGACACAGCAGCTATACACAAAGTAAATGTACAGTTCAGCACAATATTTATAAATCGACTCCCTACCCCTTAAAGACTTGTGTTTGAATTTTCAAAAACTAACTTGCTAAAATCATACTCCGTGTCTCATTATTAAAGTAAACCGTCCGTCTCTTAAGAGACAACTCCCAATGTGACGAAGATGTTGCATGCGTCAGCTTAGCGATGCTTGCAAGTTTCAAGTCTGGTCGAGACCAGGACTTTACTCGTACAAGTTTTTTATGACCACCCCCTTGGCAGGATGCGAGTCTACCGAATGGATACCTCCACCCTAATCACACATCATTGGGCGTATTCAATTAGCTGCACAGAGTGCACAGGGAAATTTGTCCTAATGAAGAGTTTGCCACACTCTTCGTTCATACCGGGAATCGAACCCAAGACCTTCTGCGTGTGAGGCAGACGTGCTAAACATTGCACCATCCGAGCGGACACGTATCCCATTAGTACACACAGAACATTTCATGGGGAAGTGTTGTGTGGTTCCTGAGGTAGGCTATCCAATACAGACAAACAGACATCTGCTGAGTTATAATAAGACTAGACTAAATATCGCCGTTAGGGCCGTATCTAGTCTTGTCTAGGTTATATGTTTGTAAACGTATCAGCAGCAGCAGCCTTTTAGCGTCCGTCGTTGGACATAGACCTTCCCCTAGATTCGCCAGACCTCTCTATCATAGGCGTCGAGGAGCCAATGCTTTCTGAACTTGTCTAGTTCGTCGCGCCATCTTATCTTTTGCCGGACACAGTTTCGCATATGATCTCTGGGGATACATGTTGTGAGTCGTGATGTCCAGCGGTTGTCTGACATTCATGCAACATGACCAGCCCATTGCCATTTGTGTTTTCTAATGGTTTCTATGATATCTCTGACGCCTGTGTGTTTTCTAATATAATGTGCTGTCTTGTGGTCTCTCCATATGATGTTGAGCGTGATTCTCTCTCGTGCAATGGTCTCAGTTTGAGGGCCAATCCTTTGGTTATGTTCCACGTTTCAGTTCCACAGGTGACTATTGGGAGGATGCATTGGTTGTAGACCCTTCGTTATTAGGACTAATAGGATCTTCTTGTTCTTGAAGGTTGAGCTTGCTCTGCCGAAATCTTGCAAACCTATAGTGATTCTCCGTTTGATTTCTTCCTCTTTTTGAGGATTTCATGGAGATTCGTTGTCCCAGATAGATGTAGTGTTCTACTTTCTTTAGCTCTGCCTTTTCTATTTTGATCGTTATGTCTTTGTCTTCAACATGTTTGTTGCACATTACATTTGTTTTACTGAAGTTCTTGTGAAGACCAACTTGTGAAGTTCTTGTGAAGACCAACTTGTGAAGTTCTTGTGAAGACCAACTTTTTTGCTAAATTCAGTTCTTTTAGCATTATTTGGAGATCATGAAGGTCCTCAGCATAAAACACGATTCTGGGGTTACTTAGGGATTGGCCGTCTATTTTGATTCCTTTATTTGCCCAGTTTAAGTTTCGGAAGATCATCTCAAGGCAGGCTCTGAAGAGGTACTGTAAATAAAAAGAAATTAATGAAATAGATAGACAGATGGAAATAACATAGTGTTTAGTTGAATTTAATTTGTTTTTAAAAAGTACTCTTTCTGTACACTGTTAGAAGCAAATGGAGTAAAAGAAATGAGGGTCAATGGAAAAAAAGAAAGCGGCAAATATCCCCCCAAAGGGGAGCTAAGTCACAGAAAAGGAGGGGCTAACGTTGAAAAAGCGGGGTGGTAAAGTTAAAAAGCAGGCTGTTGTTAAAAAAATGGTTAATGTTAAAAAGGGTGCTTTACGTTTAAAAAAGGAGAGGTTGATGTTAAAAAAAAGTTGGACCGATATCTAAAAAAACGGAGGCTAACATTAAAAAAGATGGGGCTAATGATAAAAACGGGGCATAAGGTTACAAAAATGGGGGGGGGGCTAATGATTGGAGAGTAGTATTTAAAAAAGGCGGGTGTAATGTTAAACAAGGGGGGTGCAAATGCTTATATATATATATAAGCATTTGCAACCCCCCTTGTTTAACATTACACCTGCACTATTCAAGCTATTGCTGTGTAGCATTGGTTTAGGGACTCGAGTGAATTGTTGATTTCCTCGAAATGAATTACTGCTATTTAATTCATTCATTCAGTTTTATTTGCAATTTTAAAGCTGTGTAATGTAAAATATCTTATTAAAATATATACAGTGTACTTTATTGTCAAACTCCTATCTAACAACAATGACGTTCAGGTTCAAACCAATTAAGGTTCTGACAGAAAAGTGAAAAGGTCTTTAATCATGCATAGAGAGAGAAGGGAGGCAACAGAAAGGGAGAGGGATTATATTTCTATGTCATCAATCAACGAAGGGAATGAAGAGAGAAACAAAGGAAGAAAGAGAGAAATAAAACAAGAAAGAAAATGAAAAGCTAATATGTCGCTAATAATAATATTCTTTTTTTAGAATTCGGCCAACAGGCTGAAATAGTTGCATCTTTCTATTTATGTATGCGTTACGTGTACAGCTCTAACCCTTCATAGTAGAAACTTGAACTTGTGCAACCATCATGTCCTCTGAATGGGAAGAGAAAACTGTTTTCTGGGTTTATTTGGAAATCTGCCTAGTGGCTGAAATAGTTGCGTTTGTTTTTATCGATGTATGTGTCTAGTGTACAACCTAATCGTTCATAGAAGAACGGAAATTTTGCTGAATGCGTCGGGAAAACGTTTTCTTTTGTCTTTTGAATATTCGGAATAGTGGCTGAAATAGTTGCGTATTTTTTATCTATGCATGTGTCACGTGTACAGCCCTAACCGTTCATGGTAGAAACTTGAAATGTTGCACACATACTCTCCTTAATGAATAGGAGAAACCTTTTTGTTTTTTGAACATTCAGAAATAGTGGCTGCACCAATGGAGTCAGAGTGGAGTTTAACCTTGAACCAGCAAGTCTTGTTATTATTGTTGTCCCCGGCGGGAAAAAAGGCTGGGGACTATTATTCGCTATGGCTGTCTGTCGACATCGTCGTGTCTTTTTTCTCAATTGGATAACTTCGTTATTCCGTAATATATTCCAATGAACTTTTCTATGTAGTCTTGTGGAGAGATTCTATCTTGGGGATGGTGAGTTATGGCCTATTCGATTGTTTGCTTACATTTTATCAACAAAAAATCTTAAATCTTGACCGATTTTGCTGAATTTTTCGCAATAATGTTGAACAATGGTTAGTTACGATCCGATTGTTTGTTTACATTTTATATGTGAATAACCATATGTCAAGATGTAAAATTATATTTGGAACTGCTGAACCGATAACAATGAAAATTGTTATACAGATTCTTGGGCAGCTAATTACTGAAAATATATAATGGGTTTATGAATATTTTGGTTTGAATGAAAAAGAAATCGGGCATCTCAGTCCTAATAAACAACTATTTTCCACTCCCTCTCTGTATTTCAACCGCTTTCTGTCGGGGCCTTTATAATTTTAAGATTTTTTGTATGAAGTATTGTAACCCAATATTTTTATTAATTTTGAGGATTCTTTATCTTGACCTTAATTTTAAATGTGTTTTATACAACTTACAATTCGGGCGACAGCTGGCCGCCGCCCCTGACTCCTACCCAGGGATGTCTGCATGAGAGACATCTGAGAAATAAGGGATGGGGATCGTAATGCTGACTATTCACAGGGCCATTGCCGACGCGGATGTGAGCCGTGCTCGGCTTGCAGCAGTTGGTGAGTAAATGGAGGAAGCATGCTGCAGCAACCCTCGCATGCATGGCGTTTCTGTACTTCTACACCAGGTGAAGCAGGGACTGCCACTCTCACATTGGGCCATACAGCCACACACCAGATGTGCCTGGACCCAAAGTTCAGACTACACTCCAGTTCAGACTACAATCGCGGTCGTCATGGAAGTAGATGGGAAAGGCCTTTGCTCAGCAGTGGACTTAAAATGATATCATCATTGGCGGCTAAGTTTGGAAGCAAGAGCAAAAAGACTAAACGATTGGTACCCATGGGACAGTAAACGCAGTAAAAAAAGACCAGACACAAGATGGAGTGATGGGAGAGAAAAGGTTTGCCGGTAAGACATGGCAGAGGTTGGTGCAATCGCGGTCGTCATGGAAATAGATGGGGAGACCATGCCTGATGCACCAACTTAGTCGCTAATGATGATATCATGTTATGTCTACTGCTGGACAAAGGCCTTTTCCCTCTACTTCCATGACGACCGCGATTGAGCCAACCTCTGTAATCTCTTAACCTTTTCTATCCCATCACTCCATCTTGTTTCTGGTCTTTTTCTACTGCGTTTACTGTCCCATGGGTACCAATCGGTTAGACTTTTTGCTCTTGCTAAATGACCAGCCCATCCCCGTTTGTGTAGCTTAATTATTTGTATAACATCTTTCATTCTAGTCCTCCCATTGATCCATGTTGATATTTTTCTATCTCTTAGAGTTATCCCTAGCATTGCTCTTTTCATGGCTCTCTATGCGATTCTAAGTTGGTCCTCAGTTCGTTTGTTAATGTCCATGTTTCTCACCCATAAGTCATAGCTGGTATTATGCATCCATTGTATACTTTACGCGTTAAGCACATTATATATTATATATATTTAAGTATGATTGTTTAGGATTTGCTATGCCTATATGAAATCAAATGATGGATAATTTTATATCCGAGAGAATATGATGAATATAAAGACATTTATTGGTTGAGAACCTATATTTTTCCGGCGCCGGTGTGAGTGTCTGCTAAACGAGCGGCCTGAATCGTAAATGTGAATAAAGA
>VCCN01003977.1:2897265-2907332 GCA_006491835.1 Architeuthis dux
TGAAACTTTCATATATTCTAAATTCATTACACATAACGTGCTCACAATATTAGAGTATTTTGTAAGATCATTAAAAAAAGGATTTATAATACAGAAATGTCGAAATTCTGAAAAGTATGTTCATTTATTCACTCAAATGCATTGGTCGGGGGTCCTTTTGCATCAATGCGGTGTGCCATCGAGGCGATCAGCCTGTGGCACTGCGGAGGTGTTATGGAAGCCCAGGTTGCTTTGATAGCGGCCTTCAGCTCGTCTGTATTGTTGGGTCTGGTGTCTCTCATCCTTCTCTTGACAATACCCCATAGATTCTCTATGGTGTTCAGATCAGGCGTGTCGGCTGGCCAATCAATCACAGTAATGCCATGGTCAGCAAAACCAGTTACGTGTAGTTTTGGCACTGTGGGCAGGTGCCAAGTCCTGCTGGAAAAGGAAATCAGCATCTCCACAAAGCTTGTCAGCAGACGGAAGCATAAAGTGCTCTAGAATCTCCTGGTAGACCGCTGCGTTGACTTTGGACTTGATAAAACACAGTGGACAAACACAAGCAGATGGCATGGCAACTCAAATCATCACTGGAAACTTAACACTGGACTTCAAGCAACTTGGATTCTGTGCTTTTACACCAGACTATGGGACCTTGATTTCCAAATGAAATGTTTGGACCACTGAGCAACGGTCATTTCCTGAACACGTCTATACGTGGTGGCTCTTGATGCACTGATCCAGCCTCAGTCCACTCCTTGTAAAGCTCCCCCATGTTCTTGAATTGGCTTTGCTTGATAATCCTCTCAAGGCAGTGGTCATCCCTCTTGCTTGTGCTCCTTTTTCTACCACACTTTCCCCTTCCAGTCAAATTTCCATGAATATGCTTTGATATAGCACTCTGTGAACAGCCAGCCTTTTCAGCAATGATCTTTAGTGGCTTATCCTCCTTGTAGAGGGTGTCAATGGGTGTCTTCTGGACAACTGTCATGTCAGCAGTCTTCTTCATGATTGTGGATGTGTGTACTGAACCAGACTGAGAGATTAATGATATTTATACTGCATGAATAGCGATTTACTCGAACTCGAAATGGAATATTCTAATATTTTGTATTAGTATATATGTAATGAGTCTAGAATATATACAATTTTCACTTTCTGAAATAACTGACAAGAAAATATTGAACTCTTCCACGATATTCTAATTTTTTAGATGCCCCTGTATGTATCTATGTATCTATGTGGTGCTAATTCAAAAGGTCCAATGAAAAAGGTCCAAAACAAATGGTCCAAATACATAATGTTTATTGCAAATGGTCCAAAGACAAAACGACCAATATTCAAAATAGTCCAATTAGTCAGGTAGCTTAGGTTAAAAAAGTGGACACACCATGCAAAAGCACCAAATTGTTCCACATATTATTCATGGCCTTAGTCTCCCATTTTTGATAGGAACCACTTCCTCCAGATACATTATGGCGGCCATCTTGGATTCTGAAGATGGCCGTCATCTGAAACCTATATCACCAATATCTCGGCTTGTAAACCACTTAGGATCGTAATATTTGTATCTAAACATATATTTTCAGTGCCAAGAAATACGAATACACTCTTTAGAAAAGTAATAGAAGTATATTTGGACAAATTTAAAAATTAATTATTTAAATATGTTATGTATTACTAATTACTAAGCATAATTTTCTAATGCTTTCGTATTAGATGGAGTTGTCTCTCTTCATGAACTGTCAGGAAAACACTCCAGAGGCTTTGAAATGTCCACTTAATGCAAAAGGAAGTGGGGATAAGTCAGAACCATACAACCATATAAATGTGCTTTCCTGAAAAATGTTAGTGTTTTCCGAAACCATAGCAATTTAACAATTGAACTTAGCTTTGGAGAAGACATAACTGTAAGTGAACTGGTTCAAATCAAAGGTTATTGGCACAAACCCTGCTATGGTAAGTTCAGCAAAGAGAAGTTGGAGGGTGGATATCAAAAAGCGATACAGAACTGATACTGTGGAGAGTAGCTCTTCTGGAGAGAAACGCCAGTCGACGAACAGAATGGCCTGTTTGTTTTTTAATCGAAAGGATGGACACCTCCATGAATATAGAACATTTGGAGCTGAGGAGAACATAAGACAGATGGTTACAGAGTTGCAGGAAACAAAGTTATTAGCTTGAATAGAAGGTAGTGATCTCATAGCGCTAGACGCAAAGATATCACTTACAGTGCCTAAGAGCACTACGGAATCGCCACCGATCACTGATGCGGCAACATGTGCAGGAATCAGCAAGTTCTTCTGAAGAGAAGAGGATGAAGGCAAGAGCACTTGTAGAGCTATTTAGTTATATAGAGAAGTGTGTAGAAGATGGTATATTCTACTTCAAATCTGCGGAATTGCATCAGTTGTATGAACAGCGGCTACAGTACATTGGTGTTGACAAAGAGGTCAACCGAACTAGATTAAAGGAAAAAGTTCTAGCATACTTTCCACACACACAAGAAGAAAGTGATGACAAAAATAAGGTTTTGTTTTTAACAAGATATGCAGCAAATGGTGAAACAGGCCATGTAATGTGATTATGAAGATGGGGCAATAGTATTGGTTATGGCTGCCAAGGCAGTGCACAAAGAGATTACCGGTTATACAGATGGGAGATTTCCTTGTGGTTGTCAGGAAAATTCATCGACACTTACTTTCAAAACCCTTGTGTCTATGCTCTTGGGTGGTCCTGACCTGAAAGACCAAGACTGCAGAGACCCGCAACCGAGCTTAACAGTATGTCAGACCATAGTGCACTTGCTGCCTTCAAACAATGTTGTGACATTTGAAGAGTATGCTGATCAGGTCTTTATTCCACATATCATGAATAAATTAAAAACCTCTAAGAGAGTTGATATTGTATGGGACCCATACACCCCGAGTAGTATCAACATCGAGGAAAGGGTGTTCGGAGAAGAGTTGGATGTAAGAACAGGCTACCAAGAAAGTGGGCCGACCTCCTACGTGACCCAACCAACACAGATGAACATTTTGCATTCCTTTTAAACAGGATCGCAACAGTTGACTTCCCAGAAAATAAGGAAGTCATCATTACCTTTGGAACTACACCTATTCTACAAGGAACTGATGGATCGCTGGGACCATGTGATTACAAGGAAGTAGACACAAGGCTGCTGATCTTCTGAATGGATGCACCAACTGTTTAGTGCGCACTGTTGACACAGACGTGGTGGTGATTCTCATTGGCAAGTTTCCTCACCTGAAAACTATGAACACAGATTTGAACATTTGGGTTTCCTTTGGTGCAGGCGAAGACCTCACGTATTATAACATCAATTCCATTCATGAGGAGCTAGGTGCAGAGAAACCCCTGGCTCTCCCTGTCTTCGACAGTTTTATAGGATCTGATACCGTGTATTCCTTGAAAGAGGGAAAGGTCTGCACGTGAGCCATGGGGTTGCTATCAAGAGGTGACACGCGCCTTTACCTACACAGCAATGCATCCCTACACAGTTAAAGATTGATTCTCAACATTTGGAGCGCTTCACCGTTGTCCTGTATGGTAAGACAAGTGACTTAGAATATGTCAAAGAAGCCAGGAAGTAGCTTGCATGAAAAGAAAAACAATGGAGGCACTTCCTCTGACTCGGGATGCACTACTGTAGCACTCCAAGCGAGCTGCTTATCAGGCTAGCATATGGTGCACCAGTGAATGTAGGAAATACAGGCCTGCCCCAGGAGGGTGGGGCTGGACTCTTGAGGAGGGAAACACATCATGGGTTCCCGTATGGGGTAGCCTACCCATACAGGAACCCTTTAGTTTCAAAGGTCTGTAATGGACTAGTCATTTGTAGTTATACGGAGTCTAAGTGGCTGTGGTTTAAGGTGTACATGCAAGAAGGCTAATTGGAAGTGTACCGAGCTATGCGGTTGCCAATGTGAGAAATAAGGCAAACATACATTGTATATGCAATAGTGTATAATATCAATCTCAAGGTATACTAATACATTTATAATTGACAATCTGAGTGCAAGTAGTGTTTTTGTTACGAAATGTATTAACATTATTCCCAGAAGCTTGTATACCTTTTCATAATTTATGTTGTATATTGTCTTTCTGCCAATAAAAAAACCCTTATATTCTTTTCTAATGATTATATTTGTATTCCTTGACCGTGAGAATGTATGTTTAGACCCAGATATTACGATCCTAAGTAGTTTACAAGCCGAGATATTGGCTATATAGGTATCAGATGACGGCCATTTTTAAAAAGGTCATGAATAATGTGTGGGAAAAGTTTGATGCTTTTGTCCAGAGTGTCCACATGCAGCCAAAGTTTACTTCTAAGCTACCTGACTAAATGTCAAAATGTCCAAAAGGACATTTGGTCCAATGCAAAAAAAAATGTCCAATGCAAAAATGTCCAATGCACAAATGTCCAATGTAAAAAGATCCAATGCAAAAATGACAAACGTATACATATATGCACACAACATGCCACATACTCACATGTACACGTGCACACACATGCCACATATGAACAGACTTACACACATGTACATAAGCATACGCACATTCACATACAAACACATGCCGCACATATACTACATAAGCACATACACACATGCTGCATATACACATGCAAACACATACCACATACACACATGCCACATACGCACACGGATACACACATACTATTTACAAACATGCACACATGCACACACATACACCATATACACACATGCCATATGCGCACACATACACATACACAAACTACATCTATGCACACATACACATTTACCACATACTAACATTCTGCATACTCACATGTATACTTGCTCACACAAGACACTTATGCACGCACGTACACATATGCCATATACGAACACATATAAACATACACAAACACTACATGCAAACACATACCACACACATAGTACACACACAGGCATGCACGCACATTCCACATAGACACGTACAACATATATGCCAAAAGAACACACATACACACACTACATACATACAACCTAGGTACACACATACATGCATAAAACATACACACATGCACTCGTGCATACAGATGCCACATACACATAATCAGTTCGAATTTTCACACACATATACTTACGCACACATGCAATGTACGCATACACACCATACACACATACCGTATACGCATATGTACACTATAAGCAAACACCAGCCACATACACTCACATATACACATGTAACATCGACATACACACCACATACACACATGTATACACATACCACATATACACATGCTATATACACCCATTACATTCAGACACATGCCACCTATGTATGTGCATGTGTGTTCATGTGTGTCTGTGCCGTGTATGTGGTATGAGTGTATGTGTGTGCGTATGTGGCATGTAGT
This sequence comes from Architeuthis dux, assembly GCA_006491835.1. NCBI lineage: Eukaryota > Metazoa > Mollusca > Cephalopoda > Oegopsida > Architeuthidae > Architeuthis > Architeuthis dux. The sequence goes on from VCCN01003977.1 coordinate 2,902,658, forward strand.
TTGTGTATGTGTGTGTGCGTATATGGAAAGTGTGTATATGGTGTACGTGTGTACATACGTGGCAAGTGTGCGCTCGTGTGCATGATAGTATGTCGCATATGTGTATGTGACATGTATGCATGTTTGTAGATAGTATGTGTGCATCTGTGGGTGTATCTGGCATGAGTGTATGTGGTGTGTGTGCAGATATGTATGCAGCATGTGTGTATGTGATTAAGTAATATACGCGTGGCACGTGTGTGCATGTAGAGCGTGTGTATATGCCTATGCTTATGTGCATCTGTGTACGTGTGTGCATATGTGGCGTGTACACGTGCACATTTGAGTATGTAGCATGTGTATGTTTATATGTATAAATTGGCACTTTTTGCATTAGATCCTTTTGCATTATACTCTGTTGCATTAGACCAAACGTATGTGTATGTGTATGTGTATATGGCATGTGTGTACATGTGTAAACATGTGGCATGTGTGTGCAAATATACATGTGTATGTGGAATGAGTGCATAAATATGAGTGTATGTATATATGTATAAATTGTCCCTTTTTGCATTGGACCTTTTTGTATTGGACATTTTTGTATTGGGCATTTTTGCATTGGACTTTTTGCATTGGACCTTTTTGCATTGGACCTTTTTGAATTGGACCTTTTTCGTATTGGATATTTTTACATTGGACCAATTTGCACTGGGCATTTTTGCATTGTCCCTTTTTGCATTGGACCTTTTTGAATTGGCCGTTTTTGCTTTGGCCCTTTTTTGCATTAGCCCTTTTTGCATTGTCTTTATTTGCATTGGATCTTTTTGCATTGGACCTTTTGTTCATTCGACCTTTTTGCATTTGAATTTAAATAATTTATAGGTATTACAGTATTTTACAATGGAATTTCAATTATACATTGTGGGCCAAAGTCTATAGTCTTACTATCGGCACATTCCAACAGGGGGGAATAACTTGGGCATCTGTCAGGAGAAGGGAACTGCTCCTATGGGCCCTGCCCCTATCCGCGCCACCCCGGTGGCCCATGAGATGCAAACCCTTGGTTTAAAGGGTGGGGTCGACCCTTGGCAAGTCGCACTTCACCTTAAAACTACACTGCTCAGGCTGGAGGTTTACTCCTCGCGTTGGTCCCGCCGTCATTGGACCAAAACGCCGTGGAGGGCCATCCCCAAAATCTTCGCTCGCTCGCGAAGCCAAGCCATTCATTCATTCATTCATTCATATATATATCGTTAGAAAGAGAATTATATCAGCTTTACAACGGTGTATGTTCACAATTTGTATATATTACAGTTACAGCACAAGACGTGAAACTAAGTATTCAGCATTTTACGAGAAAACTTCAAGTACGGTGTTCAAAGTCTATGGATTGTGGAATTAATTCTCGGTGGACGTATATACATATATATATATATGTATATACCCCCATCAAAACCTAATTCCACTATCCATAGATTTGACTGTGTACTTGAAGTTTTCATCGTAAAATGCTGAATACTTAGCTTCACGTCTTGGCCGATTCACATGTGTGTTTATGTGTGTCTGTGCCGTGTACGTGTATGTGATATGAGTGTATGTGTGTGCGTATTATGCTAAACTGAACACATATCTTATGTTCAGTAGCAATGACGGAGTTATGAACGTGACCTACGTCATTACACGTGTTCAAAAATATTTGCCCCTTTGAAGAAAAGTTGTATGACAGAGAGCGAGGATGTTTACATTAGAGAGCAGAAGAGAAAAAGAGAATTGTTCTATGTACGAGAGAGACAGAGAGACAGAGAGAGAGGGAGAGGGAGACAGACAGACAGACAGACAAAGAATGTGTCTTTCCCCCCTTATTCTCCTATACAACAGCATAAATCTTTTCTTTTTTTTTCTTTTTGAAATTGTTAGTAGTTTAAAAGAATACTGTGTAGACTATTATTTTAAATTAGATTCCAAATTAAATTCTACCTCATTATTTAACTATAGTGTCATAAAAAAACTACTTTCTCCCGCATTCTCTCTCTGTTTATATGTGCGTCAGAGAAAAAAGGTAATCTCGCTAACTAGTCCGCTCCCTTAGGGCAAAATGGGGGGGGGGGTGTTTACATGCCGGTTTGTGTTACCAGATTTTCAGCGATGATAGCTTAGGTATATAAGATTAATATTTTCAAAGGACTCAACAAAAATGTATTATATTATAGCCGTGGTAGCCACTTACTAACTTGACTGTAATACTAAAAATACAAAATAAGTGTGTCTACATACTAATTCGACCCCGGTGATTCCAAAAATGACATTATATTCAACCGACTATGAATCATGTGACCCCTAGAGGTCATTCCATGTCATTAATAACACATGTTACTATTTAGTATCGAAATAAATCTTTATGTACTTTACATTACGTTTTGAAACGAAATGTACACAGTATGTAGAGCTGACGCATATGAATATTCTCACAAAATTAGAAAAGCTAGCTGATAAAATAAACTCACAATGAGAAAAACAAATTCATAAAGAAACACTTGTCATTTCTGATGGCTATTTTTGCCCTTTAAACGGGTTTGAATTACTACTACGTCCAAGCATTGGCAATATAACCCACGATACGAGACAGTCAACCAATTGGCCGTTACCTTGGAAGTATCCTATGCGACACTCAGACAGGCGCTGTTAGCTGTCAACTAAACCCCCTGCCCACGCGTAATTCTCCAAGAAGAAGCTTCTACACAGCTGGAGACTTTTTATTACATTCCTTTCTTCAAGGCTTTCCTGTTTTATCGTCCAAGTAAGATAACAAGGTAAGTAGAGACAAGTGGATATTTCTATTAATTTTGACTAGTTGTTGCCTTTGTCTTAATGTTTTTAGTTGTTTTTATCACAAATTTTAACTTTAAAAAAATTGTATTGCAATATTTCACCCAATAATAATAATGATAATAATACTAATAATAATTAAATATTTAAGTAAGAAAACATCTCTCATCAAGAACGGTCATCCTTTCACTACCAGATTTATATTCCATCCTTAGATACCACTCAATAATATTTAATTGAATTCTAGTGAATTTGAATTTGAAGAAAGTTGCGCCTCAAATGCTAGCAAGCAAACACCATGAATAAACGGCTGCATCACAGAGGAGATTTCTGGAACAAAGTATAAATCTTCTGATTACAACTGAAGCTGAATTTGGCAAACCATTTGAAGACAAATGTCCAGAACTACTAGTGCTCAATACACGTTCTTGTACTAATGAGTATGTCATCACAACTATCCAGAATGTTAAAAATATTGGACTGAAGCATTATGGGTCTTTTAAAGAAGAAGCTATTGTCAAACGAGGAAGAAATGTACAAGCAATTCCCTGCCATTGTTCAAAAACCAAAACCCCAAAAAGACATCGCTGGGAAACATATTGCATAACTAAAGTCTAATGTAGCACTGTGCACAATGATGTTTATTGCAAATCAGCAGAGACAAGGAGATTTGGCTGAATCTTTCACTCATCAAGATCAACCACATCCATTTCTGATTTTCGTCAACTTTACACAGGAACAAAAGCAGAACTACTAAAACTCTTTGAGCCAATTAGGGAAGATGGTGGTTACTACTGCACACAATTCACCCAACAGGAAACACCTTCAAAGAATATTCACATGAGTTTGTGCAACACATCAAACAAGGACTGGCGACTGTCAAAAGATCGTTATTTCCAGTCAAGCATTAAATGTAGAACCCGTGACAACAGAGGAATAAGGTGCAGAATCAAAGGATCAGGATCTACAAAAATCCCACAGAAAAAAACATTTCAAAGACTTTTTAAGAAATTCGCAGAATAAAGAAGAGTTGATTGAACTCATCGGCCATCTAGTTAGCAAGACAGAATTCCTACCAGAGCAAGACATCTACATCACTCAACACAAATCTGTTGTTCACAAAGGACCAGGTTTTGAAATGCAAGATTCACCATATGAAGTTGATGAGCGTACACTTTTACACATGAAGCAGGTACAAACACATCAGATTGCGAACATCAGACACGGATGTCCTGGTTCTACTTATTGGGCACTTCCATACCTACAATGACAGATTTTCTTATATGGACGTTGTGGTTGACTTTGGAATTGGTAAGGAGAGGAAGATGTATGAGAGCCGATCATTTGAACATATACTGCCAACATGGTTGAGTTACTCTTGGAATATCATGTATAAATTGGAGAAAGTCCTTACCTTGCAAATATGTTTTGGTAATTTGCAAAATGTGTTCCACACATAAGAGTTTCTTACTTCATTTCTACAACACAACTACCGTACATGTAACTTAATATAATATACCATCGTAACATATATATTATAACTGTTTCCTGACCTCATTAAAAACAATACATGTAATTTCTCTTGTAGGATGCACTCATGCAGCATGTGAAGAGAACAGCCTATACATGTGGCATCTGGACAGCATGTATACATCCACAATTGATCATTCCATCTCCTAGTGACTGGGGCTGAAAGAAAGACAAAGAAATTCGGTGCCTGTGTGGATAACAATAGCAGATGCTGGAATGAGTCCCATTCTTACCAAGTATTCCTGTAAAAAGGTTTGCACTCACTGCTCCTACTCCAAAGCCGGACTTCGGTGCACAGAATGATGCACTTGCAGATGTGATCTTTAACAGTATCGGACCA
>VCCN01003977.1:3047397-3057703 GCA_006491835.1 Architeuthis dux
TAATTATTATTGTTAATTTCCGACGTATTTCTATAATCTTATCGGCTAAAGGCTGCTGCAACACGCACATGCATTAAGTGCACGTCATCATTCATCGATAGTGGTACATACATTTTCTTGGTTGCAGCGACTGAGGATCTCCAAAAGATGGGATCGAAGATCGAACTCTGGGTTTACCACGGCCACAACGAATGTGGTGGGCCCACGATTACGAAATAAAAGAAAAAAAATGGACCTTTTTTTTCCTGAATAAACGATAAACAGAAAAGAACCTTTATTCTTATTTCATTTGAAAAAGAAAAAAAAAGAAAAATCCACAAAAAAAAGAATTTTCTTTCTTACAACGTTGTCGTTGCTCTGAGTAAGCGGTGAGTTTTTTTGTTTTGTTTTTATTTGGATTGTTAGAATCCCTAGAAAGTTTCAAGATCAAAGTGGACACTGTATCGCTACGAACTTTTGTAATAAGACTGTTTAAACTCAACTCGAAACAAAGTTGAAAAAAAATGTTAAAAAGAAAAAACAAACAAATGCTGACTGTATGGAGACAGGAGTTGCCTGTTATATGTACTGTTATTTGTTTTTGTAAACGACCTTGAGTTGTTTAATTATTTTCTTTTCTTATTGTGTATTCTTCTATTTTCTGGGATTGATTTTTGTACAATTTTCTCAACAATTTTCTCAACAGTACCGTATTTTGTGACTTTCAATTGTACATACGAGATATTGTTGAGGTACGCTCATCGTTTAGCTCCATTTCTTTTCTTTTTGTAACTGCGTTATTTGTTGAAAACATGTTTTACCCTTTGCTGTAATATTGCAGACAGGTCCACCCAACACTCAGCAAAGCGTTAACATGGCTAGAAAGAGAGGTTCGTGAAAAGATACTAGAATGTTATTTGTTATGAGGAAATAGACGAAAGGGGGGGAACAGGAGAGATTTTTCTTTTCTTTTTTCATTGTGTTCTATTGTTGGAGATATTTGTACACCATTGTCCATGCGTTATATTATAGTGGGGCGGGATTTTCGACGCAGGATCGGGTTTCACACTAAAATATTATAGCGGTTAGAGATATAGGATTTTTGGGGAAATATTTTGCCGGCACTCGACGTTCGAAAGCGCTGTAGCCACTTATAATCTGTGAAGTAATTATGTGCCGGGGTTTTGGGCGTTAGAGCAAAAAAGTGCTCACACGATTAATGCTAATTGAATGGACATTTTGGAGAAATTTTGCAATTGGGCGAGAACATTCCAGGCATTCCACGAAGTCGATGGAAACGAATGAGACGTTTTGGTCAAGTAAGGACCATTGTCTGAGAGGGTTCATGAAATTTAGGGCAGCATAGGCCTGTGAAAGGAAAAGGGTGTCTTAGTGATTAGGATATTGATGTGTGCACGGCTGATTGTTGCAGTCGCTATGTTTGGTCCACCGAATGTGCGTTATGGGGAATGTTGATTGTCATAAATGCATTTCCACTATTAGGATTAGGTTAGTTTTGTAAAATAATACAGACAGAAGTACTTTTGCAAGCAAGTAGGGTTAGATAAAGATGTTAGATGTAGTAAACCAATCAAATCCCCATCCATAGGTTTTTTGAAATCTCGCGTTTCTGATTGGCCGAACCGTTAGACAAAGAGTTTGATTCTTTTGGCGGTAAAATACGTTGGACTCCGTAGTCGGAGAGGTAAACAGAGGGCGGGAGAAGTAGTTAGACGTTAAAGTGGGAGAGTGTGGCAGCCAGCCAACGACCCATTACAGCAGTTGGCGCTTTGTTGAGATGTTGGGATTCGGGACGTCGTTGCGTCCGAGAGACGATTCGAGAAATAAATGAATCAATTTGAAACAGATAACAGATGGGCCCTATTGTTTTATTTTCTCTCAAGACGGAGAAGCTCTGCGTAATTTGCGTTTTTCCCCATTCATCGATAGTGGTACAGTTGCTTCTTGCCTGGGTCCGCTAGATTCTCGAGCCACAGCTGAACATGGGAAGGTGTGTCATATCGAAAGATAACGAGGCAATGTGAAAAATAGGTGTTATAGTAATTCGATTCATTTGCAGTTTTTATAAACTGCCCGATAAAATACGAAGACACAAAGCGAATTACTGTTTTATACATCTACCCCTCGCACCCCCATTCTATCTCTCTCTTCATCGTCCCGTTGTCAACTGCCGACACTTATCGTAGTAGCAGCCGCATGGACCAAGACCTTCCACTTCCACCCTCGTGGTCAGCCAGCGGCTACTCTACTGACCCCCCCCCACAAATTCAAAAGTTTCCCATTGCTCCCACCGCCAATCCGCGCACAGCAAATCCACACGTTGCCCAAAGCTCTGTTCCCCCGGGTGACCTATATTCGGAGAAGACCTTTCTAAGCTAAATTTCATATAATCACTTTTGCTCTGTTTGTACTACGATGCAAAAATGCTTTATCTCTTACCTACCTCCTGCCAAAAAGCTCTGCCACATTAAATTGGGTTAGGATTGTTGTTGTTTTTGTTTCGGTAGAAAGATTTTCTCCCGCTCAGCCAATCCGCGCACAGCAAATCCACACGTTGTCCAAAGCTAAGCTACCCCGGGTGACCTATATTCGGAGAAGACCTTTCTAAGCCAAATTTCATATTATCACTTTTGCTCTGTTTGTACTTCGATGCAAAAATGCTTTATCTCTTACCTAACTCCTGCCAAAAAGCTCTGCCACACTAAATTGGGTTAGGATTATTGTTGTTTTTGTTTCGGTAGAAAAAGCAACACCGACCTGGACTATAGTTAGACAAAATCAAAATCTGTTCTAATCATAATAATTCCTCTGGAACATTAGTGTTTGGATATAATACAGTCATAAATGTTTTTTCTCCAGTAAATCACTTTTCCGTCGTGAACAATGTATCATTTCGTTGCATAACATTTTTCTTATTTTTTTTGTATGACTAATTATTCTATCACAGACTGTTTGTGACTGAATACGCTCGTGTTCAGACATATATTCAATAATATCCAAATAAAATATTCTTTATAGACTACATACTTATTAGAAACCGACAACCAGAACTGTCAACATACGTTTCTTAAGTTTTTAAGTGAAGTCGCGCGTACATGCCGCACCAATGGAACTAGATGGCTTCAGAATTTAAACAATTACTCCCTATTATGTCTAGAAAAAACGTTTTGTGTTGTTATTCAAAAGGCCCCTTCCCCCCAAAAAAGTTTTTATGGGGGTGGGTTCAATTTACAATCTAGTCCCATAGTTTGTGCCCGGTAATGTTCACGCTTGTTTTCTTTTTAAATTTAGGACCTTTTTAGTGATCACCACCCAACAAAAGGCGAGAGAAGTAACTGATTCATTGATCACGCCTTTTTCCAATTCTTTAATTGATCACCCCAAAACGCCATGCTGCCAAATATGTTAGTCATATGAAGGTTTCTATTGAGTGACAAACAAGACCTGTTTTGAATTCAATTTCGTGTTTTCCTTTAGTTTGGCGTGATGGATACGACTTCTTTTTAGGAAGAATTAATTAAACCACAAAATAGTATAATTTACAGCTTGTTTACTTGAACTAGCTGAATCTGCCCCCGGAGGGCGGTGATCCAGCTAGTATATACAATTATTTTTGCAAACAATATAACCGTTGAGCTATTCCCACGCAGTAGTCCAATGTATAAACATGTGGCTATTAACATGCAGTGACACGTCATTTTCACTCCTAAGTTATAACCATATAGCTAATCCCATGCAGTACATTCTCATTATTTTCAGTCCAATGTTATAATCATTTCTAAAAGGTAAACAGAAACATCATGGTGACGTCATGATGACGTAGTTCCTTTTATCCTTACATTGCTACATTATTAATAGGATTGAGCTATTCCCATACAGTAAGACCTCGTCATGTTCAGTCCAATGTTATAATCATGGAGCTATTCCCATGCTGCAAGACCTCATCATTTCTAAATATATGAAATAGAGATAAAAATACTTGGAAGGCGAGATACGAATAATTAAACTCTGAGAAGCAGTAATAAGCAAAGGCTCAGGGGTTCCAATTTAATGTGTTTGGTAAAATATCTCTCTGGATTTTAAATCACGATAACAAACTTTTTAATAACATTTTATAACAAAAATATGACCTTATTTATTTGTCATTTGGAATGTTGCAAATGATTTGTAATATGGGTGCGCGATCTTTTGCAAATTGTGGCTGTTTGTGGATGAAGTAAGGTGATTACTTGTCGGCCAATTTCCGTTTTGTTTTTCTTAAGACGGTTCCAACATTAAACCAAAATAAACCTTTTATTTCTGTCAGACTGCTACAAGTGATTTCTCAGATAGTTTTATAGTACAAACCACTATTGTAGCCTGAAAGTTTTGTATTTTTAATGAACGTATTTGACATTCAGAAGACACGCCAATCATTAACAAATAAAACAAAGAGAAATAAATAAAACACTACTATTGGCTGATGACTGTCAATTTGCGAAAGAGAAAGCTCTGTAATTCATCACACACAAGGTTAGGTTTAATTAAGAATTAGTCACTCAATAGAAACCGTCACGTTACCAACGTCTTTTGGCAGCATGCCGTGTTGGGAGTGATAAATTAAAATTGGAAAAAAAGGGGTGATCAATGAATAAATTATTTCTCTCGCCTTTTGTTTGGTGGTGATCACTAAAAGGTTTGAATTTAAAATAAAAACAAGCGTGAACGCTGCCGGACACAAACTAAGGGACCTATTCGGCATACACTTACATTGTACATTGAGTTTTCGAAAGGCAACAATACTGTTTTTTCTTGACTTAATAAGGAGTAAATGTTCATCTCTCTAGTCCCACTATAGCGGCCTGTATATGTGACACATATATAGATAGCCAACCAGAGAGCGATACACTTAAAAACTAATCAAACCTATGTTGACAGTTTTGGTGGCAGTTTTAGTTGATGGTTTCTAAAATGAATCAATACAAAGAAATGGAAAGAAATGGGAAATACATTCAATATTACCATCGAATTGGAGAAAATAAATACCAATTAGTATAGCAAATAACAGTAATATCGTGCACATTATGATACAAGCATGTCATTTCGTGTGTTTGTTCTCTAGAGGCTTCTGATCAAATGTGCACGATTGGTCATTTGAAAATCCAAGATGGCGGCCATTTTTCAAGACGACCACCAAATTGGCCTCCTGAAGTTGATAATCTTGTTGTCGGTCATGCTAGAATATTTTACTAGTTTAACTCTGGGGTAATGATTGTAGTGATATAATATGACATTAGTAATGGAAAATTAGCATATAATTACCAATATAACTTAATCTGTAAAGCAACAAAAGAACGTCAATATAACTGTATTTAAACAGTTTAAACTGCCGAAAGCCTGGCTGACTGATCAAATCTGTTTATATATGAATGTTACTCTAGCTAAATGGTTCTTAACCTAAGGGGAGCGTGAGTAATTTCTCTAGGTGTTTGCATACTATTGTAATGAAGATATTATATTTTCTCCACATAGTTGCTGTACCCATTTCAAACTAATCTTTTGATTGAAGATTTGAGGGGGCGTGGAGGCAATGTCAACCTACTAAAGGGGGCGTGATGGTAAAAAGGGTTGAGAACCACAGCTCTATCTGGTACTGCTCACATATGCAGTTAAAGCACTTGCATCTCCGGTTGCAAGCTTTCTTACAGGAATACTGGTTCCTGGCAGCTAGGTGCAATTGGGGGAAATGTTTAGCAACATATCTCCACTTTCTGCCCCCTCCCTCTGCCCGTTCTGGTGGTATGTAGCCTGGTGATGGTAGCCTTGCCCCAGAATATTCGAGCTTGATAAGCAGAACGCTTGGCTTGCTCTCTGTGGGCTGTCTGTGTTGGTGGCAAAGAGATCCAATCTTGCTTCGTCCCCACCAGTGGATGCGCTTGATCTGTCATACATGAGGACAACACATCTCCCCGGGCGTTGTCGGTCAAGATCACTAACTGATGTTAGATGCTGGCTTAGATTGGTGACGGTTTCAGAAACCTCATCACAGATGTTCAAAATCTGCCATGTAGTTTTCTTCCCTTTACCGCGGAGGGCAGACACAATACCACATCATGTGAACGCTTGTAAGTATGTTATTCCACTGACTTTCACATGCCCTATTGCAGAGATTACCTCATGAACTGGAATCCATCGTACATTGAATCCTTAGCCAAAGGCAATCCACATGTTCTCAAGACCAATGTACAGTAAAGATGGCAGTACAGATATTGCTAGGACGAGAATGTCAGTGCCATTAGCTTTGATGGGGAGGGACTTTCTACCATCTGTTGTTGCATCCCTGGCATGTGTACATATTCTCGTGTAAGCTTCTTCATTTCAGCATGGATACACACCATCCAGGGACCACCTTGTGTTTCTAATGGCATCTTCCCCTTTTGTGACAATGTGTGTGCTTGTCGTCTGTGCTTCACAATTCTTCTCGGCAAGAAAGTGAAATGTTTCTGTCATCTAGAAGAAAGTTTACTGGTTCCTGTCACCCTCGTTCTCATTTCTTGTCCCCTTTTCGACCTGGCTTCAGATTTCAGACTTTACTCCTTGTACACACCAAACACTATGTTCACCATTTTGTACTTGGCGCCGTAGTAAGGCATTGATCAGTGCTGAGCCATCTATGATGATTGCTTCTAACCCTTGGTTCTCTGTCTCGAATATTCCCTTATGCTTGTCGGATTCCAGCCAGCTTTGACTTCTGACATGTATGAAGCTTGTCACTGACACTGAGTGATGCAGGAGTCGACTGTTCTGGCATGGGATGAAGAGTCGTGAGAACAACTGACAGTTATCTTCCGGCACCTTCTCCATAGAACTGCCCCCAGCTTGCTTTAAAACTTGTTTAAAGAAAAGAAAATGAGTTCTTATTGATTCGATGATAGAATGACAATTCATCTTTATTCTCTAGCCCCTCAATGAATGAATAGAACTTCTCTTTGCCCCGATGGTGGGGTGTACTAACCATTTCGGCAAGAGCTGTGTCTGCAACGTAGGTAGGCTCGGCTGACTCTTCTTGAAATGGGTTGCCCATCACCTGAAAACACCACAGAGAGTATCTTCACCTTCTGTGAGAGGTCTGTTGCCATTGTCTGCATCTTACCTACCTGATACAGACTCATATCCAGCTACTAAACGACTCAATTCGGATCCAACTACCATCTACCTACGAAGGGCTACTGTGAATCCAATGGCTCCTCCATAACCTTTGATGACTGAATCACTTTGATCATGGGCTTGATTAATCGCCAGGCCAGTGAATACTCTTCTAGATTTGTGAACAACAAAGTTGCCCTTGTGAAACTCACTGGCCTCTTCTTGATGTTGCTCCTCAAGGGACATCATACCCCGGAGGTTGATTTAGATCCATCGCACATAGTTCACATAGTTGGTTGCAAAGAAGGGGACAGTTCTGAGAGTGCTACACAAGTTAAAGTTTCCGTCTCTGAATAAGTAGATCAGGGTGAAAATGGTCAGTTCCATGTCCAGCACCATACTCCAGACCTGGGACTGTGGACTCTGTAGCCTCCGTTCACACACGTCTTCAAAGGTGTGATCTGATCGGCCAGGCTCAGCAGAGGAGTTGTCATGGTATGCTTCCTTCATCAATTTGTACAGGCTGCCCCCAAAATTGAACCGACTACTTCCTGTAGTAGTGTGCCTGTTGATCTCAGTGTAGCGATTTCTATTTGACGACCTCCCAAACATCATCATAAACCTATCCTTAGCATATATTTTGGGTCACTTCCATTTGATTTGCTTTGCTACAGCATACAAAGGTTGGTCAGAGGCAACAACAGGTGTCTATCCTGGGTTCAGGAAAGTCACTGCACCACACACCTTCTCCAGGATATGCTTAATAGAGTGGTCTCTAAGTGAGCCTAATCTGGCATCAGGGGCATTAATGCTGAAATGCCCACTTCAAATGACTGGCTCTTCTACTGTGTTGCATCGCGGGCTGACCATGTGATGCAGACTGTGAGGAGCACATCTTCCAACCAGGAATATTCTTCTTTCAAGTGTGACTGGATTGACCCAGGTGCTGGGAAGGAATGGCATACTGGTGTGAACGAAGCAAAACTGGATCTCCACAGGGAGCACACCAAGCGTGCGGCTTATCAGGCTGAGATCAATTTAAACCGGGTTACCATCTCCAGGCCCGACACCAGCAGCCCTGTCTACTAGCCCTGGTCAACATTATCCTCGATTTCAGCCAGCTGTTAGGAACTGAACAAGTGTTCCTGTAGGAAAGCTTGCAACCGGAGATGCAAGTGCTTAACTCATGGTTCCCGTGCACAGCACTCTGCAGCTGCATATGTGAGCAGTAGCAGATAGAGCTGGGGTTCTCAAGCAGTTTGCCACCACGCCCCCTTTAGTATGTAGACATTGCCTCCACACACCCGCAAATCTTCAATCAAATGATTAGTATGAAATGGGTACAGAAAATATTTGAAAAAATATATTATGTTCATTACAATATTATGCCAACACCTGTTTAGAGAATTCCCAAAGGAATTCTTAATTTTTTCCCCTTGAAATTACTCATACATGCCCACTGGTTAAGGACCTTTGAGCTAGAGGAACATTCACATATAAACAGCTTTGATCACCCAACCAATCTTTCGGCAGTTTAAACTGTTTAAACACAGTTATATAGGCGTTCTTTTGTTATATTTTAGTTATATTGGTGTTCTCTTGTTACTTTTTCCATTACTAATGACATACTTTATCACTACCAGTATTAAACTAGACACATATTCTAGCAAGTTGTAAAACATACAAATCGACGCCAGGATTATTCAAATCTGCCAACTACATAGATTTCTATGAAAAAGAAATCAACTTCGAGGGGCAAATTTAGTGCCATCTTGAAAAATGGCTGCCATCTTGGATTTTCAAATGGCAAATCGGGTAGATTTGATCAGAAACATCTGGAGAACAAACACACTAAATGTCATGCTTGTATCATAAACTGTACAATCCCTCTCAGATATTGATCTTATCTGCTCCACTAAATGTAAACAGATTGAATAAAATATCAACTTAGCTTTCGCTGAATATATTTTCATCCTGATAAGTAAGCCTTAATTTAATATAATATTAGTTCGGCACAAGGCTAAATTAGAAAGATTGATGATATGCAGATTTTGTTGCATTTATCTTTCAACGTCTTTGAAAATCAAATCTCAAAATCTTGGCTTTTTACTTGAATTTGTACACTGACCAATGGTACCCCCAGGAAATACGCATCTACCCCAGGCACGAAGCAGGCTTGTATGGGTATTTCCTCAACCGAGTTTAGTCTTGTTCAAGTCCCCAGTAATTGGGCATCAAGTGAGAATCGAAACGATTACCTTGTGTATTGGTTTGCGAACAAATTTGCTTGATAAATACAATGTTATGTTACCACCTACACTGGCGCCCAAGTAACATTTATTTATTGGAATTGAAGTTAATTTTCAAACATTTGTATTGGTTTTGATACAGATTTCGCTATAGATTGTAGTTATTATATCCAGTTGTATTGTTTATCAGAATTTATATTGTTTTAATCCAATTATATGTTTACACCATGTCTGAGTTGCAGCTTTTAAAAAATATTTTCTGCCTTTTTTGTACATAGCTACACATCGACATTTTACGTGGTTATTTAAATTCTGTCAAGAATGTCTCTTCCTTTGTTTTTAGAGATTCGTGCCAGGTCCAAGTTCGGTGAATTGAATGCCATATCCGTGATGACAAGAGAGTAAAATCGGCCAGTTGTATAAGACTGTCTGGAACTGTCTGGAAACGTATTCAAGAAACGAGTAAATTTATGCAAATATGAATATTCGGTAAAATATAATTGAATCTAAAAAGACTAAAAGAATATAACCAAATCTATTGAAGCATATACTGCAAATTCAACCGAATATCAAATTTGGTATGTTTAAATTTCCCAACGGCACATGGCCCAAAATATGACTAAATGCAAAGATTTACTTATATTCACATGCTTTCCATCGAACAATCCTCGGAGAAAAAACAAACCAGAATTGTATGCTGATGTTGTGGTTTAAAATTGAATAATAAAGATCTTATAGAGGTCTGGTTAATCATTCAATAGAAACCGTTACGTGGCCAAAGTCTTTTGGCAGCATGTCGTGTTGGTGGAGAGGGAAACAATTACAAAATTGAAAAAAAGGGGTGATCAATAATTTACCTTTCTCGTCTTTTGTTAGGTAGCGATCACTAAAAAAAGGTCCGGATTTTCTAGAATCAGGTGTGAATGCCGACG
>VCCN01003977.1:3204514-3215740 GCA_006491835.1 Architeuthis dux
TGTATACAAACATATACTTGGAATACATCGAGGAATGGCTTTAAGTACGATACAAATGAAGCCAACAAGGTGGTTAAGATATGTCGATGATACCTTCATACTCTGGCCTCACCAAGAAGATTTGCAAGTAATGATGTACCATGTTAACTCAATAAGAACATCAATACAGTTCACACCGGGAAAGAAGCAGGCGATAAACTGGCAGTTCCAGCTGTGATAATAACTTGCACAGTGTGTAGGTTTAAGACTTCCGTATATCGTAAGCAAACATTCATTTAATGAGCAGCTAAGGTTTACACAAAAATAATCTTCTTAAGCAAAGTATAATAGTATCAGCCTTATCAACTTTAGCTTGACACATAAAGAAGATTCGCAAAAGGCTGTATCTCTTGAAATGTCCATGAGAATTAAGGCTGTATTTCTTGAAAGGTCAATGAGAATTGAACTCATTTTCAATGATTTGTGAATCCGATATACAAACAAATATAACTTTGTCATTGGATTCATTAAAGTATAAATGCTAAAATAATGTATGCAATTGCTGATGATAATATCTAAATACCTTTTGAAATACGATTTAATATACTTCATAGAAATCCTGGAAAATTGATACAATGTCGATTGATCTCTGGAGTCAATTCGGAACTAGTGACATGTTTGTTCGCTACGAAAATAAATAATGGTTAGTTTAGAAAGTTGTTTACATTTTACTTTTGCAGAGTCAGTACACACTTACTAGTATACAAATAGATAAAATAAATAACATAAATAAAAGAGTTACGGTACTTTCGTCTACATCGCTTTAGCAAATATCAGTTTCGTCTACATCACCTTTGTCTAAAATCACCTTTATCCTCACAATATCTCCAAAAGTTCTCAATTACATTTTGTCGAATGGCTGGCCATTTGTTAAAGAAAAATTGATAACATTTTGAGGTGGATCCAAGGATTTATGTTTCGATTCAGGGGAAAGGATTTCCAGGATAGGTCCCAAAATTTAATAAACAAAATATCTCTGAATCGAATAAATCCCTGGATCAACACAAAAATTCATCAATTCTTCCTTAGCCCATGGCCAACTATTCGACAAAAAAGTCATTGAAATTCATTGAGAACTTTTGGCGATATTGTTGGGAGTGATTTTAGACGAAAGTGATTTAGACGAAACCGATATTTGCTAAAGTGATATACGAAAGTGCTGTACCCCAAATAAAAGAACATCAACGAAAAATCAATCGGCCCTAAAGCTGTAGAAAAAAAAAAGATCCTGCAAAACGTTGACGGTGGATTAAGACAGAAAGAAATCATAAAAAGGGGGAGAAAAAAGTCATCAAATAATGGCCAGTGGGTATACGCCAATAATGGAGTGTGAGAGAACGATCCCATCACCAAATGCAGTGAAAACAAGTAGAAAGTGTCCAGAATTCTCTTAAAACTTTTCTTCCATTCCCCGGACGCCATTAGCTCTAGAAAGACTGGAAGCAAAATCGTAGGCGTTTTCTTGTTCCCAAATGAGCATAATCAGAACGTTTCTGCACAAGTTGGTTTTATTACCGTCGGGTAGAAGTAATTGCTGTCGTATTTGAGTGTCACTGGCTGTTACTTCGGCCACTGTCACTACTGCCATGAATGAGACGTGTTATTTGACTGTCCACGTAGGTATGGTTTTTTTTTAATGTCTTTTTGCTTTTACTCTGGCCGATTTGTCTTGCTTTTAGATCCTGTCAACGTATTGGGTGCATGTTGGTCAATAAAAAACAATTACCCCCGTCTGTTTTGGCACACATCAAAGAACTGTTGAGGTTTATGTCACTTAGTCTTCAAAGCTATTCATAGGTATGAGCCGAGAAGCTACAAAGGCAAGGCTTTTTAAAATCCTGCTATAAAATTAGTTGTTTCTATGAGAGTATGTTGGAGATCAATATCCAGGGGGAAGAAATCAGATATATGCAGAATTCTATGCGAGTCTAAGATCGTAGACTTAAGTGAAAGGGCGATTGAAGATTATTGCTTTATATGGTATGGCTTTAAAGTTACCTGATGCTCTGATATTATTAATGACCGCTACCCACAACAGACTGGTTTGAACACTGTTGCTGGGTTTAGGTTATTCATATGTTTTGACATTTATATGTATCTATTTATTCGGACTTTATCCAGCCCTAACCGTTCAGGCTGACATTTGGCTGAAATACAAGATTTATAAAGGACATTTGGGATCAGCCGACCACATTTCCCTAATATGCCACCTTTTTTTCAGTTTATATCTAGAATTGCCTTAACTTATATCTTGAATTATGTAAATCGTCATGCCATTTCTAGAAAAATATCTATATACTATGTTATTAAGTCCCCTTCCATTGCTAAATTTAAAGATCTTTTTCAGTTAAAGGAAAAAGTTGAAATATTTTCAAATCTTTAGTAGGAACTTGAATTTTTTTCACACACACCTTTGCTTAATTTACGACACTGGTTTATTGCTGTGTTTAGGTCATTCATGTCTTCTGGCATTTATATGTATCTATGTGTCTATCTATGTATCCGGACTTCGCCCATCCCTAACCGTTCATAGTAGAAACTTGAATTTTGCATACACACTCCCCTCAATGAGTAGAGAAAATATTATTTTTGTTTTTTGAAAATTCCCCCACTCCTAAATAGGTTTTTAGGGGGGGATCAATATGCAATGTAAGTTTAAGCTAAATTGGACAATAATTGGTACGCGCTGGTCTTTTGAAAATGCAGACCTTTTTTTTTAGTGATCACAGACTAACAACAGGCGAGAGAAGTAACTTATTCATTAATCAACCCTTTTTCCAACTCTTTAATTGATCACCTCAAACACAGCATGTATCGGTGGCGGTGATTCATAATTTTCCTCGGAATGCTAGTTTCAACTCTTCTCCACAACAGGTTGCGGATTTTAGCAGGAAGGCTAAGGAATTAGCAAGTGTCTAATGGGGAAACTTTAGCTCTAAACTCCCAGGGAGTACTATTGTAACGCTTTCCGGGTCACCACCCGTTTATAGTATGTGTTCATTAGTAATCTCGCAAGTGCAAGTCTGACTGATAGCAGGGCAGCACTTAACAACGAACGTCAGTTATGTAGATTAAATTAATTTAAATCCATACGTATCTTAATTAAAATTCAAACAAATATTTGTGTTTATAGTGTGGATGTGAGGGAATCCGACAGAATGATGGGTATGGTTAGACAATGTGGGTGCTGTGTTTGCCACCCACCTCATATGAGGTGGGTGGCAAACACAGCACACACATCCAAGATCGCTAGATGCAAGCCACACGGATATTTGCAGGACTTCTGCCATGTTCAACTTTCTTCTGAAGACGTCTCTTACCCCGACGAAATGCATTAAGATGTATCCTCGTGATAATAAACATGTTTGAGATGTAACAAGCTTTCTCACTCTTTTTCCTTTTCCACATTGTCTAACCATACCCATCAAACAAATATTTGAAATAATATGATCTTTTTCTCTTTCATTTTTCAATATATCTTCTATCCGGCCCAGCTTGTTTAAACTCTAAATTAGTAAATGAACAAAACATAATATACGAGACAAAATCCAATTTACAATTTATATGCATGTGTTTGTATATGTGTGTTTGTATGTGCATGTGTATTTATGTGTATATGTGTTTGTGTGTGCGGGTAAATATGTGTGTGTTTGTGAGTTTGTGTGCTTGTGTGTATGTTTGTGTTTCTTTTTAGTCTACATGTATTTCTTTAGGCAAATAAAATGATTGAACCTATCGGCACGTATCTTTATCAACTTATAAACAAAATGTGTGTAGAAATGTCGACAAGTAGGAAACACTGATGCCACTTCTTTTTGCTTGAATTAAACATATTTAGGATAATTGGAAATATTTGAATGGAAATTGAAGCCAAACGTTATCCGTCAGAATATTTAAAACAGTTTCCTTTTTAGTTATTGCTTTGACAAAACAAAAACAAAAAATCCATGAAAAATTATTCTAATATTATAAAATCGTTTGATGGATAACATATCATAATTATATTATTTATACATAAAGAGGTTGTTATTTTTCAAACTGAATATAAAGGTTAAAGTAAACAAATACTTTGTGTAGTTATTTAACACCGCACGCTCGGTCGGTATTATATATTTAACTGTTGGATATGTTGCGTTTTTAATACTGAATGATCAGGCGTGAGGTGGCACAAAATGGGATTTCTGAAATAAAGTTGTTTTATTCATAGCAGATCTGAGAAATAATGAACTTAGACTTTATCTCCCTACAGTAAATTAATGCAGCCGAGATGTGATATTATTGTTTTCGGGTTTACGAGGACTATCATTCATTCCCACCTTTTCTTTATTGCTTTGTTCTTATCGCGTGTCGATTTTGATTTCAAGATGAAAGGATTACACTGATTGGTTGCGATGTATTCCAAGCCACAATGTCCTCGAACGAATATCCGTTATCCGAAACTCGTTAATATCGATCGTGCTTTCGCTGCGATGGTAGACCATATTTCGTTTTTTGTTCCCCGATAAGATGAATGCTAGCATCAAATTGTATTGGTAAATTTCGATCACTTAGTTTCATGAGACCATGTATATGTAGACTTTGACTTTGGTTTTATAATCCTGGATCTCTATCAAGAGAATCTTGGATGGAATGGTTGTTTTGTCCTCATAGAATATCTTCCATCCTGTGTTCGATCCCAGGTATGCAACCAATTAAAACCAAGTGGGAAAGGTAAGTTGTTTAATTGTATTGTAACTATAATAGAGAAGAAATAAAATATTGAGAATAATGGCTGCATTTACGGGGCGATATCTATATTAGCAATTTCTATAGTGACACCTTACTTCGTATTATCGCTGAAAAAAGACAACACAAAACATTTTTAAAAAGCTGTTTTTTCTCTCTGGAAACTAAAGGAAATAGTTTTAATTAAAAGGGATGAACACGTTGGTAGTATCAGTAGTGAGATACACAGGACACTTCCTAGACTGGACAAAAGAGGATTAAAGGAACATAAAGTTAATTATGATGCACACAGCATTGGGAATTGTGCAAGCAATTTGTGAATAAATGGTGTCAGAAGAAACCAGAGACTGTCGTAGAAAATGAAAAGAATGAGACATTTGGTGACTTTGAGATCCAAACCGACCACTCCATCGAAACGAGGAGACTAGATCTGATAATCGTAAAGAAGGTAAAGTGGATCTGCCCGATCGTAGAGCTGGCTGTACCAGCGGACCAAACAGTGAAGGCAGAAGAAATCTAATGCACACCTTAAAAAAAATGTCAGGCTGAGATACAACAGATCGTGCTAACGGGCAACGCTCACATACTCAGAAAAGCTCTCTCAATTCAATATCCCCCTACCCCACCACCAAACCGTATACCCAACTTATGTGTCCCTATGTGAAACTCTTTCTGTCTTTTTTTACATGAATTCTGTGTTTGTTAAGATGCTTAGATCCCCCACCCGTACTCCTTTATAACAATAACTTCCTAAGAAAACCTTCATTTTCATTGGGTCTCAGATGAAAGACTTGGTATAATAATAATAATAATAATAATAATAATAATAATAATAATAATAATAATAATAATAATAATAATAACAACAACAACAACAACAACAACACTCGCCGAAGACGAAGCAGATGGAGGGAGAGGAGAAGCAGAATGACAGGTAATTATATACAACAATAGATATCTTAGAAATAATATCAATAGCAATCACAGCAAAGATGTTGATGAAGATAAAGTAAGAAAGTTATGGCTGTACGAGGTCAACACATTTGGACCATAAATTTGACGGCAAAAAAAATTCAAAACAGTAAGAAGAGCTAATATACAACGAAATGCAGTACATCTTCAAATCTATAAATATATGAAATACGTTATTGGAAAAATCGAGCTATATATAAAAAAGTCTACATAGTGTAGGAAAGAAAATCATTATTTATAACCTGAAAGGTGTAATAGTCATTGCACGATGATAAGTATCCATAGATATTCTAATAAGAGACAGCAGTGAACACCAAACAGCTTCATATGTTAATGATGAATCTTAAATGATAAGATCCAAAAGAATATATTTGGTTTGAGGAAAAATAAGTAAGCTCTAAATGTCAGGTTGTATTGCTGATTTGATGGATTCCATTGAAGAAATTGGTTTCCTCTTCCGTGTCAACCCTTTAATAATAAAGATTAATTAATGGTTATTCCACACATTATCTATAAAAACCTTTAAATCTCCCATGTATTCCTTGGACAAGCGACAACTCTTTTCTTGAAATAACTTTATATTTAAGACTTACACCACTTTAATGGCGTGCTTTAGAATAACCAGTCGTCAATGTTCAAAGATCAAAATCCAAACTATGAATCAAGATGATTAGTGCTACCCCCACGTTCCAAAGGAAGAAAGCACAAAGAAAGCAAATTGGATATGAAAGTTGTGAGCTGCAGGGACATCTGATATTGTAGCTGACAATTTACAAGTTGCGAAATGAATTCTGCGTGATTAATGAACGCATGTCACTGATTACGTCGAAAGGTTTAATCAGAACGGGGGTATTTGATGGGATCTGCTGAGAAGAATAGGTTATCATGTAATTAATTGCTCATGTGTAGATGAATGATGTCAGATTCGCTGATAGAAACCAAAATAGTCTTCACGCCAGGAAAAATGTCTGTAATATAGTGTATGCGCAGAAGATATTCTGTCGATTTAATTCCCAATTTGCAAGTGAACATACATCTGAATGCGTTGTTTTACTGAACTGCTCCAATCGTGAACAATAAAAAGACAAAGAAGACTGAATTAACCCTGGAATTATAGCTAAAACTTTGACTTATAAGTTAACACCCTTTTTACATATCACATTGATTTAAATTCCTCTTTAGAATCCCCTTCACCAATCAAAGTATAATGGCTCTGTTACAAAGTAAATAACACAACAAAGAGCAAAGACTTTGCAGCAAAATAAGGTCGTTCATGTAACTGTGTTGTATACTGGTGTGTCCTGGACTTCATTATAAAGGAAATTCGAAGACTTTCTTGTAAAAATATCTGAACATATTTTTTATTACACAACATACATCTTTGTCGGCCGGAGAGTGAAAAGTGTGAGAGAGATGATAAGGAGAACTGCCAGTCTTTCCCCAACAGTGACAGCGGTCTTCTGCCTTTCGGATACGCTGATGTTTGCGTCTTCTTTGAGTGTCGAGATTTCTGTCCGCTTCGTTCGCTACGCTGTTCGGGTCTGCTTTATAGGCCTCTACAACGCCTACGTGGTGTTAATCACGGTGTCAATCACCGGTTCCCACTTCCTGTTTTGAACACTGACAATATTTAGACAATATTTCCTGAGGTGACTGGGTTCACTTACATTTCTGCCCAGGTGTCCGGAAACACATATCATAACAATTGCAGATCTTCACATGTTCAGGGCTAGGGATATCAGCCTTTTATTGCTACATCCTTCTAAAATCTATCTCACCCTAGAGGTAGTAATCTAATCTTTTCTGAGGCATCCTTTTAGTTTGACAAGAAGAATCTAATTTAAATAAGATATACCTCTGCAACGGATTTTTGGCAATGCTCTCATGGAAAAAAATCAGACTATGTTTTCTTACTTGAATGCAGTTTTTATTACCCTGTAGGTGGATAAGGCATGTGTGCCTACATGTATATATTATTCAGATTTATACAAACAGCTATACAAAACAAGGTCTGCCGAAGGCTGTCAGAATAGAATTAACGAATGCGGAATTTCTGTCACTTCGCAACTCCAAGTAAAGGCATTTGCTAATAACATGTTCAGTTTAAAGAAAAGCTTATAAATGTTCATCTGCCGCAAGAAGTTGGGTTTACAGTTAACCTTGTAGATCTTAAGTTCAGTGAAACACATTTGATATCGTCTATTTTCTTTTCAAAAGGAACTCTAGATTCAATAAATCATCGGAAATAGGAAATTCCTTTTTCCTACGACGTATCGTATGTAACAGGTGTTGAGATTTATACGTCTGGACGTTGAGTTTAATATATTGATTATTGAACACAAACCCAATGAAAGTAACAAAGAATACATATCAACAATCTAATATATTCTGTAAATCCACGCTGCTAGCATTTGTGGCAACACTTCATTGTGAATGTCAGCTTGTTCCTGCGTATAGGCTACACGCCTTCTAAATTGACACACAGGCGGGGATCGCACTTCTGCTTTAGCTCTATTACGATGGGGAGTGGAGGAACGATCATTTGTAAGTCTATGTTTGGGTTACTTTCCGAATTGCAAAAGATTACACACAGAAAACAACCACAAGTGTGAGCATCTGCGGCATCGTTTTCCGAATATGAACTTGGTAAAAACAAATTCGGCTCCTGTGGTAATAAAGTAATCAGAAAGATCTCCCTTTGTTACCAAAGGAAACGGAAGTGATTACTTCCCGTTATTAGAACTCTCCTATAACTATATAAAGAGAGGTACTTCAGACTCCATGTACAAGTAAGCACATGTAAGTTGAATAAAGCGTCTCTTATTCATTACAACTTCGGTTCTTGTTGTACCCGTTAAGATGAGCTAGCATTTCGCTTGTTTTTACTCGAGATATGTTTTCTTTTGTTTTGCAGTGGCATTTACGACTTCTTTGCCGTTCCTCTATTTGGTGTTATCCCCCGTGTAATACGTCCCCTGGGTGTCTTATAACTGAATAACAAGATTGTGCTTATTATTTCGAAAGCCAGAATAACGGGAAGAGTCCTTATCAGATCCACGATACTTTATCCGTAATGCGTCTCTAGAGGCTGTTTTTATTAACACCAGTCATGTAATGTTTGCATGATTTAACTGATCGGGGATTTCACAGATAGACGGCTAGGATCACACTCACAGTATTCATTACAAGTCACAGGTGATTATTCATTAGTACTGACCGTTATTCCACCCCCATTCTTGTTTGGTGGTTAATATCTCCCTGTCTCTACTCACTCATTGTGTTCACATGCACGCCTACTTCAATGATTCATCGGTAAATCTTCCTTAGTATATCCAAAGGTATATTGAAAAAAAGATAAAAGATATAAAAATATATAAAGAAACTGTCACGTGACCAACGTATTTTGGCTGCACACTGTGTTGAGGGTGATTAATTAAAAATTGAAAAAAGCGGTCATCAATGAATAAGTTACTCCTCTCGCCTTTTGTTAGGCGGTGATCACTAAAAAAAATTTTAATATTTAAAAAAAACAAAAAAACAAAACAAGCGTGGATGCTGCTGGACACAAACAAAGGGATCAATTCAGCAAAAACTTACATTGTAACTTCAACTCCCCACTAAAACCTATTTAGGGGTTGGTGGGTGAAAAAAAAAGGAAACATGGCGGCATGTCGTGTTCGGGGTGATCAATTAAAAATCGGGAAATGGGGTGATCAATCAATAAGTTACTTCTCTCGCCTTTTGTTGGGGAGTGATCACTAAAAAAAGTCTGAATTAAAAAGAAAAAAAGCCTGACTACCACCGGACACAAACTAAGGGACCAATTTAGCATTACATTGCAAAGTGACCCCCACCCACTAAGAATATATTGGTTAAAAACAATGTCTTTTCTAGACATAATAAGGAGTAAATGTTGAAATTCTCAGCCCCGTACACGTGATATATGCATACATAGACAGCCAGCCAAAAACTGAAGAGACCTATGTTGACGGTTTTGGTTGACGGTTTCTAATTATTATTATGGATAATGACTATCTTTTAGAAGAGGCGTGCCTTGTTACATAGATGAACTGAATGAGAAATTTGTAAAAACTGTCAATTTGTGGGTTGCAGACGTTGTTTTTTCCGAGAACATACCATTCTATGACGTGATATCTTTTTGTATTATATTCTGATATTGATATGTGAATATATTCAAGGTATAGAAAATATCGAGTCAGCTGTGATATTATTTGCTCTGAAAAAAGAAATAAAATTGCTTATTTCATGAACTGAGAGGTAAAGAGGGAGAGGAGAGAGAACTGACTTGATCTAAGCCCAAAGAGGCCGCTTAGAGGTATGTCTCAAGCCGACAAGACAACGCTCTCTTTACTGTGAATATAGATTCTGTGCAAAAAGAGGATCATGGCTCACAAGAATATTATGACACTATATCTGTTGTGCGGATTTTAGGAGTATCAAAGATTGACGGTCGATCACAACTTTAATTAAGTTTTTATAAAAAGTAAAATGTATTAAGAAAAGGTAACAGGTTCGGTACAAAAAGTGTAATATTTGTGACGATATTATGGGCAGCGTGGATTTTACAAGTGTATAAGATTTACGCTAGTATAAAGGTGTAACATAATTTGGAAAATAAATTAAATAAATGCTAACGTAACCAAAATTGAAAAGGTCGAAGCTAGTGTGGATTCTTGTTAAGAACTGTCAATTAAAATCCCGGCCGGAAAAAAAGCGAGAATGACTACTCGCTTTCGGCTAAAAGGTCACGAAAAACAACCTATAGTTATTCTGTATACGTAGCTGTCACTCAGAATCACAGACATAGTTTTTGCAATCCTCTGCTGACTTAATGGTTTTCCTGAAAAACATTTCCAAAATGTAACGCTGACCCTGCTTTTTATCTGCTGAGACTTTTGCATTGTGTTGCAGACGACCAATCAAAACAGCTCTTTTTCTTTCTCTTCTTTTCTTTTCCTTATAAGTACGACATATATATGATTGCCACAGAGAGTCGCCAAAATCGCTGCCGAAGAAAGGACCACCTCGGACCCCTTGACCACATGAACCAAAGCAAAATATTGATGAAGTTGCGGTCCAGCTAATATACCAGTTTAAGACATTAGGCAAAGTCTAGAGCTGAAGGAAAAAGAAGTGCTGACCGTTTCCGTCTGAAGGGTTGACACCGTTGTTCCCAGTCAAGTCCACCTCAGTTATCCCAGCCATGTTAGCCCTTAAGCAGATTAGTCGTACACCAGACCGACCGTCAATCTTGTGCAATAAATCAGCATCAGGGAAATGGTTAGATCAATAATTGTAAATCCAGCTGCTTTAATAAATACGTTTACATTTGTTAACCTTTTAACCAAATGTCTTCTCAATCCTTGAGGTTACCAACATCATTGTTGACTTTGCTTTGTGACCGAACCAGCTCAGCATGACGAACATTTTAATAACATTTTAGAACATTTTATTTTAGTGTGAAAAAAA
>VCCN01003977.1:3291667-3302653 GCA_006491835.1 Architeuthis dux
CCCCTCCTTCTACTACTACCACAACTAGTATTGCTAATATTACTATTTCGTTTAGAATCCCTTTGAAATATGGATGTAAGGATGGTGGACGCATCATTTCAGTTATGGTTCTTGTTTTTATGCACAATGCCTGTGGAAAGCCAGAACGTTTACCACTGCGGTATAGAGTGAAGATAATCAAGGATATAATTGAAAAAAAAAAGCCCGCCCTGAGCTTCCAGCCACAAAATCTGGTTGATTTACCCCAAGACATTTTCCCATGGAACTTCCTCTTTCGGAAAAAACTAGCCCTAACAAAAGATGCGTTGCATATCCTCAGAAGCATGCTCGGCATGAGAATACACCAAGAAAGAAACCAAGTACCAGTGCGACCAATGCAAAAGAAACATGTGCATCATTCCACAAGAGGCACCAATCACATGTGCATCATTCCACAAGAGGCACCAATCACATGTGCATCATTCCACAAGAGGCACCAATCACATGTGCATCATTCCACAAGAGGCACCAATCACAATATTATGTAAGTTTCTTTCTAATCAATTCTCTTTGTAAAACTCCCATGAGTTTTCCAAGTTTATTATTTTAGTCTTTTTTCATTAGCTCAGTATAGTAATTTCTCGGGATAATCTCCAGGGTATTATTTTCTGTGTGATTTCTCGTCATAAAATTCACGACAGAATATTCTCAATATGAGCGTTTACATACTTAAAATAAAATAAAAAATTCCGAATTGAAACAATGTTGAACAAAATACAAAAAAAGATCCCTTATTGGATTAAACTTGTTACCAGTGTAATCTAACTTAACCACGTATGTATTACACGAGTGCAAATTCTTAGGGTAGATGTAACAATGCACCTGTGGGGTGGCACCGTCAACATAGTGTTGTGGAAACTCCGGTACATGGCGAGACGTGGACGGCGGCCGTTGGCTATTATTCTAGTCAGCCAGATTTTCGAGCCCCAGCTGAAAGTGGGAAGGTTGGTCATATCGCAAGATAGCGAGACAATGCGAAACATTGGTGATATAGGAAGTACTAGTGCGACCAATGCAAAGGAAACATGGGCATCATTCCACTTTCAAGAGGCACCAATCGCAATATTATGTAAGTCTTTTTCTAATCAATTCTTTGTAAAACTCCCATGAGTATTCCAAGTTTATTATTTTAGTCTTTTTTCATTAGCTCAGTATAGTAATTTCTCGGGATAATCGCCAGGTTATTATTTTCTGTGTGATTTCTCGGCATAAAATTCAAGACAGAATATTCTCAACATGAGCATATTACACACTTAAAATAAAATAAAAAGTTCCGAATTGAAACAATGTTGAACAAAATAAAAATAAAATCCCTTATGGGCTTAAACGTGTTACCTTAACCGCACATGTAGTAAACGAGTGCAATGTCTTATGGTAGATATAACAATGCACCCATGTACTGTTGCGGTACCTGGCGAGACGTGGACGGCGGCCGTTGGTTCTGGTTCGAGTCTGCTAGATCTTCGAGTCCCAGCTGAAAGTGGGAAGGTTGGCCATATCGCAAGATAGCGAGACAGTGCGATAAATAGGTGATGTACGAATTCGATATAAATGCAATTTTTATAAACTGCCTGATCAAAATGCGAAGACAATAAAAGGGAATTACTGTTTTCTACATTTACCCTCGCCCCCTCTTTCTCCTATCTCCCGTGGTCTCCATTCATCCTCCCGTCCCTTCGTTAACTGCCACTCATCTTAGTAGCAGTCGCATGGTCCAAGACCTTCCACGGTCAGCGGCTAACGCTTAACTGAAATCACCCCCAGAATTCAAAACTTTCCTTTTGGCTTCCCTCAGCCAATCAGCGCACAGCAAATACACACGTTGTTCAAAGCTCTACCACCCCCATGTTGACCTACATTCCGGGGGAGACCTTTCCAACCAAAACTTTTGTTTTTTGTACTACCCCGCAGAAGGCTTTATCTATCATACCTATCCCCCTACCAGACCGTTCTGCTACATAAAGAGGCAGTTTCCTTTTCAGTTTATAATCATAATTTGCGGATGTCACACATTTTAACAGATAATGGGCAGATATGTATGTCTGATAAGTATGTCTGAGCTTCAGAATCAATGATGAAAAAAGCCAAGATAACGTACCTCTGGATCAAACCCACGCTTTAGTATCGATATAAGAATGTGTTATCTATTTTGGCTCCAGTTGCAAAAGACATTCCTGCTAGGCTTCATCATCAAAGACACGCACGTTTGAACAATTGGAACACGTTCTTTTTACATGGGTTCTACGTCAGTATTAACTGCGAATCACGTAATAACACATTCCTTATCGTGTGTCGGCTTATGAAGTATTTCCTCATGTCTCATCGCTCTTTTCTGTTAAACTTGGTTTATTCTTTCAACTTTAAACGGCATGTTTCAGAATATATTAATTTTTGGGATTGAATTTCGAATTTCAGAACAAAATCTTGTCATTGCGCCTAATTTTATACCACATCACTCCATATATTTTATTATCAAGTATGTTGTCTATTGTACGCAGATTATACCCTCCAGTATAATTATTGCAGAATACGTGCGTAACAGGTCAACTTGTAATTGTACAATCAATACTATTTTGGGGTAAGCAACAAAGAGTTGATAATAAATGGTTAACCATTTAACGGTGGATGTGGGTACCCGGGTAGGAAATGATAGATGTTCAACAAAAGTTAACGACTCCGTACGGGTTCATGAGTGCTGCCAGGAACGACTAGGGTTTTGAAGAAACAAAGTACATCCCTCCATTGTGAGGTGGGATTTCGAGAAGCAGAAACATCTATCAGATTGGCAAATCTCTCCCAGTGAGAAAGCACAAAGGAAAACGTTGCGAGTTATAAATATTTTATTTGGTTCTTTCCTTCTGTTCACTTATTTATTCACAATTGACATTATGCACATTATGTAGTGTTTTCATTGTGAGCTTGCATACAGATGAAACGTGCCCAGAAATCCATTACATGATTGATTGATTGTTTTGTTTAACGGCACCTTGGTGGGTCATTTAGCGCCAGATTCAGTAGGGGGAGGGGGGTTCTCATGTCCCCGTGACTAGAGACTTGAAGGGGGAGAATCCCAAATCTCTGTCACTGAGACAAATGCCACGCGGACCGGGATAAAATGGTGATCGCCTCCCGACCAGCTGGCCAAGATAAGAAATCCATTACGGTTCTTCCTGTGGTTGCTGCTCTCATATAAATTGAGACTCTAAAAGAGCTTGATGAATACATCTATCTAGGACAGGTAATAAAGTTAGAGAAAGACCATGACAGCGAAATAAAACGACGCATAACGATAGGTTGGAAAGCATTTGGTATGAATAGAGACATTTTGAAGAGCACGTTGCTGATGTGCTTAAAGCGTAAAGTATACAACGGTTGCATAATACCAGCTATGAATTGCGGATGCGAAACATGGAAATTAACAAAACTAGCTGAAAACCAACATAGAATAGCACAGAGAGCCATGGGAAGAGCAATGCTAGGAATAACTCTAAGAGATATAAAAATATCAACTTGGATCAGAGGGAGGACTAGAATGAAGGATATTATACAAATAATTAAGCAGTGGAATGGATATGGCCTGGCCACCTAGCAAGATGAGATGACAATAGATGGGGGAAAAGACTAATCGATTGGTGCCCATGGGACAGTAAACTCAGTAGGAAAAGACCAGACACAAGATGGAGGGATGAAATAGAAAAGTTTGCCGGTAAGACGTGGAAGAGGTTAACACAATCTAGGCCGTCACGGAAGGAGATTGGAAAGGGCTTTGTCCAGCAGTGGACCTATGACAGCTGATGATAATGATGATATTAAATAACGGGGTGTAACTCTAACCAAACTATGTAATGGTATACACAGTCAGGAAAGATAACTCTTATTATACCAGTTAGTATAATGGTGTACAGACAAATAAATGGAGAAACCTGTAAAAACAGAAATATTAGACACGATTGCAATGTTTTTCTGACAGAGAATGTAAATAGATAATTCATACATTACGGGTATATTTGTACAGTTTCCGACTAGAGCACCCCAGGACACGATAGGTCGTGGATCAAAGGATTTATAGATCTACACGAAATGCTCGCCCGTTAACTGTGCAAATGCCTGATCGAAGAAAAGATCCTGGAATGGATAATATGAGACACGGCGACCCATAATACAAAGAAAGAAACACGAAAAATAAAACGAAATAGCTGCCGATAATATCCTTGTCTTTGATGCGAAAAATCCTTACAGAATAATTTGCACAGGATTTCTATCTTAGGGGCAGAAAGTATGTGGGAAAGGAACAGACATATCTGTTATTTATTGATCGAAACATCCTAAATGAAGTAAAACAAAAGAGAAAATCTCGCGATCAAATGAAAATACTACAAAAAAGTCTGATGACATGATATTCAACTCTAAACTTTGCAATGTTTGAATTTGTCCAAAATTGCAAACCGTGAAACGCAATGTAAAACTAAAAGTTTGGTGAAAACAAAAATAGGTGTTTTTTAAACGGTCACTTTTCACACAACTTTCAGGTTATACATTTACTAATTAATCAGATAGTCTCTATTTCTGATCTAAATGGTCAATGAAAAATAAAGCTGAAATAGAAACGCTGATCCAAACTGTATTTTTGGAATGTGAAATGTGAAATGTGAAATGTGAGTGATAAGCCAGAACGATTAGAATCAGAAGGAATACCAAAGAGTTAAGTGATAAAGAATTTGAATTGACAAGATCATTATAAATTACTTGGAATACAGAAAAGACATTCCAAGGGAAATTATGAATCACCACCATCCATATATTCACCAAAAAGGGGTGACAATGAATAAGTTACTTCTCTCGCCTTTTGTTAGGCTGTGATCACTAAAAACGGTCTGAATTTTCAAAAGATCAGCGGGCACCAATTTAGCATAAACTTACATTGCATATTGAACTCCCCTATAAAAACCTATTTAGGGGGTAATTTTCAAAAAACAATAAAACATTTCCCTACTCATTGAGGGGAGTGACCAATTTAGCATGAATTGCATTGCATCTAAAAACCTATTCAAGTCCGGACATATAGATATATAAATAGATACATTTAAATATCAGAACACATGAATAACCTAAACGCATCCATAATCCAGTGTTGTGGGTAGTGGTGATTGATAATAATATCTGAGGCGAACGAGGAATAATATTATGAAGACTTGACAGATGAAATCATATCAAACGTATCCATAGTAAAATATTCTAAACCATTCTTAAATTGGATAAAAGAAAAAAAAAGGAGAATTTTGATAAAGCGTTTATTAAATTAATGGCTGTGTATTAAGCCCCACACTACAGAGATGACCTCAATAGATGCAATACGAAGACAAGAGCGAGAGAGAGAGAGAAAGAGAGAGAGATAGGGGGGGTGAGGGGTTGGAAGAAAACAGTAAATCCTTCGAGTCAAAAACAAGTGTAATAAAACAAACTACACCAAACCCACACTGAACAATAATAGGAAATTATGTTTGTGCAGTGACAGAAATCAAGATGTAACTCATATAATAACTGAACGTAGCATCGTAGCTCAGAACGAATACGAAAATAGGCATGTCACGATAGGAAAAGTGGTCCATCAGGATTTGTGCATGCAGACAGATGATAGAAACACAAAACAAAAGCTGTCTAAAAAAAGACAGGAGATTTTCGGGGGACATTGGAACTCAAATAGATCCCACAATTCATACCAGAAGACAAGCTCTAGTCATTTTAAACAAAGAGAAACATATTAAAATAGTGGGTGTCACTATTCCTGTAGACTACCGAGTGAAAGAAAGTAAAATTTCACTAGAGTTCTAATAATTGAATAAGAAGCGGACTTTCTACGATCCCGAGGACCCTTGCAAAATTACTGAAAGAATTAGAAAAGCAAGGAAAGATTGAAATTATTCAATACTATTCAAATCGGCAAAAATGCTAAAACAGAAGCTCAGATATTTAAAAGACGTGTTACTTATTACTTGATACCCAGAGAGAGTCACAATATATTGTTGTGAATATTTATTATTAATTATAATAGTTAGGAAAATACTTCTGGTCAGGAGTTAATACGGTCAACTGCTTATTTCTTTGCTTATTTACTCCCCACAAAGCTTGATTTCAGATCTGTTGACCAAGTAAGTTTATTAAAAAAGCAATTTGTATTATTAATAGCTGCAAATAAATGCTCATCTTGTTTCACTTGTATACGTTTGTCACATTTCGAGTAAATTGAAACTTTAATATATAATGGTAAGTGTTTTTGGTGTGTATACTCTGCCTTTCTGGTGAATATTTATGTTGGATTAGTACGTTCTTAGAGTTGATAGTATTCTGGATGTGACCCCTAAGAAAAACCATCTATCCAAATGCGTGGATAACGGTGATAGAAATGTGTTACCTCACTACTGAATTCATGATGCTGATAAGCAATAAAGTACCACTACCGACGTATGATGACGTACATCTCGTGCATGTGTGTGTTGCAGCAGTCTTTAGCATCGAAGGCGGTGACCAGGCCGGTTCGTGGCCCAAACATGCCCCACCGGACACGAGGGAGAGATGAGAGATAAATATAAAATACGGGGATCATATCATATCTTCCCGGTGGAAACCTGTGGGGGTAAAACGCAAATTATGCAGAGCTTCTCCGTCTTAAGAGAAAATTAAACAACGGACCGTCTGTTAAAATTGATTCATTTATTTCCCGAATCGCTTCGCGGACGCAACGACGGTTCCCATCCCCACATCTCAATAAAGCGCCAAGATTCCTAGCCGACTGTCGAGTCCAACGTATTTTACCGCCAAAAAGAATCAAACCCTTTGTCTAACGGTTCGGCCAATCAGAAGCGCGAGGTTCCAAAAACCTTGTGGAAGGGCGTTTAATTGGTTTACTACATCTAACATCTTCAACTAACCCTACTTGCTTTGCAAAATCTTTCCTGTCCGCATATTTTATAATAATATAATGACAGATATGGGGCTCAGATCACCAATTCGAGCGTCATGATTGGTAAGTACTCCTTGGTTAGCCAGCAGGAGGGACCCCGTAGTCGTTCCCCGAGAGCTGTCTTTCTTTTTGGCAGGTATTCCTTTGATATCCTACAGGGGATTGCCTGTTCTAATACAATTGTTAGCTCCCCCAAAGAAGTAGAGCAGGGATGGCAACAACTATGTG
The DNA here is from genome assembly GCA_006491835.1 of Architeuthis dux. NCBI lineage: Eukaryota > Metazoa > Mollusca > Cephalopoda > Oegopsida > Architeuthidae > Architeuthis > Architeuthis dux. The sequence goes on from VCCN01003977.1 coordinate 3,298,896, forward strand.
ATCTATTGCTGTTGTATAGCCATCTTGGACTTCGTGAAAAAGTAAGACTTGAAACTTGGTTTATACAAATATGATGATATATTTTTATTGCATCAGATACATCGTGTCGTGGCGGAGAATGAAGAGTTGGAGAGAGATAATGAGAGCCAACAGACATTTCTTACAGGGAAATTGGTCCTGTGTCTTCCCAAGTTTAGGCGTTCTGTCTCTCTCTCTCTGAGTGCGCTCTGTCGCTTTTATGAGGTTCGAACGCCCACGCAGCTTTTCCAGTCACCACCTGCAGTTCAGTCGATATCCTGTTTATGACTTTTGAACACCTGGTGTGTCTTCCGGTCCTTGACTCCTGCAGTTTGGGATTTGGTCGATATCGTGTTTATGACTTTCAACACCTGTGGGGATAAAATCGGTGACCCCTGCCCACGGTTGCCTGAATATCTAACATTGCTATTTGAAAATCCCTTGCAAAAGTGATACAGAAAAGAGTATCCGACACGTATATATTGAATAGAGAGCTCAACCACTTAATATATTCGGGAAAACGGTTTGATGCTTGCAGGAAAAGATAATCAGTGCAACAAAGATGCAAAAGCAGGTTGGGAGATGAACTACATCAGTACATGCCATCATTGTGTGAAAACTCAATGAGTAGAAATATTGTAGTAATATAAAAGAAATAATAATAATTATAATAAAAGTATCATTGGAATCTACAAGAATTGCGAGGGGAGTACCAAAGGTTGTAGAAACCGTTGTCACTTGATGCTCTGCGAGAGCCAATAGACTATACTGGTATGAAAATGGCTCAAAATAATAATACACGACTGTTTGGACAGTGATTCAATGATAATAGTAAAATCGATTGAGCTTATCTATAAAAACACATGATGGTAAAGGTATAGGCATAACAAGTTCTAAGAAGAATAGGCATGACAGGTTCTCAGAAGAAATAGGAAAACAGACACGACAGTGATTAATTGGAAACTTTACTAACGATTGAGTTTTTGTCACTCAGGCGTGGGTATGTAACAGATGCTGTCCGTGAAAATGAAATATATACAGTACTTCGGAACTTTAGGAAAAAAGTAGGAGACTATTCTTGTAACAAACAAAGAAAAGAAACTGTCAATTCGTGAATGTAGCTATTCCGTTGGATCTCAGTGAGAGAAAGTGTAAATTGTTAGAATATCAACATCTTAATGGAGAAAACTAGAAGATCTGTGAAACATGAAGGAAGGTATCGAAACCATATTTATTGCAGGACTGGGAAGAATGTCTGAGAACTGGAGATCAACAATGGTGATGGAGTCTTAGGAAAGTGCTGGAAATGTAATGCGATTTTCTGTCGCTCTATGACGGGGGTCTCAAACTCAAGGACACAAACGGGCCATTACGTTCTGGAGGAGAGGTACAGCGTGCCAAAAGTGAGATGGCTGTGGGGGCGTGATTTCCACAAGTTATAATGATAATGCAGTACGGCTAAAAGGCTGCTATTTATTTATCCATCAAAATGAATACGCATATGAAAGTGAGTGAGATATGTGAATTAGTACAAAATATGAATAAAGATAATATTAAAAAAATATTTGTTTACTGAATTCAGAATTATAAGAAAGGTTAAATAGAGTTCTAATTACTTTCATTTGATCCCAACCAGTTCATGTTGAAGAAGAGTTCTGGCAACGTTTTGCAGCAACCAGGGATTCTATGTTCGCCTTCAGATCGAGTAAATTAGCCAGCCTCAACACGGATTGTAAATGTTCATCAGTTAGACTTGAGCGCAACGCAGTTTATTTATTTCATTGTTGAGAGAAACTTCTCACAAACATATTTGTTTCCAAACATGGCCAGAATTTAGAGAGATGAGGCAAACAATTTGGGAAATCTCTCACTTGGAAGGAACTGATAGATATCAGGAACACCAACCTCTGCATATTTCTGCTTCAGTATGGTATCGCACTGAATGAAGCTCCACCTACTCCATCTGAAATTCCTCAGATACAGTATCAACATCCACGGTCAGTGGAGTAGCAAAAAGCATAAATTGCCTTTCTAATGATAAAAAGTCTTGGAAACGCCGATCAAACCCTGCATGCAGTTTTAAAGTTGTATCTGCATATTCTTTCAAGCACTGTGGTTCAAACCTCTCCAATGACTGCAAGACCGTGACTGCAATCTGCTTTGCCCACAACAAAAGTTTACACCTGAAAGACTTCAATTTATAAAGTTAAGATGGTCAGTCAGATCGGTGAGGAATGCAAGCTTAGAGACAAAGATTGGATCACTGAACATATTTTCCTTTTATTGCCAAGAACAATCCAATTTCTTATCTCAAAGCAAACGATCCCTTCAAAACATTCCCCCGACTGAGACAGAAGCTCTCCATATTCACTATCCATGGTGGATAGAAAGAAAATGAACTGTCGGTGGTTGAGAGCTCTTGCCCGTATAAAATTGATGGTTTCCACAACCACATCCATAATGTTTTCCATCTGCAACCTTTTCCCACACAGTGCCTCTTGATGCAGAATGCAATGGATAGCAGAGATGGACACACCAAGACTGTTCAGCTTTTCATTAAGAAGGCCTACTAAACTCACCTTTTCAGGGCACATTGCAGGTGCACCGTCTGTTGCCACTGACATGAGTTTTATCCAATTCAATCCTACACGCTCAATGCACTTTTCTAGTTCACTAAATATATCTCGCCCCGTCACTGTTCCCTTCATAGGTAGTAAATTCAATAATACTTCAGTGACATTGAAGTTTTTGTCAACTCCTCTGATAAAGACAGCGCAGTAAGCAGTACATGTAATGCCTGTACTTTCATCAAGGGCGATAGAAATCTTTTCAAAATATTGAGCAGTGGTAGCCAATTGCTGGTATGAATTGCTTGCTAAATCAATGATACGGCTGGCAACAGTATTAGGTGACGAGCTAATGCTTTCAAACATTTTCCTTTTCTCGGGACAGAGGATTTCACTAACTTTTAAAAGACAGTCTTTGATAAAATTACCTTCAGTGAATGGTCGTGAAGAGTTTCCGATCATTTCGCTGAGAGCAAAACTTGCTCTTACGCCATTTTCATTTGTTTTGTTCAAGTTGAAAAAAAAAGGTCTGCTTCAAAAGAGCTGTCTTAAGCCGCTCTACCTTTTCCTCTCTTATCTTTCCAGTTAATGCGTTATCCTGTTCACTGTGTGCTGTTTTATAATGTCTCCATATTTTATTCTTTTCGTACGGCAATATTATGCAAACATCTCATACATTGTACTTTATCCTTTTCCCCTGTTACAAAATACATCCCTTTTCTTCGAAATGTCTGTTTATTTAACAATCCGCTCTCAAACATTTGCTAAGGTTTTTTTTATTTGTGTGTGTTAGTTGTCATCTCAGGTAGACCCTCCATGCCAATATGAGTTGTCAAATCTATCCCTTCTCACGTTATGAAACAAAAACAAATCCCTCATGTTCTGTTGTGTGAGTTAGTTGTCTATCATTTCAGTCACCCCTCAACCACAATAGGTCTTTGAAATAAGCCGATGTAATCATATGTGTATGTGTCAGCATTTCAGATTTCACTAACGTTCTTATTAAGAATGTTTTTTTAAATGTATATAAAATTTCTACTTTTCAGCTTTTGATCTGGAAGTGAGAGCGACTGAAAAGTTAAAGCACATTTCTACCCTTCCCTGGGGAGAAACATGGTCAGACACTGGCTAATCTTAAAAGTGATAGACTGTCTGTTTGCATTAGGTTGGCAG
>VCCN01003977.1:3591930-3604864 GCA_006491835.1 Architeuthis dux
CTAGCAAGGATCACTACGCTGACGCATACAACTGAAACCGGGTCTTCGTCCCCGGGTGTATACTCCACTGGGAGTTGTCTTAAGAGACGGAACGCTTTACTTTATTACCTCTTCTCTTTCGTTTGCAAATCTCTTCTTTGTCTTATTATACTTCCCCTTTTAATATACGTACCGATACTTTAAATAACTATATATCTAGCCCGATATCATGATCAGTCTTCCCAATAATGTTATTCTTCATAGGGATATAGTATTGCCCATAAATGAGTATACCACTGCCATTTTTGTTAATAGAAATTCAATTTTCTTCTGAACCAATTATAGCTGACGCATGCAACAGAAACCGTGTCTTCGTCACCGGGCTCCATACTCCATCGGGAATTGTCTTTAAGAGACGGGACGCTTTACCATATGCTTATCATTAGCACAATGCAATGTTGTAGACGTGTCAGATTAAATAAATTCTTACAGCTTCTAGCGTTTTATAATACTGCGTTATATACGTAATTGTTGCAATATGCAGCGATCATTGCAGAACTATTGCACTGTTTGACAAAGGGAACACATTTTGATAGGTCGTGATTTTTTGTTTTTAAATGTCTCCCCTAAATAGGCTTTTGGTGGGGAGTTCATTTTGCAATGTAAGTTTATGCTAAATCGGTCCCTTAGTTTGTGTCAGGCTGCATTCACGCTTGTTTTTGTTTTTATACTTTCAGACTTTCTTTAGTGATCACTGCCAAACAAGAGGTTATTATTCATTTTCTTATTACACGTATCTCGTATTATAAGTAACTTATCCATTTATTATTCATTTTCCAATGTTTTAATGGCTCACCATTATTGTGAATAAGAACGAAATCTTTACCGTAAATAATGGCTTAATTCAACTTGAAATAAGACGTACAAAAATGACACAGTGTTAGTGCTTTTAACACTAGAGTGGATATACTGTATTATTCCATAGCTTCCACATAGGGGGAACAGTTTAACTAAAGTAAGCCAGTCATGTTGGCTGTTGTTAATGGGTTCGATCCTCATCGGATCTCCAGGTATAAGTATTAAGTAATATATACAACAAGTAATATTCACTCAATTTTCAACATACGCCACTTGACCTGTATCTTAATTTTGCTTCACGTTTTCATGAAAACATTAGGTACGCTTCCCCATGTCCCCTGAAGTGTGGGTGAAAGTGGGCGGGCTTCGGATTCGTTCTTGTCATGAAATTCTACATTCGGGTCAGTGTATTTTTCCTGGGCTTAAGTAATGACAGCGGTGAATTCGTAACAGTGTAGCATTGGTCTTTATAGATGATATGGTGACAATTATCCCAAGCTGTTATCCAAGTCGTAAAATCTGGCATATTTTTGTTCACTGATTATAATATGGAAAACAAGCAATACTTTCGCCATATTATCATTTGCAACAGATATATGTACCAGATTATGGAAAGGATGCTGTCAATGTTTGAACGTGTTAACAGTGGTTTGTGCAGTTTCTTGCCGGGCATTTCTCACTGAGAGATTCCCCACGGTCGGGTAGATCAGTTGAGATTGATAGAAACCAAAGGAAGATGAAGATATTGATTGAGGAATAATCAACATTATACAACGCCAAAGGATAGTCAGAATATTTAAAATTGAAAAACTGTGTGCGTCACTGTCGAGGTTGCTTGGGGGCTTGCTGTTTATATAGGGAAATATGCATCAGAATAAGGATTTCAAGTCGGTTCTCGGCAGCGTTTTGATTGGTCAGAAATGCTTATTGCATTTTACCAGCATGTTTGCGGTGCTGGCCAGAAATGCCCTTTCGATTCAATCCCGATGACAAAACCAACTAATTTCATCATTCGGGTCCCGGTCTTCAATGTGTAAAGAGGGTCGCCACAAGCTGATTCTAATCGTATGACGAAACTTCTAATATTAAACATTTCACCTCTATTAATGAGGTAGCAACAAGAGAGATTACTGAGCTACACATGAAAATAGTCCCATGGAAATAGTCCCGTAACTAGTAATTAGCTAACAGCAAACAACGACGACAATACTGATAAGACAAGCCAATTTAAACTCTTGAAGAAAATCAAAATTACTGAAATAAATATATAAATGAACACAATTTGTTTTACATCAGTTCAGGACATTGAATGATAAGTCTCAAAGGTAGTACTATATAAATGCTTTTAAATAAAATACGATAACCAATTCTGTTTAATTCCCTGGGGGAACAGGACAACTCCATTAACACGAATAGGGATATTTTCTGTCATTATATTTGCATAAATATCAGATAAATATCCTTTCTGCTAATTTCTTTTCTCAGCGTATCGTACTGCCGCTTCTGCAGTCTTTCTTTTTCGGGAAAAAGAATGAACATGTGTTGTTGGTCTTGATTTGTTTATAATCCAGTCAGTGGTTTATCGCTTGCTGTTTTAGACAGTTTTGTTTTGTTCATTCAGTTCCTGTGGGCACTCTATGATTACAATGGCACCATATGGCGTCGACTGTCGCTGTTTGTGTTATCAAGGAGATAACAGAACAGCATGTATACACGGAAAGAAATAACATAAAGTAGTTATCCCAGCTTCTCGTGAGTTATTTTACTGTGGTTGACATGAAACGTTAAAAAGACAAAACAGGAGGTATGTACAGATTATGTAGCAATGCTCTCACAGAAACCTCATTTTTTTTTAGCAACTTTCTTCGGTTGTACACATATGTGTGTTAGGGGCGTGCGTAAATACGCGTACATATACGTGTGTATATACGTCAATATACATATACATCCACACACACACAACACTTCGCTCTCTATACAATAAGAACTACCGCGGACATGTGCCGATAAAAACGTCTGAAATCTTATCGTAATAATCTTTGTGTTATCAATAAGAACAACATATTGTAGAATCTAAAAATTATTTCTGTAGACAATATAAACACGGAGATAATAGTGGTGAAAACCTATTTACACTCGTAAACCGGTCAACCATAAGAATTTGCATTAGGAGATAGATTGCCCATTTTCACACGAATTTTAAAATTTCACCAAACAAATTCTAATGGGCCGATTTCAATAAAACGTTCGGCATCTATTAAATTTTGAATTTATTCTTTTTGTGAAGAGGGTATTTTGTAGTAGGATCTTGTGGAAATAATGTTTGGTCGCCCCAACTCTTTTGATTTTATTTTTCAATACAATATCCGCCAAAGATATTGACATTTCTTAAAAGATAAGTCCCCAGAGATATTAAATGAGTTAAAGTTTTAATCGATGTTTCAGACTGGTTTTGTTTAATGGGGCCTGAATCGGGGGAAAAAGAAATGCAATAAAACTGAAAAATTGGTTCTTTTTCAGCTGCAACCCAGCCGATACCGGCTTGGGAAGTTAATTAGCCGTGACTAAGTACTAGATAGAAAAGGAGAGCAAAAGAGAAAGAAAGTCTAAAACTTAGTGAGTGATGACATTGCCTGTTTTTAACAGTTTTCCGTCCAGCGTTACGTCTCGTTCACTGACAGAACGAAAATGCAAATAATATCGATTTTAATCCACACGGGAAAATCAGTGTCTGTCTTTCTTATCAGATTGCAAGAGGTTGCACAAGGCACGAAACCTCTCTTTCAGGATCATTTCTCCATCTCTCATTTTTCGACGATGTTTCGACTTCGCTTTATTCTTGTTCCTGAATATAGAGACTTGCAAAGTTGCAAACGGAAAAGGTGTAAACTTTCTGAACGAAGGCAAGGATAAGCACCCGCTCCCTTACAAAAGTATGACTGATTATCTTTCCTTGGGTGTATACTTATCATTGCTTATCAATCTCTTCCTGATTTGTATAACCTTCATACAGAGTGGAGAATAGTTTCTCCAGATACAGGATAATGTATCACAAGAGTTTTTTTTTTGTGCCCTTTCTGGTGGTATAGAAAAATCATGACATTTAGCAAAATTGTCCATTCTCTTAAGTTTCGAGTTGCTCTAGTTATTTAAAAGATTAAGATTCAAAAACTAATAGCTCTAGCTATTTATGAGATATTTTATGAAATTAAATAAAGAGTATTTCCTCGGATATTTCTCGCAAATTGCCCTTTTGATAAATAAACTCAGAAATAGGTACTGAACCTTTTTTTTCTTTTCTTGCAGTTATGTCAATTCAAAACATCCGGATGAATCACAAGCAATTAAAAATAAACAGTAGCTATATTGCTTTGTGGAAGAGAGAGAGAGAGACAGAGAGACAGAGGGAGACAGAGACAGAGACAGAGAGACAGACAGACAGACAGACAGAGACAGAGAGACAAAGAGAGACAGACAGAGAGAGATAGAGAGAGACAGAGATAGACAGACAGAGAGAGAGACACAGACAGACAGACAGAGGCAGATAGAGAGAGACAGAGAGAGAGACTGAGAGAGACTGAGAGAGACAGAGACAGACAGACAGACAGACAGGCATACAGAGATATAGAGATATAGAGATAGAGAGAGAGGGGGGAGAGACAGACAGACAGAGACAGATACAGACAGACATAGAGAGAGAGGCATAAATACAGAGACAGAGAGAGACAGAGAGAGACAGAGAGAGGTAGATAGAGAGACAGACAGACAGACAGACAGAGAAAGAGAGTTACAGAGAGAGACAGACAGAGAGAGACAGATAGAGAGAGACAGAGAGAGACATAGAGAGAGAGAGACAGACAGACATAGACAGAGACAGAGAGACAGAGAGAGACAGACAGACAGAGAGATAGAGATAGAGAGAGACAGACAGACAGACATACAGACAGAGAGAGAAAGAGAGGGGGAGGGAGAGAGAGATGGCCTTTGAACTTGTTCACCGGTAAAACGACACCTCGGGTAAATAAATGTATTTTTCAATTATATTTTCAGACAAAAGTAAGCAAAATATTTGCAAAATCCAGTCAATTAATCATTAAATTGACTAATTTTCTTTGAATCAGATTTCCCTGGGGCCAATTCTATGTTTTTTGTTTTTTAAATTGAGTTCCTGAGGACACAATCTATCGAGACGTCACTCGAGACATCAATCAACACATCAAAATGGCGGAATTTTAGTCAAGAACCTAAACAGTCTATATTCGCTTAGAAGTTCTCTGTGAGTGTGCAAAATTATGAATCTCCAAAGAAGAAAATTAAATTTTGTAATACGTTTTAATAGAGCGTTAAAAGGTGCGTGATAGATGCTACTATACACGCATACATGTACACACGCACACACACACACACACACACACATATATATATATATAGAGAGAGAGAGAGAGAGAGAGATAGATAGATAGATAGATAGATAGATAGATAGATAGAGACATATATACGAAATCAAATGATAGATAATTTTATATCCGACAGAATATGATAATTATAAAGACATTTATTAGTTGAGAACATATATTTGCCCGGCGCCGTTGTGAGCGACTGCTAAACGAACGGCCTAAATCGTAAATGTGAATAAAGAAACGACCTCCTTATTAAGCAGTTTCGTTAGCTCAATCGGTAGAGCAGAACCTGCGTATAAGGTTGTTTCCAAGGTGGATACGTGTTCGATTCCAGCACGGAATGTGTGTGTGTTACATCTCAATTTGAGATGTAACACGTCTTCTCAATGTTTCATTTTCTACACTGTCATTAGCTACTACGATATATATATATATATATGCGTGTGGGAATAGATTTTGAATGGTTCATTACAAACGGTACTGCCGGTTTCACATATAGATTTTCACAATGAACATTTGAATGTTATTTCCAATTGTTTTTTATACATCTAGTTTGCTGTTTTCTGGATGGCTAGCTGATTTGTCCAATGGGTGTCCGTGCTTCATTTGGGCGTGTTTTGTGTATTTAATTGTTATGCGATTGGCCACCTGATCCATCAATATATGTATGTGTATGTACATACATAAATATATGTATATGTATGTACATATATAGATGTGTGTGTATGTATGTACTTATATAGATGTGTGTATGTGTATGAATGCATATATATAAATGTGTGTATATATGTGTATGCACATATATAACTGAAAATGTATGCGTGTATGCACAATATAAATGTGTGTATGCATGTGCATGTATAAATATATGGAAGTATATCTACTTTTTTTAAATTGTTTAATTATAAGAGTTCCCAATACAAAGAAAGAACAGCAAATCTAGGTATAAGACAATACATGGGCTTATACAAAGTCTAAACTCTGTTTCACTATCAAAGCTTTACGATAGCAGAATTCTTATTTTCTTGGTAATAAATTGGAATTTAAAATGATGAGTTTTAATTATTTTTAGCAGCAACTGTTCAATTATAAAATTAAACTAATTCTTAGTATGAAGCTGTTTAATTATACGTAAAATAAAGTTATTATTTGAAATCATTCTTTGTTGCAACTTAATAAATGGAAGAGGGAATACTAGTAATCTTATTGACAAAAGTAAGGAATGACTCGAAAAGGTTGGGAACCACTGGTCTAAAGCATACTTATAAAAATAGGAATCATTTTTCATTTGAAAACGATCAACTGTACTTATGGTCGTGACTGACAGATAAAAAGGCTAAGGGTTAGAGGTAAGAAGATATAGCTTTTGATAAAATGAATGTTTTATCTGAATGTTGAGGAGTGTGAAAGAAACTAACTGCTCTTACTTAGACACATAATACGGATTATCCAAGCAGAAATCCGATACACTATGTTGTAGGTATATAATATTGACATTAGCCTACATTGCATCTATTAATTTCATGTAAATGTAAGGCTTTAATGCTGTTCTTGTAATCTAGCCAACCATGTGAGAATCATGCGTTATCCTTCCTTCGTCTTATCTTCTATTAGGGCAGTTGTATCTTGTAATGTTGAATTATGCGTTATCCTTCCTTCGTCTTATCTGCTATTAGGGCATTTGTATCTTGTAATGTTGAATTATGCGTTATCTTTCCTTCGTCTTATCTGCTGTTAGGGCATTTGTATCTTGTATCGTTGAATTATTCAAAGGTATGAATCATAACCATAATAAGATGTTTCGTGAATGTATATGGATGCCTCAAAATATTCAAACTATTCTATGTACAATGGATAGATGCTTCTTCTGATAAGCCTGGATTTTGAAATAGAACGTCTAGGCTACATTAACTTTGCTGAACGGATCCTACGTTTTCACCCCAAAACAAAATACAGCAGATCGAGATAACTTATTCAAATGTTGATCTCATAGAGACAAATACAAAATGGCCGACTGAGCCTTAAATTTCAATTTACTGTGAAAGCTAACAATTTGAATGCATTTTTGCTGTTTTATCACAGTGTGATATCACGAAATATGTGATAAGTGTGTTTTATCACAGTAGAGATAAGGCTGGGGATATTGATCGTTCCTGCAATCTAACAGTGCGCTACTCTGATGACACAGCAACAATGTGATAAGTAATATGCGAAGCTCATTAGAATTGTTCGGTTTTCTCACTAGATCAAACAGACGGCAGGTGCAAGCCGAAATTATGTTCTAAGAAATGTAATAATGAAGTAAATAGCAGCTCTGGTTAGTCACTCAATAGAAACCGTCATATGACCAATGTCTTTTGGCAGCATGCCGTGTTGCTTAAAACATTGGAAAAAGGGGTGATCAATGAATAAGTTACTTCTCTCACCTTTTGTTGGGCAGTGATTACTAAAGAAAGTCTGAATTTTCAAAAAGAACAAACTAAAGGATCGATTTAACATGAACCTACATTGTAAATTGAACCCCCCCCCCCGCTAAAAAGATATTTAGAGGGGATTTTTAAAAAAATAATTTTTTTCTAGATATCATCATCATCATCGGCAGCAGCAACAGCAGCAGTCGTCATAAGTCCACTGCTGGACAACGGCCTTTCCCTTCTCCTTCCATCATAACCTGGAGTGTGCTAACCTCTGCCACGTCTCATCGGCAAACTTGTGTCTGGTCCTTTCCTACTGCGTTTACTTATCCCATGGGCACCAATCGGTTAGACCCCCCCCATCTATTGTCATCTCTTCTTGCTAGGTGGCCAGCCCATCTTCATTTTGCTGCCTAATTATGTGTATGATATCCATCACTCTAGTTTTCTAATTATGTTGAAGAATGATTATTCTCGTGAAACTCCAATGCAGGTTTAAGTACCGCCACTTGAACAGCTCAGTTTATTGGATGTATTCTTAAAGGAAACAGAAGTTGTATCAATGAAGTCAAAGATGCATCTTTTACATACACCCCTTTAATACATTTATTAGAAATCATCAACTAAAACTATCACCAAAACTGTCAACGTAGTGTTTTATGTTGGTGTGGCTGGCTGACTGGCTATGTATGTATCACGCGTACAGGCAGCATCAATGGAGCTAGATGGATGAAAATTAAAACCTTTTACTCCTTATTATGCCTAAAAACGATTGTTTGTTTTTTTTTCAAATTTCCCCCACAACAGGTTTTTAGTGGCTGTTCTGTTTGCAATGTAATTCTATGCTAAATTGTGTCCGTCAGCATTCACGCTTGTTTTTTTTAAATTTCAGACTTTTCTTTAGTGATCACTGCAAAGCAAGAGGCGAGAAAAGTAAATTTCTAATTTTTTTAATTGATCAACCCCAACACGATATGCTGCCAAAAGAGGTTGATCACGAGACTGTTTCTATTTAGTGACTAACCAGATCTGTGTCCCTATAACTTGATTGTGTCTTTTAAAATCAGAAAAGTGTATAAATCAGCTTAACGGACCAAAGGACATTGTTTTAGTAATATTTCGACGTTTATTCACATACTCTTCAAAAGATTAATGATCTATGCTATGTAATCCTATGCACCATCTCACTCGCCATTTCATTTGATGCTATCAATCATTTCATATTTTGCAAGTATTTTTCCTAAATACAAACAGTATTTCCATTCATTATATTCCGAGGATGATATAAGTAAGCATGGGAATAATGAGAAAGTTATCCACAATTCCTGTTTGCTAATCAACTATTGATTAACTAAACGTGTTATGATATACTGCCGCGGTGGGTCATTTCCAGGTCAATACCTGTGCGGAAATGTAAGTGACCCTGTCACCATAGGAAACAGGTACATGCGTGGGTGTCCAAAACAGGATGTGGAAAGCGGAAATGACACATGCGTGGCATTCGAGAAACCTATAAAGCATACCCGAACACAGAGCAGACCCGAACAGAAAACTCAGAGGACTCAGCAGAGAAGTAGATCGCCTAAGCCAGGACGGAATGCACGAGACCGCTGCCCCTGTTGGTGGCAGACTGACGGTTCTCCTTATCCCACTCCCACTCTTCACTATCCGGCCGACGAAGTGTAACATGAAATAAAAATATGTCTCATATTTTTACGACCAGTCTTCGAGTCTCCTTTCTATCCAAGTCCAGGACATTCACCCCACTATACAACAAACGCACGTTTTCACAACTATCATTATCTTTTATGCCATACTACTGGGGTATCGCAAATTAAACACATACTTGAATGAACACCAATGAGAAAAACGCCACACCAGAATCGGCCTACTAAACAACCACAGGTTTTATAAATCGTGCCACAATCTATTCTTTGTTTATCAACTACTTTCCTCAGGCATCTGATAATTTCCTCAATATTTTTCAAGCGTTTTTGCTAGACGTCTTGTAATTATTTTCAGAAGAGATTTTATTTGGATCAGTTAAATCACCCATCAAAACAATTATTGAACAGTTTGACTTTTGCAATGCGTACATACATCTAAGCAGAAAAAAGCAATTATGTAGCCGGTGCTTGAGAATTAGTAGCACACGTTTGACGGAAATGAGATAGCCTATACAAAACGTCGTGTTCTTGCTTTTAACTCCCAGCCAATGGCAACTAATGAAATAACAAAATACTGCTAGCGCCATTATATGATTTATCTTCATATCTTTGACCATTCATTTCCTAAAGTGTGATTAAAATCTTTAGCATTCTCTTTTAAGTTAGATTTTGGATTGTGAAAGTAAATTTTAGTCTGCTTGTCTCTTCCTTTGAGAATAAGTATATGTGCAATTTTAATCGTTATTCTGCGTTCGTTTATTGTGTAACTTAAGGTTGACCCGTTCCTGTCCGCACGTGGAAACAATAGATCGATTTTTTATTTTATTTTATCTCTTTAGTAATGTTTTGAATGATTGCTTATTCATCTAAGTACAGAACATGTATTTTATTGTTACTTTGCACCTTTTCGTTTGTTTATTAGACGTTCAACATATTCTTCAAATCGTGGTCAGTTGATTTGGTATTCTATTGTATAAAATGATCAAATTAAAACAATCTTGCAACGATTTACGAATTAGCAAAATGAATTTAGAACGGTTTGTCTGTTGTCTTCTTTTGCTTTCAAAACAAAACCTTTGCTTGCTTTATTCATGTTACAATTATATCACTATTTTGACTAATATGCGTTCATAAAAGAGATACAGATTTCATTTAGAAAGTGGTCGCATTATTTTTTATTGCAGTGATATTTCCCGGACAATGGACGTTGCCCAGAAGATAGGACTCTTCCTTCGGGAAAAACGAAAAACGTGTCGAAAATGTAGTGGTAAGCCAGAAGGGATATGTGTGGGGAAGATCACATAGACCTTTGGAGCATAAAGGTCGCAGTGGACAGTAAACAGCAAAACCCTAATGAGTGGGTTTGTTGCAAATAGGTCCGCTGGAAATAACAGTAAATCCTTTATGCAAAGGAATAGATGGGCTGGATATTGCTCTGTTGAGAGAGACCCCCCCCCCCGGAACATTTCGAGAGAAAAAAGTGCTGAGGAAAATATAAGGACCAGCAAATGACTTTTTTCCCACTACATACGGAATTTGAACTGCATGCCAGGTGCCATATATTTTTAGTTGATTAGAAACCGTCAATCAAAACTGTCACCAAAACTGTAAAAATAGGTTTCTTCAGTTTTCAAGTCGGTCGCCAATGGAGGTAGAGGGCTGAAACTTTCAACATTTACTCCGTATTATGTCTAGAAAAGCCTTTTTCTTTTTTTAAAATTTACCCCCTAAATAAGTTGTTTTTTTTTGGGGGGGGGGTTCATTTTACAATGTAAGTTTATGCTAAATTGATCCCTAGTTTGTGCCCGCTTGTTTTTGAAAATTCGGACTTTTTAGTGAACTGACAAAAGGTAAGAGAAGTAACTTCATTGATCACCGCTTTTTTTAATTAATCACCCCCAACACGACATGCTGCTAAAAGATGTTGGTAACCTGACGATTTCTATTGAGTGACTAAGCGACTTAGCAGACCTATTTTTATTGTTGAATGCTTTCCTTTTCTTTCATACAACTATCTAGTTCCAGATGTTAACCCGCCGAATAACAGTTCTCTTGTTGCGTTCCAGAAACTTTCACTTCAGCCTATACCTTTTTTCTAATGTCCTTATATTTCATATATCCAGATGTGAAACTATCATATCACATCGCTAAGTCTTCGGTTCACTACACTAATAAATCGTATTTTACAAGTATCGTTAATGTTTTCCTATTTTGTCATAAAACCAATCCTTTGCTGTAACCTTCGTTTGTCGATTTCGTTTTTGATTCTTAATTCCAGTATTCAGACCTTTGTCAGGGCAAGGATTATTTGAATGTCTTTCTTATTTAAACATCATTTTCAGATCATGGGACGCTCGATGGAAAGGAATTGTACAAAAGCTCCTATCCTACAAGACAATAATCATGACACTGTTTACAAAACAGATTTTGTGCTTGTTCAAATACTTGTTCAAATACTTGTTCAAATACTTGTTCAAATACTTGTTCAAATACTTTTTCAAATACTTGATCAAATACTTGTTCAAATACTTGTTCAAATACTTGTTCAAATACTTGTTCAAATACTTGTTCAAATACTTGTTCAAATACTTGTTCAAATACTTTTTCAAATACTTGTTCAAATACTTGTTCAAATACTTTTTCAAATACTTTTTCAAATACTTGTTCAAATACTTGTTCAAATACTTTTTCAAATACTTGTTCAAATACTTGTTCAAATACTTGTTTATCAATGATAATGCATATATATAAAAAAAAGTATTGCTCATAAGTATTTGAACAAGCACAAAATCTGTTTTTATTTCATGAGATTGCAGGGGCCATTATGGATTCTGAGCAGGGGAGGGGGAATCAAAATTAATTTACTAGTTTGGCAACTCCTCCACATAGCAATTTGAGTTCACTTTTTTGATCTCCTTGATCAGTTCTGGGCTTCTGAGAGCTGTCAAATAAGCATGCATATGTTTAAAAGAATTCTAAAAGAATTGCCCCGATTTTTCTTATTGATCCTAACATTGAAGATGAAAGAAAATAAGCAAGGTTTTCGGGATATTATGCTTTCTCTTTTAACATTTAAGAAAGACAAAAACGCATCTCAGACACGAAGACAACAAGAATTGTTTGGATTATGAAGAATCTACTGTGAATAATCGAATAATGATAATCATCGACTTGATATCCGGTAAGATTAAACTCGAGAAACGAAAGCTTGTCTGGGTGAATGTGCAGGATGTAGCACTGGCCAATGGCGGCCCTATCGTTGGTGTCACCCGGGGCGGTATCTCATGGTGTCAACCCCCTCCCTACTACAGAGCTTGCTGTGATATCGTGTAGACAGACATGCATTTTTGGCGATATTGTGTTGTGTGGTGAGGACATAAAACTACGACGTAGGGGAGGTAATTGTGCATAGATCTGCCCCAAAATGTAATCACTTCTTTCATACACCTTCTTTCATACCCTATTGTCCGTCCCAACACAAAGCTTTATTGAAACCCATTCAGAACTTTTGGAGATATCCTGTGGACAGTCATTGGTGTATACATAAATGTACGAAAAAAAGAAACGGAGAAATAACTCTCAATCAAAAAGAATTCCTGGATCCGCCCCCCCCCCC
>VCCN01003977.1:3852218-3863093 GCA_006491835.1 Architeuthis dux
GTAAAATAAAGTGGATTTTTGAATTCCTCATGTCTTAAATCAACTGGGAGACAAGATATGAAATTCTGGCGACCATTTTGTTTTATGCAAATGAGGTAGTTCTTCCCAACTTTTTTCTTGGGAACATCTTTTTTCTGAAAGAGGACATCCTAAGGAACATTTTGGTACCCAAAATCTAGAATCACGGGTGGGGGGTGCACGGCAGACCCTGCTGGCCCCCGGCCTAATATAAAAACAGTTTCGTTTCCAAAAGGAAACTGTAAAGGCAATATAACAAGTGACAATAGGGAATTGTAAATGTCAACACCAAAGCTATATAATTTATACTGAAAGTGTGTGTGTAACTATTTTGAGCCACGCTATTAGATTATGTATTTTTCAACAAGGACTTAAATATGCAAATGTGTTTGTATATTGGTGTCTCAAAAATGGTATAGTTGCATCAGGCATAGTGTTTATTTGTTAGTGACTGTGTTCTATGTATATAAATAACATGTGACTTATTTGCAAGATGACGGTTGTGGAGGTTGATTTTATGCATCAAATATGTTGCCTTTTACCGGTAAAGGTTTGTTACTGGTTCGTAAACTGACTTTTTATGATGGAATAAAAAAAATATCAAAGGGTGGTAATCGATAACGTTGATTGATGCGGCTGCTGCTGCTGCAAAACTATTCTGGACATTTACATTTTATTCAAATAGTTCTTCGGGCGATTGAACTCTTTCTTGTTGTTTGCGTTGTTAAATACGACGTTTCGGCCGATCCATTCTTCGGATATCCTCAGGTGTAATATCCGAATGTGATGGGGCAAACAGAAGTTGTTTTTTTAACTTCAAAGAAGGTAACCCTTACAAGGTAGGATTCGGGTGTTTCCTTATCCTTGTCTTGTCGGGTTTTGGCTTCCATACCTTGACCCTGTTGAGTAACGGAAGAACACAAACAACAAGTTCAATCATCCGATAAACTATTTGAATAAAAATATAATTGTTTTGCAGTTTAATCGTCCGAAGAACTATTTGAATGTTAATAATCCTTCTCAAAAACTATAGAAAATATGTTTACATTTTAGTTTTTACGAACATATATTTCTTCGTAAAATGCTGAATACTTAGCTTCACGTTTTGAGCTGTGACCTTTTAAGCACAAGAGATACAAATTGACAAGATACACCGTTGGAAAGCTGAGGATATTCTCTTCTCAACGATATATATATATGTATATATCCCTTCATGAATTAAATCCACAAATTTGCCTATAAAATATACTTGAAGTTTTCTTGTAAAATCCTTAAATACCTATAAATTAATTATTTATGGTAAAATAAAGTGTATTTTTGGATTCCACATGTATGGAAATCATGATTTAGCCTTTTAAAGTATTCAGATATGTCGATTGGGACCCGAGATATGAAATTTTGTCTTTTTTTGGTGTGTGCTGGAGGCCATTTTGTTTTATGCAAATGAGGTAGTTCTTCCCAACTTTTTTTCTTGGGAACATCTTTTTTCTGAAAGAGGACATCCTAAGGAACATTTTGGTACCCTAAATGTAGAATCATGGGGGGGGTGCACAGTAGGCCCAGCTGGCCACCGGCCTAATATTCCATCTACTCTAGGATAGGATTACGGTTAGTGTTAGGATTAGGGTTAGTGGTGGGGTTAGGATTAGAGTTAGTGATAGGGTTAGTATTAAGGTTAGTGTCAGTGTTAGGGTCAGGGTTAGTGTTGGTGTTGTAATTAATAACAAAAAAGATTGAACAGTTTCTTCAGATTTATAAAACTAAAAAGAATATACATTTGCAACTAATAACAAAAAATCATTAGACATTTTCCCTTGTTATTTCTGACACTGTTTCTCCAAATAAACTCATGCAAATAAGCAGTGGAAAGTGATTTAAAAGTTCCGAATTGTCGATGCCATTGTCCGGAATAAGTTTGTAGCAGCGTCAGCCGCCTAAATCAGCATTATCGATTATCTCCCTTTGATATTTTTTACTACCTCATGAAAAGTCAGTTCACGAACCAGGAATAAACCTTTAACGTTTTTTCCAATACGAAAGGCACGTATCAACAACGTTAAAGTGCAAATAGAT
The DNA here is from genome assembly GCA_006491835.1 of Architeuthis dux. Classification (NCBI taxonomy): domain Eukaryota; kingdom Metazoa; phylum Mollusca; class Cephalopoda; order Oegopsida; family Architeuthidae; genus Architeuthis; species Architeuthis dux. The sequence goes on from VCCN01003977.1 coordinate 3,854,310, forward strand.
ACCATTTAATGGGGGGAAAAGGCGCTAACATTAATTGGAAAGTTGGGAAACGGGAAGATGTAAGTATGGACAAAATGAACGAAGATTTCAGCGTGAACTCGACACGTGAGAAATTCTTTTAAAATCTGGCAAAAATCAGCATATTATACGATTTTAACAAACTTTTGGTTGAATTTTTAAAATAATAAGTTTCCATTACAAATTTCGGAGGAGAATACTTTTTTACATATGACTCCTACCCCACCATTTATTAATTTGATGATGTATCTATTTTATATAATCATGCTTTCGTTGATTTTTACACATTTTACAGATTTCTGGATATTATTCTATAGAAAAAGGTAAACATAATTAGATATCCTCGAGATACTAATTATGTTTACCTTTTTTAGAATAATATCCAGAAACTGCTGGAACGGAACTCTTACTTTGGGATTAAAAAAGCATGCTAATTAAGTAAAATATTTTTTTTTCGGCAAATCTTTAGTTTTATTCGATTAATTATAATTCAGGCGTTTGATCTGTGAAAATAATTTGTTTCACTCAATATTATTCTTTTAAAAGATTTTTCATCCTTTTTATCCATTTATTCCGATAGTCTTGACATTTTTTAAATGTATATTCTTTCTGTGTCGTGGTTCGACTGAAACTTATGTAAAAATGTTATAACAAGGATGAATAATTGAATATAGTGAAATGATGAAAAAATATTTACCATCAGTTTTTTGTTTATGTAAATTGACTGCTATTTAAACTTATGGGGGCTGCAGGCGACAACAAGTTTTTTTTTTAACAGCGCAGATGTCATGCATTTTAATCTTGTTCCACTCAAATGTATGTGTACTGCATTGTCAAGCATACTTTTTAAAAAAACAGGTGTCGCTTACACGCTTGGATCTTTTTCATTCTTGTTCGTTTTGTTCATACCTAGTAAGATGGCAAGACAAGATTTTAATGAACAGTTTCAACGCGTGAACGATAAGTGTTTTAATCAAGATTGCAACTCTATCCGGATGATTCGCTTTATGATAAATTGAAGACACTCGAAGACATTAAAGTTCAACAAATTACCGACATTTGTGTGTGTGTGTGTGTGTGTGTGTGTGTATGTGTGTGTGTGTGTGTGTATGTGTGTGTGTGTGTGTGTGTGTGTGTGTGTGTGTGTGTGTGTGTGATTAAAACTTAGACTTTCCGAAGAGAGCGTATGCTTTTTTTTAGTAGAATGAACTGGACAGCCTTCATTCTAAAACTCGGTATTTAACTTAATATAATAACTACCTTTTTTTCTATTCTAAGCATTTAGCTTATTGAAAGCCGTTTTCCAACAATATTCCTGTAATATCTTTACACAAGCGTCATAAACACCTGAATCCAGCACTCGCGAAACATGTGATACTTAAGACAGTATTTATAAAAAGGGAGTGGGTATTCAGATTTAATTGCAAACGGGTCTGGTTTGTCACTCAGTGGAAACCGTCACGTAAACAACGTCCTTTGGCAGCAGGGCGTATTGGGGGTGACCAATTAAAACAATTGGAAAACGGAGTGATCAATGTACTTCTCTCGCCTTTTTGGGGGCAGTGATCACTAAGAGACTAAGTCTGAATTTTCAAAAAAACTAAGGGACCAATTTAGCATAAACATTCCAAATCGAACCCCCGCACTAGAAACTTATTTAGTTAAAAAAAACACAAAATAATCAGGAGTAAATGTTTAAATTTTCAGCCATGTACATGTATAGCCCTGTACATGTATAGCCCTGTACATGTATACATACATACATGTATAGCCCTGTACATGTATACATACATACATGGCCAGACCAGCCAGACCAGCTTAAAAACTGAAGAAACCTCTGTTGGCAGTTTTTTTGTGACATTTTCGATTCGTGGTTTCTAATAAGCCATCACCCCTTTACATGGAATATAACATTGCAGTGATAATTGAACTTACACAAAATCTATCGTAGGCAGTGCGTGCCTTGAATTCAAATGCCACACTGTTGAATCTCATCAATCAAAAACGTTGCTTGTTTGAAATACGCAGATTTGAGAATAGTATGTAGGCCGGACGGAGGAAAAGGACCAGACAGCATTTATAGATCGTATTCACAGTCACTGACCAACAAATGAAATGTCACCATAAATCAGTCGATGAATCAGTTCGTTAGTGCTCAAGTGACAGGACGCCTTGTTAAGGGAGAGAAGGAAAATGGTACTTACTGGTGAAACAACAATAGAGACGTTCCCTACCCAAGTAAATATTGATTGTTTGATGTTTAATATAACAGACAAATCAATGCTGAAGGCAAGACGAGGAAATTGACATCTTGGAAGCACATGCGCACACTTGATTTTTCAGATGTCAATTATAACATGTCACAATGGGTTCGGTCTTTAATTGCGACAGTTCTCTTGAAAGCGGGACAGGTAATTAGTTGCCGTCGAAAAGATATGCGAAGACTGTTTTATTTATCTATTAAATAGAAATGCCTCTATGGGCATCTCGGTATACAATTTATATTAAAAATACGTGTTCAACATTTAAATACATATTAATTCAAAGGATACAAATGTATGAAACTTAATTTAAAAAACTGACAAGCTTATCAATACTGAGAAACATTTACCAGGTACATTTTATTTCTTTTTCTTTTTTTTTCGTTAAATTCTTCTAAATATTTCAGCTGATAACTCCCAAAATTGCCCTATTAATTTATTTTCTATACCAGAGGATCTAAATTTATCTAAGTTATTCTTAAAATTAGTTATACTTGTACTATTCTTTTACATGAGATGATAAACTATTCCAGTATTTCACATTTTTTCTTTGGAGAAAAAATCAATTTGTTTTTGCGACTTTATTTTTGCGACTTTGTTTTTGCGACTTTATTTTTGCGACTTTGTTTTTGCGACTTTATTTTTGCGACTTTGTTTTTGCGGCTTTGTTTTTGCGACTTTATTTTTGCGACTTTGTTTTTGCGGCTTTGTTTTTGCAATGGACCTAGCTAGTAAATTTCCTGTCCTATCTAGGATCGAAAATGATTTTATCAGTGCCAACAAAAGACTCTATTATACACAGATTATTATTAATACGCATCAATATGATTTAAAAGACAAAAAGAAATATAAGTGACTATTAATCAACGCTACCCACAACACTGATTTATTGTTGGGTTTAGGTTATTCATGTGTTCTGACATGTATATGTATCTATGTATCTATCTATGTAAACAAACTTCTCCCAGCCCCAACCGTTCATAGTAGAAACTTGTAATTCCCCCCCCCCCTCAGATTTGTTTTTTTGAAAATTCCCTCCCATACATAGGTTTTTAGAGGGGGTTTTAATATGTAATGTATGTTTATGCTAAATTGGTCACTAGTTTGTGCCCGCTTGTTTTTTGACAATTCAGACCTTTTTAGAGATCACAGCCCAACAAAAAACGAGAGAAGTAACTTATTTATTGATCACCCCCTTTTCCAACTTTTTAATTGATCACTCCCAACACAGCAACATTTTGGTGTGCTAGTTTCAAATATTTTTCTTTAAAAAACTAAACTTATTATTTGCAATTTAAAAAAAGGACTCTTAACACTTATTATTTGCATCTTAATCTCAATAAATAAATACATCGGAATACATCGGAAGTACTACTGATCTATTAAATGGTAATACAAAGTAAAATAAGAAGTTCAAACTTAGAAAAAGCGTATATACAAATTAAACAACAAAAGTGGAGATGGGCCGGTCACCTAGCGAGAAGAGAAGACAATAGATGGGGGGGAAGACTAACAGACTGCTGCCCATGGGATAGTAAAAGAAGTAGGAAACGACCAGACACAAGATGGAGGGACGAGATAGAAAGGTTTGCCGGTAAGACTTGGCAGAGATTAGCATAAGATAGGCAGTCATGGAAGGAGATGGGAAAATCCTTCGTCATCAGCAGCAGAAGCAGCCGTTATGAGTCCACTGCTGGACAAAGGCCCTTCCCATCTCCTTCCATGACGACCTAGATTGTGCTAACCTCTGCCACGCTTTACCGGCAAACCTTTCTATCGCGTTCCTCCATCTTGTGTCTGGTATATTCCTACTGCGTTTGTTGTCCCATGGGCACCAATCGGTTAGTCCTTTCCCCCATCTATTCTTGCTAGGTGACCGGCTCATCTCCATTTTTGCTGCTTAATTATTTTTATAATATCCTTCACTCTAGTTCTCTCTCTGATCCATGTTGATCTTTTTTCTATCTCTTAGAGTTAACCCTAGCATTGCTCTTTATGTTATTCTAAATTGGTTTTCAGCTCGTTTTGTTAATTTCCTTGTTTCGCATCCGTAAGTCATGGCTGGTATTATGCAACCGTTGTATACTTTACGCTTTAAGCACATTGGCAAGGTGCTCTTCAGAATGTTTCTATTCATACCGAATGCTTTCCAACCTATCGTTATGCGTCGTTTTATTTCGCCGCCATGGTCTTTATCTAACTATATTACCTGTCCTAGGTAGATGTATTCATCAACCTCTTCTAAAGCCTCTCCTTCTATCGTTATAGCCTTTGGGGGGACTCTATCGTTGAACATTATGAGTGTTTAAATTTATGTAAGTCAAAATACATAGTTGAATCAAATACCACAAAAAACTGAAAGGTAGAGCTGAATGCAAGAAGAGAATCTCTCGCCGATGTCAGCCTAAAATATGATATTTTTCAAGCAGATTCACAATCCTTATTACTTATAATAGCTATGATACCATTCAATTGCATGTTGCAGAATTGTAACAATGTGGAATAAGTTCATCAATTCATTTGTAGAAAAGATGATGAAGCGGTAAGTTATAAGTGAATGTAGCAAATCAGCTGAAAATATGAAAGTAGACATGACTGGGTAGGAACCATGATACAATAGCAAATGTGCAAACGACTGAAATTGACTATGCAAATGGAATAAACACACAACGTGTACCAATATGGGCCCTAATGAGATGCAGCAGAATAGATAGATAGATAGATAGATAGATAGGTAGATAGATAGATAGATAAGATAGACAGGCCGATAGATAGAAAGATAGATATATAATTTAGTTAAAATACTGTAATAAAAATGAGAGGCGTTCTCCGTGTGCCGAAAATGGATATAGGAAGGGTCGGGGCGAGGGAAGCGTACATCAGTTCTTTCCCTTGCACTGCAATATTTTCGCTCACAGGCGAAAATGAATGACATTAAGAGGTAAATTGGTTGACAGCCATAACAAAAAGGTGTTTTGATAAAGGTCAAATATGCAGAGAAATGACGTTGGCGATACTTTTTAAAAAATAACTTACGATTAAAAATGTAGGTGTGCACATATTCTTTTATGAAAGGTTAATAAAATGTTTGACGACATAATCAAAGTTTTTTTTTAATTTGCGATTAGGATTGCCGGATATGAAAAGAGATAATCAAAAGGTTTATGTAGGATTGGTAAAAATAAAAGTGAAATAAAAGTAATCAAACGTTTCAGAATGGGTAATAAAGGTTAAACAAATCAAATAATTAATTCATGATTGAATAATTTATGTAGATAGGAATCTTGGAGCCCCCAAAAAAGAACAAAGAGATATTCATTATAAAAGGAGTCAGGACACTAGTATTTACATCAGGATACCTAAAATTTGAGACGAGGTTCTGATCCGCAAACAGGAAGACGCCGATTGCCACCGTAACTAGCCAATCTCATAATTAGTCTCACGTTTTAGAGGCAGTTCAACCGTTTCTCTTGGATTAAATACAGAATTGCTTGACAGTGCTGTATAAGTCCGAAAATAAAAAGGTGATATTATTTTTGATAAACCTGGCTTCGTTTCTTCTTCTCTTGATGAGTCAGCAAGTATTCCTTTCAGCACGCCATACCAATTCCAAAGACACAATCCAGTTCTGGAGAGATCAACAACATCGCCAACAACACATAACGTAACAAACGGACGCAATCCTCTAAACAATAAAAAAAGAAAAATCTTCGAGACGTGGCGACCAGATCTAGTCATTGTGAATTTCTTTTAATCTGTCATTGGATATAACTGTTGCAGCAAACTGCAAGGTGAAACATATAAGCAGACAGGGAAAGAAAAAGACGAATATAAACAAGCTGTGATGCTGCAGTGTCAAACTCCGACTGAAGATAATGCAACCGCAACCTTTGTATCGTATATATAATAAATACAACATTTTAAAAATGTATTTTTTTATGTTTTAGTATGAATGCGTTTATTTATTAGAATGAAATAAGCCCTTACGTATTTCTAACACACTTTTTCAAAGACATGTAAGAGAGTTGTCTAGTCGGTAAGAGAGTTGCCTAGTAATCACTTGGTCGTGATTTCAAATCATGGTAAGGAAATGCTAATTTTATTTATCGGTTCGATTTAACGTGCCGAGAAAAGAGAAACAGTGAAGAGTTTACTCCCCTGGATTAGGTGAGGATTGTTCTCTGTTCTTGTTGTTATTCTTGTTATGTTATGATATACTACCACGAGAAGGTCATTTCCAGACCAAACACCTGTGCGGAGTGGGAAGTGACCCGGTCACCTTAGCGTAAGTGTCCCAAAACAGGATGTGGAAACCGGAAACGACACCAGCGTGGCGTTCGAAACTCAGAGCCGAGACGGAAGCAGAAGAGACAGAAAAACTCAAAAGCTCAGAGGACAGAGACCCGAACAGAGAGGCAGACCGCCTAGGGCTGGGGAGGCATAAGACCAAGTTCCCCTGTTGGGAACGGTCTCTTAGCACCCTTATCTCTCTCCGACTGTTTCATTCTCCGACCGACAAGATGTATCTTAAGAAATAAAAATATGTCACATATTTTTACAAACAACTTTCGAGTCCTTCACTCCTCGCCAAGTTCACGATTTTCTTCCTGCGGACCAAAGGGCTATCCAACAGTTACAGTAGTAAACAATGTCAACTCCAGATTTGGACTGCAGTTCGACAAAATGAGTTAACCACAAAGAGAGAGAGAGAGAGAGAGAGAGAGAGAGAGAGAGAGAGAGAGAGAGGTATAACAATTAGTTTACCGCGTTAGAGTAATAAACCACTTGTTCGATTAAAAGCTGTTTTAACTTGAAGTACTTGATGCTAGAAATAACTAAATATAGATCAGACCAAACATTTAGAAAGACGGGTCTGGTTAGCAACTCGATAGAAACCGCCACATGATCAACGTATTTTGGTAGCATGCCGTGTTGGGGGAGATCAATTAAAAAAAAATGGAAACGGGTTGATCAATGGATAGGTTACTTCTCTCGCACTTTGTTAGGGATTGATCAGGGATTGATTTGAATTTTCAAAAAACAAGCGTGAATGCTGCCGCATGCAAACTAAGGGATCGATTTAGCATAGATTTACATTGCTAATTGATCCCTCTCTAAAAAAGTATTCAAGGGAGAATTTTCAAACGATATTTTTTAAAAAGCCGTTCCCTGAATGTTTAGATTGCCATCCCTCTAGCTCCATTAGTACGTCATGTACGCGATACATAAATAGCCAGCCAGCCCGACAGACCAACTTAAAAACTGAAGAAACCTAGAAACAACTTTGGTTGACGGTTTTTTAAAATGATGTTTGATTATGGCCTAAATGTATTTTCCATTATGACTGAGATGCTAGAAAATTCTGAATATTAAGAATTCGTTGCCTGGAGCCGTTGCTGCAAACACTGCTTGATATTTTGAGAGAAGCAGTATAGCTCTGGGAGAAATAAAATAGATTGATAGTGTAATGTGAGTCGATTCGGAAACTACAAGCAGTAAAAGAAGTCGTACGGTTCGGAAATGTCTCCCTTTCATCTTTTGAGAAATGTTTCCACGAGATATCTCCTTAAATATATCTTCAATAATCGTCCAGATGGCTGTCCTGTCTAAATGGAAAACGGCGAAGAAGGGTTCATCTGGATATCCATGAGGAGATATAAAATACATCAGAACACAGGTCTGGTTAGTCACTCAATAGAAACCGTCACGTGTCCAATGTCTTTTGGCAGCATGCCGCGTTGGGAGATCAATTAAAAAATTGGAAAAGGGGATGATCAATAAATAAGTTACCTCTCTCGCATTTTGATCACTAAAATAAATCCGAATTTAAGAAAAAAACATTCATGAATGATGCCGGACACAAACTAAGGGACCAATTTAGCATAAACTCACATTGCAAATTGAACCCCCAACTAAAAACCTATTTAGGGGCGTAATTTTCAACAACAAAAAAAACGTGTTTTCACATAATCAGTAGTAAATATTTAAATATTCAGCCCGATAGCTCCATTGGTGTGGCCTATACGCTCGACACATACATAGCCAGTCAGCCAGTCAGACAGTCAGACATACAGAGAGACCAGCTAAAAAACTGAAGAAACCTATGCTGACAGTTTTGGTGGCAGTTTTGGTTGAGGGTTTTTATTAATGTCATCTAAATTTCGTTTACGCAACACCAACCTCATCTTCTGTCCTCGGTGGAAGTAATTAGTGTCTCTGCTAAAAGTGCTTTTGGGAGTTTTCAGAAATAGTTTCCGAACACGTGTTACACTTCCTGGATTGGATTTTGAGCCCAAATCCCTTTCGCACTTCTTCCCCACTGAGACGTGAATAAAGTGCAATTGGAATAGTGAATCTCTTTATTAAAAACCGTCAATCAAAACTGTCACCAAAACTGTCAGAATAGGTTTCTTCAGTTTTTAAGTTGGTCTGGCTGCTGACTGGGTGATTGGCTTGGCTGATCTATGTATGCATGTATGTATGTATCGCGCGTACAGGCCGCACC
>VCCN01003977.1:4032324-4043343 GCA_006491835.1 Architeuthis dux
AATTGACCGCTATTTCAAATTATGGGATCTGCAGACGACAACGTGTCTTTTGCATGACGGAGCTGTCGTGCATTTTAATCTTGTTTATTTTTTCCACTCAAATATATGTGTACAACATTGTCTACTATTCATTTTAAAAATCAGGTGTCGCTTCCACACTTGAAACTTCTTTTCATTTTTGTTCATTTTGTTCATACCTAATAATTATAATGCAAAATCGCTGCAGGCAGTAACAGCTTTATCTGCGTTTCCAATTAAAGAATTTACAATATTATTTATTTTATTTCCATCCACGTATAATTGTGTTCAGTGATTTTTATATTAGCCTCGTTTTTATGTTTCCAAAAAAGTACTCTCCCATGTATTGCCGTTGCACACGCCATATTGCTAATTAACTGTGTATTTTCCAACTACCTGTCGAGGCGTTAATTAAAGATGTGATCAATAATTATATCTAGAAGCAGATTATACTAATTATGTTTAATTGACGTATGTTTAATTGACGTATTTTTATGTCTTAACTATCGAATCTCTATAAAACTTCAATTTATGTTTTAATGCAGAAACGTATTTAAGATTATTTATTTTCTGGAAGTTAAGATGCCGTTTATTTTCAGTGTCATGAGGTAGACGAACGTGCAATTAGAAAAGAATTTAGAATCTGGCAAAAATCAGCATATACTTCGATTTTAATAACATTTTCGATACTTATTTACTAAAGGACGAAGACAATAATTTTCCATTCCAAATTTCAGAAGAATATTCTTTTTTACATATGATTCCTACTCCACCTTTTAGTAATTTGATGAGTTATTTATTGTATATAATCATGTTTGGTAGGTGGCCAGGGAATTCACCTGACCTCGATGTTATCGAGAATCTTACAGCCATCGTGGAAGGACGTATTTGTAAACATCCTCTTCGACTTGTCCAAAGACATTCTCTACAGCATCTGATGTGAATGACTGGCAAAGTCTTTGTGACATTAAAAGAAACCTCTTTTACTCATGCAAATAGTCCTTCGGACGACGGAACTCCTTCTTGTTGTTTGTGTTGTTAACATTTAACGTTTCGGCCGACCCATTCTCCGGCCTTCTTGTGATGGTGATAAACAGACGGTTTTTTTTATTTCAAAGGAGGTAACTCTTATAACGTAGGATTCGGGTATTTCTTTATTCGTGTCGGGTTTGGGCCCGTTACAGTGGTGTTTCTCTATCAAACTCAATAATGTTCTAATGATGTGCGCAGTGGAACTAAGAACTATTTCCTGACCATACCTATCTCACACAGAGACCTAAGGCTGGCAACCTTCTTATGTACGTTATGGCAGAAAAACAGGCAGGTTTTTACATATACAGAAGATACAACACTAAACATACATCTACATATACTTAAAATGATGTATGCCGGGTGTAGTACGTTCATTCCATTGATAAAATGTTCTAATGATGTGCGCAGTGGAAGTAAGAACGGGTTCCTGTACTTCAAATATACTAGGCTTTCCAGGTATGTTGTCCACAAATGCACTGATTCCTTTTTCGAGTAATCCAAGGGATCCAACAACTACAGGTATTATTTTGGTCTTGAGTTGCCACATTCCATTTCAACAGTGGTTCAAATAGTTCCTCTTCGGACGATTGAAATCCTTCTTATTGTTTGTGTTGTTAACACGACGTTTCGGTCGATCCTTTCTTGGGCTTTCCCCAGGTGTAATATCCGAATGTGATGGGGCAAACAGAAGTTTTTAATTTCAAAGGAGGTAACCTTAATAACGTAGGATTCGGGTGTTTCTATATCCCTGTCCTACCCATTTATAACTAGATTGTTTTTTGTGAAAACCTCTGACGGGAAAATCAATAGAAAATGATAATGGTACATAGATTTGGTATTGCCGCAGTTATTATGTGACGCCATATTATTTTCAAAATAAATAAACCTGTAGTGTATGGTTTCTAAAAACAAGTTCTTAAAATTCAAATGGTTCTTCGGACGATTGAACTCCTTCTTGTTATTTGTGTTGTAAACACGACCTTTCGGCCGATCCATTCTTCGGCCTTCCGAGTGTGATGGGTTAAACAGAATGTATGTTTAAAGGGGAGTGGCCCTTATAGCGCATGGACCGGTTGTTTCTGTGTCTTTGTCTTGTCGGGTTTAGATTTGTTGAGAAGTGGAAGCCACATCGGGTTGAAATCCGCACTTGTCTGGCTAATGCATTTAGTCGACATTTTGATGTGAGCTGCCTCTTTGATCTTTCTCTGCTTCCAACATCGCCAGACAAGTGCGGATTTCAACCCGATGTGGCTTCTGCTTCACAACAGACCTAAACCCGACAAGACAAAGACACAAACACCCGTGCCATGCGCTATAAGGGCTACCCCCCTTTAAACATAACTTCTGTTTAACACATCACACTCGGATTGTACACCTGAAGAAGGCCGAAGAATGGATCGGCCGAGACGTCGTGTTTACAACACAAATAACAAGGAGTTCAATCGTCCGAAGAACCATTTGAATTTTAAGAACTTGCTTTTAGAAACCATACACTACAGGTTTATTTAATTTGAAAATAATATGGCGTCACATAATAACTGCGGCAATACCAAATCTATGAATATTAATGACCCTTCTCAAAACTATAGAAATGTTTACGGGGGTGATTGTTTGTAAATAACAGACTCGGAATTATTCTGGAGTTTGGTGATTGAAAATGTTTGAAAGTTGGAGAAAATATGCGGAGGCATAATTGTCATTAAGTGTCATGATCGCGCTGCTGATTGATTGCACTATGCAATATATTTTTTACCTTTTTCTGTTCCTGGGTAATAAATGCGTTTCTTCTAATTGATTATGTTTAAAGGGTATGAAATGTTAATGATACCCTTCAAACTTTGCTTTTGTGACCGGGACAGTGATAGTTTGAAATCTACTTCTTTTCGATTAGATAACGGGAGAATCTTCACATTTAAAATGACATAACGTAAGAAAAATAACTGCATATGAACATAACTGTCCTGGCCACAAAAGAAAAGATTGAAGGGAATAATAGCCATTTTCTATACTTTTACACGTAAGCAATTAGAAAATAACACTCACTACCCAGGAACAAAAATCGCATTGCACGGCGTTATGTAACTGTAATGATGACACGATTTCATGAATGAATTCACGAAACAGATACTGTGATAATAACAGATATTAATCATTACAGTAAAATACATTACATCAATTGGGGAAAAGACAGTAAATGAGAAAAGAGCAAATGCCGTATATTTAGAGAGACACAAATCTATTAGACATGATTAGGGAAATCAGAGAAAAGGCGAATATACGTGGGTGGATAATAAGAAACAATCTTGGCAGCTGCATTTCGACTGAAGATGGTTACTGCAACTTTAGTGTTGTATATATCTATACTAATATTTGAGCCCTCTGTTTGTTTATCCGTGCATATTTCACGCTAAGACTACAAGGTCTATCGACCTACTATTCTGCACATAGACTGAGAAATGGTCAGCTTCCCACATACGCTATATGAGGTTGACTCTGGTTCTAAAGATTGGAAAGAAATGATTTTTATATTAAGATTTTCCCCAATAATATTTCTTACGAATGGCACAAACCTTTGTTGCAATAAAATTGATTTGTATACGCTTGGGCTTTCTTTCTTCAATGAAGCAATAGTAAGTATTAATATTAGTAGTAATAGTAACAAAACACCCACACGTGCACGCACACAAACAGTCATTGTCTTTAGGGAATATATGCATTCTCCTCCTAACCGATTTTTCACGGCGTATTTAGTTTCGTTTACGAACAAGCAACACGTGTAAAGTACACAAGGTCAATTTTCGAAGTGAAACTAAATCTTCCCAAGTGAGTAGTTTTTAATACTTTTGGGTTTTAATTTGACATTCGAACAAATAAAATGTGAAACATTAAACAAAGTTCAAACATCAAAAACAATTTAGTAATACGTCGCTTACACGTGTATGTGTACAAATTAACGAAAGCATCATTATATAAAATAGATAAATCATCAAACTAATAAAAGGTGGGTTAGGAATCATATGAAAAAAAGTATTCTTCTTCAGCTTTTTAGCCAGAGATTTATATAGAACCAAACATACATAATAATTATTAAAAATAAGACGTCGTACTTATATTAGTTGAAAAACAAAATAATTTATTATTTTTTTAAAAATTATATTTCTTTAGCTAAATATTTTTTAAAGTGTACCTTTCTTTGGTGCAATGGCTGTAGTTGGTAGTAAATTAATACTTAATTCAGTCTACGGTTTAAAAAGAAAATAATTTTCAAACATTAAAAACAATAAAGTAATATGTGATCTGGCTTTTTGAAATTACATTGGAGTCGTAACTTTTTCGCACGAGATTTAACAAAAAGTACTTATACGTAAAAAAAAAATGAAAATAATCAAACACATTTACCACAGAAACATTATTTAAAAAATGTATAACGATTCTGACTGAACATATCGGACTTAGGTAATTACCTTCACGCACGATTCAATACGATTGCGAAAATGTATTAAGTTCTATTTTTTTTCCACACAATATTATTTAAAAAAATATTTTTCATCATTTTTATCGATTTATTCCGATATTTTATACATTTTTGAAATGCATATTTTTCGACTGAAACATATATAAAACATATTATAACAAGGATGAATAATCAAAATACAGTGAGATGATGAAAGAATATTTACCGCCTGTATTTTTTATATATTTTATTCTGTTTTTTTGTTTATATAAATTGACTGCTATTTCAAATTATGGGAGCTGCCGGCGATAACATGCCTTTTTCCACGGCGCAGCTGTCGTGCATCGTAATCTTGTTTATTTCTCCACTCAAATATGTGTACTGCATTGTCTACGATACATTTTTTAAAAATCAGATCTCGCTTACACGGTTTTAATTTTGTTCATTTTTGTTCATTTGTGTTCATTTTGTTCATACCTACAGTATACACAACCTTTCCACTGACAAAGTTATCTGATTCCAAACACTGGGAATAAATAATTTTTCTGTCAGATCTTTATCAAATCATTCGTCTTACGAGTGGGACAAAGATGTCTTACAATATAATTATTATTTATACAAGTTCTGCGGCTTCTTTCTTCACATTTAGCTTTTTCGTCAAACGTGTTCGGTGGCACCATTTTCTTATATGAGAAACACATTTATACATTTCTTTTTTCAAGCTTAAGTTTATGATTACTTCAGTTTATTTGGGTTTTTTCTTTTTATACTTCTTTTGCCTACATTATGTCAGGGGGGCGATTCCACGATTTTTACCAGAGTGGGGTCCAAATGGAGATTTTACTTTCTTAAATATATACGTGGAAGAATAAAGACAAATTATTTTGGTATTAATTCGTTCTGCTTTACATCCATTGTACCTTATTTACTCACGAAAATTGGACAGTTTCCAGATAAATTAATTTTTTAACGTTTTTTAGGATTGGTGGTGGGTTTTGATTGATTGATTGTTTGTTTTAACGGCACATCGACTCTTGGTGGGTCATTTAGTGCCGAATTCGGTTTCTTTTTGAATACACAATTTATGTAGACGAATTATTGTGGACAAATTATTGTAGACAAATTAATGTAGGTACATTTTTGTAGACTGTTTGTTGTCAAGGTATGTAAATTGAATCTGTTTTTTATATTTTTGAGTATAGTTTCAAAGGTTATTTTCTTTTAAAACTTGAGTCTTGCAACTTTGGTGAAAAAAACAGGTGGTCCCAGTTTGGAGGGTATGCAGTCGGCGTATTCTAGGCCCCAGTCGACAGGGCCGGGTTGGTGGTAGGGTTGCAACTTTTACATTAAATTTGGCCGTTCCTTATTGAAGCAGGTCCTTAACGTGGTTACTTTTCAAGGGGTAACTACGGCTTTATGGTTTGAAAAGCAAAAACATTTAATTACGCAACTATTTCTTTTTTTCATTTTAATATACAACATTAACTTTCCAACCTTAAACCAAATTTTCACGGGCAACGCCGGGTATCCCTGCTAGTAATAAATATATTCACTGGTGTATAAGACTTTTTCAGTTTAGCTCAGTTGGTAAGAGAGCCGCCTTCTAACCATATGGTCGTGATTTCAAATTACAGTTTATATATATAGGTTTGGTTTAACGTGACGTGATAGATCGGTGGTTGCCAACCTTTTCGAGTCAATAAGATTACATGTATTCCCTCCCTTCCATTTATTAAGTTGCAACAAAGAATAATTTCAATTAATAACTTTATTTTGCGTATAATTAGACGGCTTCATACTAAGAATTAGATTAATTTTATAATTGTACAGCTGCTGCTGTGTATTTGTTACTCAGTGAAAGCAAGCGAAAATATCACTTGAAATTCCAATTCATTACAAAAAAAAGAAGAATTCCGCTATCGTAACTGACATACACACCAATGTGATATCTGTTCTTGTTTCTTTGCAACTAGTTCTTCTATTTGTGAGAGAGCACACCTTAAATCATTCTCAACTCGGGGCTTATTTTGGGCCTTCGACTTCATAGATAGAAGTGCAGAAAACTCTGTCTCGAGACTTTTATTTTTTACCTAATAGCCTTATCCCTCCCCTTGGAGAATCCCCCCGGTTGGGAACCACTGTGATAGACAGACAGTGATGTGTTTACTCCCCTAGATTTGGTGAGGATTGTTCTTGTTGTTCTTGTTATGGGGGAAGACAACGTCAACTACAACTTGGACTGGAGTTTGACAATTGTTTCTACGATTTGGTTACCAACCTGCCAAGCAAAGGCTATCCTTGAGAATAAGAATAAGATTTATCACTTAATTAGTCCCACGAGATCAGGTCGAGTAATAATGGATACACGAAGGGAAATTCTGAAATAATGACATTTATATCATATAACCTGACAAGGGAGACGAGCGAGCCAATAATAGTTGAAACACTACGAATGGACCAATAGGCGCTGGTGGAGATACTAAAATGAAAGGTCCTGGGAGATTTAAGACATTACACAGTATTGCTGTTGGGTTTAGCAAGAATACTGAGGGGAAAGCTGGAGAATTATGACTTACTATTATTTGATTCCCAAGGATAGCACTGGTGTGCTTTATGATTTGTTTGGTCTTTTATCAGATACTAAAGTCCCCCAAAATGGTCATAAATATAGGAGGAGAGACTCTAGAATAGGTTGATGAATACATCTACGTAGGACAGGTAATAAAGTTATAGATAGACAATGGCAGCGAAATAAAACGACGCATAACTATAGGTTGGAAAGCGGTTGGTATGAATAGAGACATTCTGAAGAGCACCATGACAATGTGCCTAAAGCGTAAAGTATACAACGGTTTCAATATACCAGCCATGACTTACGGATGCGAAACATGGAAATTAACAAAACGAGCTGAAACCCAACTTAGAATAGCACCTACCTTGGCATTAATGTCGCCCATGGGTATTGTGTAGTTAGTCTTCTAGTCTTCCATTATCTTACTGATGTCGTCATAAATCTCTTCAATCTCTTGGTCAGAACTTTTCGAAGTAGGCGCGTAGAACTGGATTATCGTTAACCCTTCATGGGGAGAGTGACTATATATGATCACCTGAGGACCTGTCAGCCACCTGCAAATAGTGTAGCCACAAAGACAACATAATCCGCACCAATGTGGTCTGCAAGCTTTGCAAAATACATTTGTGCTTGAACAAAAACATAAATTGTTTTGTTGCATACGACACCCCATTAAATTAGCCTGTTTTGGGTCCGCACAATACAATTCCAATATCAACCTCTTTGTATCTATTCATTATATTGAATGTTATTCTGTAATTTTATGTTTTATTTAACTTTCTACTTTAATTCTCTAATTTTTTTATAATTTCCATTCTTAGCCACTTTTTGGGCCACTTTTTGGGCCACTTTTTTGGCCACTTTTTGGGCCACTCTTTGTGCCACTCTTTGGGCCACTTTTTGGGCGACTTCTTGTGCGAGGCACCATATATGGTCACTTCATCAGAGGGGGTTTTGCCCCCCAAAACAAAACAATTTCAGAAAACTTGCAACTGAAGATATCTTGTAATTAGGTCGTGTTTAACACACAAAAAAGTTGTTTTGATATCTAAAATATGTTATGGGGTGCCCTATAAAAGGCTAATGAAAGCACAGACAAATCTTCATTGAAATATCAAAGAAGCCTCACAAGGGAAGTAACCGAATACTTCGGCGCTTCCGTACAACGGACTGAAAGTTTACCATACAGCTACATTGTAAACAGACCCCCCCCCTACAAAAAGGTTGTTTTGATATCTAAAATATTTTTAAGGTTGTCCTATAAAGGGTTAATGTGTATCTTTTGCTTAATATAACTGCTACCCAAGCTATTCTGTCTGATATATAGTCAAAACTTATAACGTTGCATGCGATGTTATTATTGACTGAGAAACTTTCCAACTTGAAAGTACACGCATCTAATAAGTATAATGGATGGTAAATCACGATAAGACGTCGTTATGTCGTTTAATAACACTTCTTCATGTAATGGGTTCATATTATAGACAGGAAAGTAATTAGAGAGACGATCAAATACAGGACTGTGCTGTCTATAGTTTTGAAAAGGGTCATTAACATTCAAAGAGCTTTCTGGACGACTGAACTCCTTTCTGTTGGTTGTGTTGTTAAAACGACGTTTCGGCCGATTCATTCTACGTCCTTCTTCATGTGTACTATCTGAATGTGATGGTGATAAGCAGAAATGTTTCCTCCAATGGTAGCAACGCTTATAATGTAGGATTCAGGTGTTTTCCTTTCCTTGTCCCGGTTGAGTAGCGGAAGTATACAGTCAGCCGACATGTTGATGTATGCTGCTTCTTTGATTTTCCTCAGTTTCCAACAGCGTTCCCTGTCTATAATTCGGACTTCTTCCAAGGGTGGATAATGCTTGCCCTCGTGTTATTTAGAAGAATGTGAAATAAGAGACACCTATAGACACATCTTATACCTCTGTTTGATGAAGTAACATCCAGCTGGGACAAGATACGACATGATCTCTACTACTTCGAAAAATTCCGGACAATTAACAGAGGGTAAACATACAGAAATATACCAAAACATCGTCTTTATGCAGCTGTAATTATCCTGGATAATACCAAAACAAAAGATCAAAATAGTATATTTTTAAATATTTCTTTCATTTTAGTTGTTTTCAAATGTCTATTAAAATTACAATAGCAAGTGTATTCTTGGGAGAAGTTAACATTGTGTTTTGACGCTCCTCGTCATAGGCGTATGGGAACAATTTCGTTAAGAGGGAGAGAGGGCTCGATTTGCCCGAGATTCTACATGGCTTTGCCCGAATTTGTGGTGGTGGTGGGGGGTGGGGGGTGCCACCCTTTCCCCCTGACTCGTACACCTATGTTCCTCGTGATAGTGCTGAAAATATAAAGGCCAGAATAAAGTCTAGTTAACTTACACGCACTGTTGATCTTAAGCTATCAGGGAAAATTAAAATCGTATAGAAATGACCCGGTAAAACAAAATTATATTAGAAAACTAGCCATGTGTGGATAATTACATAATGTGTTGAGACACTGGATAGAACCTGATGGAATGAATCAATGAGTTGAAAGTGTCTCTAATTATTTCCGACGATATTCTTAAAGTGAACGAGAGCAGGAATTTCAGTAAAGATAGATAAATCTATGGCACCACGGAAGAATGGCCGTTTTGTCATGGTTGAATTCCGATTAAGGCGTAACAAATATAATTAAAAAAAACACTTTTCCATTTTAGAATTTCGCTGTTTTTTAATTTTTTTTACGATTGAGTGTTTCAGTAGAGAAATAAATGTGGCACAAGTAGAGATTTAATCGACAATAATAAATTCAATTAAATACAATGCAAATATCACATAGCCGAACTAGTAGCAGTGTTTAGTGGGTTAATCTCAAAAGCCATTACAAGTAGTTTAAACATTACTGGAAGCTTCATGAACAAGGTCACAAGGCCAGTGTTTCTGAACCCTTTTCAGCCCAACGCCCCGCTATGACACCTAGCTACATGTCAACCTACATGTTCAAATATGAGATGTACACACAATGATTTTTTCCTGCAAGTCGGTCTCTTGTTCCTCAACCTTGCAAATGAATGGATTCATAACACAGACAGGAATATTCATATCAATCCGATCTTCAAAGCGCTTCTCAAAATCATTTGTCAGCGACTTCAGATACATGCAGTATTCTTTGTTTGAAAAGAAAAAGCATGTTTATCCATAGAATAACAGTAACACTACATGGTATTAAGCAAAATAATTCGCCACTTGCCAGTTACTTACTTGTATAAAAGAAATGGTTGGCGGAGTTAACATTTAATAACGGCCTAATGCTAATTCCTTCTCGTTTGTAAGCAGATACTACTAAACAACAGCGATTTGTAAATCAGAATTATAGATATTTATGGAATCTCCCTAACGCTCCCCCTAGAGGTTCTACGCCCCCTTAAGGTCCTTAGTCACCTCAACGCCCCCTTGAGGCGCCCACGTTGAGTACCACTGTTGTAGACACAGAAACTTTATCGCTTCCCCGGACACTATAAGCTACGTCCAAAACACAATCACTTAGTTGTCAAGTCTACTGATAGGTGCCTCACCTCTGGTATTGTGTCTCATCTTCACTCTAACCATTTCATTAACTTCAGATAATGCAACCCTTTCCTTGTCTGTGGAACCAAGATCCACGAATGTTATTCTTCCACCAAAACAAAGGCAAAGGTCCTTGCTACACTTTGCCGTCCGAGCTCTTTTCTCGAAGTAAAAACTTCAATAACTACACAAAAGCATTTCTACATCCCAACTCCAAAGTGTGACTACTTTTACATCAAATGTATTACTGTACATTGACTAATAATCATTATCTAGCAAATCCGTACGTCCTCAAGAAGAACGGATCCTTGGATCACCTCTCCTCAATGAAGCATGATATCGTCTTGACATCAGAATATAGTATTACATGCACCC
>VCCN01003977.1:4132359-4144933 GCA_006491835.1 Architeuthis dux
CACCGCCCCAAGTCACCTCGGCGTATGTAGGTTACTTTATATATACACACTTTAATTAAAAATAAATACAAATTGACGAGATACACCGTTGGAAAGCTGAGGAAATCCTTTTTCCAATGATATATATATATATATCACCTTCATGAATTAAATTCACAATTTTGCCTATAAAGTATACTTGAAAATCCTCAAATCCCTAAATATTAATTAATTATGGTGAATTCTGAAAACCATGATTTAGCTTTTAAAGTACTCAGATATGTCAATTGGGAGACGAAATATGAAAGTCTGTTTATTTTTGTGTCTGATAGCGGCCATTTTGTTTTATGCAAATGAGGTAGTTCTTCCCAACCTCTTTCTTGGGAACATCTTTTTTTCTGAAAGAGGACATCCTAAGGAATCCTAGAATCATGGGGGTGGGTGGGTGCACGGTAGGCCTTGCTGGCCCCCGACCTATTGTAAATCATTATAATTAATTAGGGAAATGTTAATTTTATATATCTGTTTGGTATAACGTGACGAGATAGACAAATATAGAGTTTCCTCCCCTGAATTAGGTGAGGATTGTTCTTGTTACGGGGAGAAATAAAGTAAACTCCAACTTGGACTGGAGTTTGATAATTATAAAAAAGAATCATCATATTTTTCGAATTGTACTCTATATCAATTAAAGACCCGTATAGGTTGCTTTTATGTTTCTGAGCAAAGACGAACACCTTTTTGACTGTGCTTCTGACTTCAATATAAATCTTTATGAAAATGCAAAACTGTTAAAGAGTGTTTGATACTATGTACATGAAACAAGTCTGAAATGAACGCAATGAATTGAAGATATATGGATATATTCTTACACCCACCTCACATACTCAAGTCGATTCATTTGCATGAATTAGATAAGTCTATTGGATTTGCATTTTCCTGATGGAAGTTATTTCTCGTTATATTTTATCCTTTTTTGATGCTGGACAATTTCATTAATTCTCTTCTGTCAATTTCTCTTTGAGAATAATGTCGAGAACCTTGTTCATCAATCTAACTGTGAAAAGCTATCGGATTTTGATTATATTCATTTGATTAAAGACGAAACCTTTTGAAACGATTTCTTTCAACATCCTTTCAATGTGAATGTATCATAAAGCCGAAAAGACTGGAGTTCATTCGCAATTAGAAACCGTCAACCAAAACTGTCAATATAGGTTTCTTCAGTTGGTCTGCCTGTCTGCCTGTCTGTCTGGCTATGTAGGTATGTTTTGAAACGATATCTTTCCATATCCTTTCAAAGTGAATGTATCATAAAGCCCTAAAAACCCGAAGTTCATTCGCAATTAGAAACCGTCAACCAAAACTGTCACCAAAACTGTCACCAAAACTGTCACCAAAACTATCAATATGATTTTCTTCAGTTTTCAAGTTGGTCTGGCTGGCTATCTGGTTGGCTGGCTATGTATGTATCACGCGTATTGGCCGCACCAATGGAGCTAAAGGGCTGAAAATTTAATTATTTACTCCTTATTATTTGTTTTTTTTTAATCCCCCTAAGTAGGTTTTTAGTCATGATGAGCGTTGAACTGAAATGATATCTCCCTGTACTCTTTGAAGTTAGATGCGTAATTCTATTTGCAATGTAACTTTATGCTAGATTGGTCATTTAGTTTGTTTTTGTTTTGTTTGTTTTTTTTGGGGGGGGGGTTGAAAATTCAGATTTCTTTTGTAGTGTTCACCACCCAGCAAAAGGAGAGAGAAGTAACTTATTCATTGATCACCCCTTTTTTTCAATTTTCTTTAATTGATCACACCCAACGCGGCACGTTTCCAAACGACGTTGGTCACGTGGCGGTTTCTATTGAGTGACTAGCCAGACCTGTTCATATTCTTTGCTCTAACATTATTCCCATTAGTCACTGATCTAATCAATTTTCACAAGAAAAGAATTGTTCATGAAATGATCGCGGGAAATTAAGTTAGGCTGACCGCGACTGTCGTACCGACAAAGGCCGCCGCGTCATTCGGACAAGTGAAAGGAAGTTCTGTTCAATCTCCAGTCCGACTGGAACCGATCGAAATCATTTTTTAAGCAGCTTCGACCTCCGACTCATAAATCCGATATCGTTTCTTCGATTCAGCTCCCATCACTGTTGTTCAAGCAAAGATTCAATTCACTCCTGCTTTTTGATACCGAGCGGTTTTTATGACCGTGAGGAGATCATTCAGCCAATCGTGGTGGAGGATTCCTTTATATCAACCATGGGCCATGATGAAAATAGCGATTACCTATTATCGATGGCTTTGTTGCGGTGATGCAGGAGGGGAAGTGGGAGAGGATAAGACTTTCCCTTTTATCGAGGAAGACAGATTTACCTCTGATGAATCCCACAATCATAAGAATAAACGTGTAGGTTCAAGAGGTAATTCAACAAGGCAGTGATAACAATTTACAACTGAGTTTTATTCAGTTAAATTAACAGCAAAATAGATATTGTTCAAAGTGAGGAAAAGGAAATATGTGAGTTGGAATTAAAGTTCAATGTGCGTGGCAAAATGTAATGGTAATGAGTAGGGAGTGAGTTTAATAGTCCACACATGTGTGAGTGTGTGCTGTGTATCACCAGGTGTGAGTAGCAGTTCGCATGTGTGTGTCTATAACAAAACGTAGAGACAGTTCAATGTATATATGCGTTAGTGATAAGAGACAGTAGTAGTAATTTCACTGCTGGAGGGAAGAGAAGAAATGTGGTCTTCTTGCGTTGGTGGTTATGATGAGCCTTGAACTGAAATGATATCTCCCTGTACTCTGTTACTTTGAAGTAGAATGCGTAATTCTGAATCTCCCACTGCCAGTTACATTATGAGGGTTATTTTTATAAGAAAAGAATCGGATCCTGGCAAGGGTTTAGGAAGTCGGGCTCTGATTGGTTGAATATTATTTTAATGTAGATATTTGAGGTTTTCCGATAGTTAATATATTTTGAAGGGAAAATTCGTATAAGAAAATTGGCGCGAAATCCTGTGAGCCTGATTTTGCACAGAATTGTTCACTTAGGTTTAAGTGGCCTTACAGCTTCATAGATGAAAAAAGAATTGAAGCAAAGTCTTGATAAAATACTAGACACAAAAGAACCTCTGCTCTAATATATATTTTGTAATATATACTAGAGAAGAGGTTCTCAATCAGAGGGAATCCCTCCGGGGGAATTTTAGGGTTTCGGAGGGGGGGTTGAGATCACAGATTGGCAGATTCAAACTGCTGGAATATTGATATTTGTATAAGCTGCAATACAGAAATGCAGCTTTTGAATCATATAATCTTGGAAGGGGGAATGGCACTCCTAGATATGGTGCAACGGGTGCATGGGCAAGAAGAGTTTGAGAACCACTGTACTAGAGGATAGCACCTTGAATTTAAAGCGGAAATATCAAAAATAATTATTGTGGAAGATACTTCATGAGTTCGAGCCGGCAAGGAGTCAGCACATTACTTAAATTGTTTTATTATTCATTTGTTATGATACACTACCACAGGAGGTCATTTCCGGGCTAACACCTGGGCAGAAATGGAAGTGACCCCAGTGACCCCAGTGACCCCAGGAGAGATGCACATGCGTGGGTGTGTTAAAGCAGGAAATAACACGACAAGCGTGGGCGTTCAAAACCCATAAACGAAGACACAGGCCGCCCGCTCGAGGACTCAGGATAGAAAGCGGAGCCAAGCAGAGACAGACATCAGCCGGGCCGAGTTCCCTTGTTTCCTTTAATTATCCCAGTTCACGATGTTCCTCCCGCAAATGAGCAACCCCACAACGAGACATCTCGTGTCGGCAGAACATTGTAAAAGGCTATACGACATATTTATGCTGTCTAAGTATTCGCTTCACAATGATTTAGTCAGCCCAAATGCTTGGCAATTCTTTTATAATAATTTGGAAATGTTAAATTAAAGAAATCTACTTTCACCCTTTTTATCATTAGATATATTTATTATTCTACTAATCTTTCAACACTACAGTGGCCGCAAAAGAAATCTTTATATCAAAAACTCAACATAAAACTAAACAAGCAAAAGTATGGACTTGCCTTGGACTCAGGACAGAGAGCGGAGACAAGCAGAGACTTTTGGAACAGCAGACTAAAAGGCAGAAGGGAGTCATCGTACATCTGGAAGACACTCACACCTTTAGACTTTCTTCAGATTTCTAAAAGTCCATAAACGTGATATATTGCTTAACAGAGGAATGGTTTCTTGAGATTTCCCAATAATGGACAATTGGGGAAAAAAAGTTACCAGTTAACAAAGAGAAAAAATAGAGGCCTGTTTCATAGTGAACATAGACAGTAGGTTCGCTCTCTCTCCATTATTAATTGACCACGCCCTTTTGGTGAAATAAATATATTTTCTTCGTGTGGTAAAAAACATCAAAAGTCGTCATGCTATTGCCTTCTGTATTCACTTTCTTTGAAATTGTTGGAATATTATCAAATCTCTCTCTTTTTTAACTCACTTTGGTGAGACAGAAAAGTCTCAGAGGGTAGAGAAACAGGTCTGGTTAGTTACTCAATAGAAACCGTCATGTGACCAACGTCTTTTGGCAGCATGCCGTGTTCTCGCATTTTGTTGGGCAGGATCACTAAACAAGTCCGGAGTTTAAAAAAGAACAAGCGTGAATGTTACTGGACACAAACTAGTGACCAGTTTAGCATGACTTTACATAGCAAATTGAATTCCTACTAGAATCCTATTTAAAACAAAAACATTTTCTAGTCATAATAAGGAGTAAATGTTGAAATTCTCAGCCATCTAGCTCCATTGGTGCGGCCTGTATGTGTGATACATAGTCAGTCAACCTGATAGCCAGCCAGACAGATCAACTTGAAAACTGAACAAACCTATGTTGACAGTTTTACTGACAGTTTTGGTTGACGGTTTCTAATTGCGAATGAACTCCATTTTTTTCGGCTTCATGATACATTCACATAGGAAAGGATATGGAAAGAAATCCTTTCAAAACATACATACATAACCAGACAGGCAGACAGGCAGACCAACTTGAAAACTGAAGAAACCTATGTTGACAGTTTTAGTGACAGTTTTGGTTGACGATTTCTAAAAAATGGGGTGTGATTTCACAGAAACGATTTCCTTACAAAATTTCTGTAAGCCATGTGTAAAGTCTTTGGTCTTTTCTTTCTAATTTCATTACGACAAGAGATTCCGAATTTCTTTGATGAAGCTTTGTTATTATTATTAATGTTTGACTAGTTCTTTTAAATTTACTTTTTGTTGCTTTTTGATAGCAACGGTCAGATTGTGTTTACGGTCTACGACCGTTAAGCACGCAGCGTGAAACAAACAACATCGCGTGGAGTAAAATCAGATCAAAATCAATATGACTAAGATTGAACGACGTCTGCAACAGAAGGAACAAGAATAAAGGGAAATGTAAAAATAGTGAAAGATTAATAATAATGACAGCGGTCCATACAATTAATTCAGACTAATTAAGACTGTTATGTCTACTAGACCACTGGTTCTCAAAAGGGTGGCGGTCTGAAAGGTTATCTAGTTTGAGAGAAAAGCACCTCTCCCCGACTGCACTGAATAATGCAGACGGAGAGAGGAATTCGCGTTTAGTGAAATGGTGGTGCCTAAGCGGCCGACGGAAGGAGAACAAATACAATCTAACCTTTTATTTAGGGTTTTATTAACAACAGCAATAAAAGACATGGTTTTGGAAATACCGCAGCGTGGTTCATTTTAAAAAGGTGGAGGATTGCAATAAGGTTGCTCCATTATTGCGGCTTCACTTACACACTGCAATTCGAAGAACGTCCATTTAAACTCGAAGGAGCAAATAATAGTTATTAGGTAATGTCCTCCCTTGGGTAAGCTGGCTCTCCGAATCCTTTTAATGTCGAACCTACCGAATTGTAGGTAGGACGGATTTTTTATGAGTGTCTGGTGATAATGCTGGGTGTTACTGCATATGCTGCGAGTAGCCGTTGTGCTGCTTGCTGCTTCTGTTCGACACTGCTAGTAGCTGTTGTTACACTCTGCACACTCTTCGAGACCTTGAAAACAAAGGCATATTTATACTATTCAAAAACATTAAACACATTGTTTTCCCGCCAAACCACGCGGTTTTGGTGCACAATGGGATGGCTTTCGCCCCATTTCCACCCAGAGGGGAGACAGCATCTGTTCTCCCAGCGTCGACCATCCTTTAGAATTAAAATTTATAGACAGTGCTATATTTCTTCTGACACTAGGAGGGCCTGGAAAAGCTGAATGAATGATAATTTGTTTAAAGGAAAGCAGCTGCCAAATATCATAAGTAGTGTGAAGTGAAGCTGTTTTTCTGAAGTACACGTCTGCGCTAAAGACGCTGACACCTTTCTATTTCTTTTTTATTAATTCCACTGACATGCAATATACATGATCGACGTACCAAAGTGAACAAACATTCGCTACTGATTTAACATGCATAGTTTGCGTGATGTTGTTATCATCTCATGGTGCACACTAGTTATTTACTTTTGAATGTCTGTACACTGTTAAAAGCGTTCTTAGGTCAAGTATTGTGCAGATTTTCGCTGCTGGAGGAAGTGACTGCTTTCTTGGAGACATCAAACCAATA
This sequence comes from Architeuthis dux, assembly GCA_006491835.1. Classification (NCBI taxonomy): domain Eukaryota; kingdom Metazoa; phylum Mollusca; class Cephalopoda; order Oegopsida; family Architeuthidae; genus Architeuthis; species Architeuthis dux. Next base: position 4,138,989 of record VCCN01003977.1, read on the forward strand.
ACTTATCGAAGCGGTCAAAAAGCACTCCTGAAAATCCTATCTGGCTTCCCTTGCTGTAATTGTTACAAAGGTCAATGAACTAAATTTGTCGCTGCAAAAGAAGCAGAAAACATTTGCTGTGGCATGCAACATTACTAAGAGATGATTCTGAGGTTTCCCCACCTTAAAAGCATTTATTGACAAAGATGAGACTGGGGAGTTATTAAGGCTGAGAGGTGATACAAGGGCATTAGCAGCAACTGAATTTCAAATTTTCGAAATACTTTGGTGACGAGATTGAGGACACTAAGTACGAGTGGATTGTGTCGCCATTTACGGTCAGTTTGTTCCCGATGCTTTGTAAGAGGTCTTAATTGATTTAAATAACCACTTGACTTTTATGCCAGTGTTTGAATCATAAAAGTATTTGAATCTTTGGTTAAAGATAGTTAAGCGATTCAAAGTTTCAGGCCTTTGCATTGCAAGCAATGAAGATTCTACTTCCATTTCTGAAAACATATTTGTGCGAAGCTGGATTTTCAGCTTTAGCTAATAAAGACTAAGAAACGCACTAGATTCAATGCAGAATGGGTTATGAGACTGGCATTGGCACAGTCGGTTGCGCCAAGAATAAAAACCCTCGTAAAAAAATAAACAATCTCAACTAACACTACCTTTTGTGCTGTTTTTCCGAGAGTTTTTGTAAGATTTGAGCTTATCAATATACAAGTCTAATTGGAATATGGTGTATGAATGTCTCAGTTAGTTCTGGAGCCTAGGTTTTGTCCAACGTCGAGAAGGGAGGCGCCGGCAAAAAAAGAACCCGGGTACCATACGATGTAAACAAACAATATACCGTTGATTAAAAAACGTAGCCTAATAGGTGCCTATCGGACAAGTTCTTAAGGATAGAAGTTGTAAGTTCAAATGTCGTGGTAAGTTCATTGTTGATTCTCGATCGTTGATTCTCGATCTGACTCAACGGTTGTCTACGTGCTTGAATAATTTCGTATCTACTTATATACTGAACTCCTTTTCCAATCATGATGAAAATGAAGATTAAAAAAGGAGTAAGACATGAGGATACAATTTCACCTTGAAAGCATCTTTCGGAAAACAGACTGGGGAAAATATAGGAGTAAACATTGAGGGAGGATACTTTAACCATTTAAGGCTTTGTGATGATATTGCATTAATATTAGAAACAGTGGATAGTTTACAAAACATGTTAAGTGATATAAATAGAGAAAGATGAACAGAACAAAGACAAAATTAATGTTCAATAATAAAGTCCTGAAAAATCCCATAAGAATAGAGGATCAAGTCTTAGAAGAAGTTAAGGAATACATTTACCTAGGTCATGCGATAAAGCTAGAGGAAGACCACGGAAAGGAAATAAAACGGCGCATAACGATTAGTTGGAAAACATTTGGCATAAATAGAGACATACTGAAAAACAAATTGCCAATATGCTTAAAACGTAAAGTATACAATCAATGCATAATACCAGCTATGACGTAGGGATGCGAAACCTGGATACATACAGAACCACTCGAAAGCCAACTAAGAAATGCACAAAGGGCTATGGAAAGAGCAATGCCAGGAATAACTTAGTGATAGAAAAAGATCAACATGGATCCGAGAGAGGACCAGGGTGAAGGATATCATACACGTAACTAGGCGACAAAAATGGAAATCGGCTGAACACTTAGCAAGAAGAAAGGACAACAGATGAAGCAAAAGGTTAACCAATTGGTACCCATGGAATAGTAAACGCGGTAGGAACATACCAGATCTAAGATGGAGGTATGATATAGAAAGGTTTGCCGGTACGATATGGCAGACGGTAACGCAATCGCGGTCGTCATGGGTGAGAGATTGGAAATGCCTTTGTCCAGCAGTGGACTTATAACGGATGATGATGATGATGATGATGATGAAGAAGAAGAAGAAGAAGAAGAAGAAGAAGAAGAAGAAGAAGAAGAAGAAGAAGAAGAAGAAGAAGAAGAAGAAGAAGAAGAAGAAGAAGAAGAAGAAGAATAGTGTGATTTTCTTGGTCCTCTGTCCGTAACAATAGTCTCTCCCACTTGAGGGTAAGGATTTTGCTGATAAAAATACCTCCTACTCACCATTTGAAACTATGGATTCTCCCAGTGAAACAAAGTCAGTATTTTTTTCTAAAAGAACATCCCATAGAAATTAAAATATAGCCGTGATTTCTTTTCACTGGGATCAACCAGTAAAATATATATATTTTTTAAAAACAACGGAACAGGACGTACGTCGTATAGCGATGATTAACAAACTAATCGTATTGGCTGTTGTTAGTGTGTCCAATCCCTATTGGATATCCCACTATATCAAACTTACCAAAGTTAATAAATAATATGATAAAAACGCACGTTGTATAGCAATGATCAGCAAGCTAATCTTAGTAGATTCTATCCTCATTGGATCAACTATTATTGATGGCCTGGTGCTATACTGCTATTTTAATAAATAATATGCAAAAAAGAGGGCCTGGGGGACGCGTGGTATGGCAATGGTCAGCAACCTAATCTTGCTGGCCACTGTTAGTGGGTTCGATCCTCATTGTATCTCCCACTATTTATGGTCTGATACCAAACTGTTCATAAATCATACGAGCAGAATAACGGATCAGGATGCACATTATATATCAGTGATCAGCAAGCTAATCGTTGTTAGTGGATTCGATGTTCATTGGTGGTCTGACACCAAACTGCTCTGTTAATAAATAATATTTAAAATACCAACTTATGCTATGTTAATCTACTTATATAATTAACAATGTTATTTTTTTTCTGTCCGTAAGAGTGGACTTTTCCATTTAAAGGTAACAATTTCGCTGATGAAAATATCTCCTACCTACCATTTGAAACTATGGACATTTCCACTGGAACGAATTCACTATATTTTTATTCCTTAAAAGATCATCTCATAGAAATTCAAATATATCCGTGAATTATTTCACAGGTATAAATAGTATAGTATGGATATAGTATGGATATTAAATAGTATAGTATGGATATAGTATGGATATTAAATAGTATAGTATGGATATCTACACAAGTCGATTCATCTCTAACAACATTTATATTTGAAGACTACAATGGAAAAACGATTAAACTCCTTTTTTGGCATTTTTTTAGGTACTACCCCTACTGGGTTTTATTACAGTTAAACCGTATAGTTACTTGCAATACAACTGTACAAAAAAAACGATCAGAATCATCGGTTATTTAGCTTTTAAGTTTACCCATCCACTAAAAAAACTATTTGATGTTGCAGTTTAAAATCCAGATTACTCAACATGATAAAAACGTGAGTTTGATCGTTTTTCCTGTGTGGTCTTCATGTGTACGACGGTGAAAGCTGAATTCAGTCATAAACCACTGGCAGTGATTTGATACATAGATGTCTGTAAATAATGCTCTTCTGGATTTGTGAGATTCAGACTCTTCTGCTTATACATGTTATTCATTTTACCATTGATTAAACTTACATCAATAATTGCCACTAACTTTTAAAAGAACTCCCTAACATAAAATACCTAATAGTCCTGGCTCTAGCTCACATCTCGTGTCCAAAATTCTGTTACTCGGTCTGTCTTCTACACACGTATATATTGAGAGATTGGAGAATATTAATGTGTTAAAGCTGGAAAATGGAGACCTTTTTTCTGTACGACATGATCAATTACCCCGAGTGCGAACTCGAACTCGGACACCGAGAAGATAGAAGATCCCAAATTACTTTTGGAGTAAACAATATATAGAGACAAATAAACACATTTTCCCGTACAATTTTGACCCTGGGAATTCAGAAAAATGGTTATTATTAAGATTCAAACACATCTATTTTAGGAAAGAAACAACGAAAAGATGTTGAGGAATCCGATTATATGTTTTCATATATACACTAGATACTGACTGTTTGTACTGTAATGTGTGTTTTCTTAATCCTTGAAGTATCTATTTTATGATTCCGATGATCTAGTGCTGAACCCGGACATCAAAAAACAGGAAACCATATAACTTTTGAAGTAAACATCATAATTCAGTAAACATGGTTATTGTTTAGATTCAAACACATCTTGACTTTATTTCATGACAAAAACAGCAAAGAAAAGCAAAACATGTGATAATCTGATATGTTTCATATATACACTAGATATCAATTATTTGTCCTGTACTCTTCTCTGTTTCACACCATTTAAGTCCAAACCCTTATTTTGACAGTAAATTAGGTTTTGTGTGCCCTAAATTACTCATCATCGTCGTCATCATCATCATCATCATCGTTAAAGCGATCGTCCAAGTCTATCTACGCGATCGCCATCTCTTCCTCCTCGTCATCACGAATCATCGAGACCGGTGTCTACAATAATATTTGCTTAGGCAGCCGGTCATAATCTGCGTCAGTTATTAATGAGTCAATGCGTGTGAAGACCTATCTAATGCCACACTTTGGGAGTAAATGAACAGTCTTTCTGCTCCAAGCAACGTCAATTAGAGAAAAGGCTAAGCAACAAAGGCTACGCAACAAAGGCTAAGCAACAAAAAGTCATTCACTGATTGAATTATGCAATATCCAAACCTGTTTGCAATTCAATAAAATAAATGGGAAATATGTTACACTATCCACAGTATTTTAACAATAAACTATGAAAATGAAAAATATTGGAAATGATTTTCAATTTCAGTGTTCTAGACGTTATAAATATTAAAATTCTAAAACTTCAAAAAAATATTTTTTAAATTAAAATGTTTAAATTAACATTTTTATGAACGTAGTTCCGTCTTGTGTATTGGTGTGTGTCTTCTGATGTACATGTTACGGTTGTTTAGGCCATTTTCAACATCTTAACTTAACTGCATAGTATTTTAAAAACATCAGCGGTCTCCAGTCTGTTAGATTTAAGGGAATAAACCCTTCGCTGTTTGTCTGTCTCATCACGTTAAACCAAACCGATATGTAAAATTAACATTCCCCTACCGTGATTTGTGAATCACGGCCAACTGATTGGTAGGCGGCTCTCTTACCAACTGAGCTAAATTGATAAGTCTGTCTACAAAAGATTATGTTAAAAATACACGAGGACTTATTTCAATCTAGTGATTTGAAATCAAGCCAAGTGATTGGAAGCTGACTCTCTTACCGACAGAGCCAAACTTATGAGTCCTACATATCTACGATTTATTTATTATATATAAAATACAAAATGAATGAGTCAATAATTCATCAGCGGTCTCCAGTCTGTTAGCTGAATGAAGACTTGCTTAAATCTACAGCTCTGAGTTAGATGTCCGTGTATTCATTACATTGGAAATATTATACGCAAATAAACATGCACATGTATACCCTGTAAATATAAATTGTAAGAACAAAGATTCTGCATATTTTCTTTGCTGATTTTTTTAATTTCTTTACGCTACCATATTTTATGACCATAATAGAATCTGTTTTCGGTTCTGGGTCCCGTTTCAGATACATACAACCGTGCATATACATAAATATATTCACAGATTGTATTGTGGTCATAGAATATGGTAGCAGAAAGAAATAAAAAGCTGCCACGAAAATATGCAGAATTTGTGTTCCTATAATTTATATCAAAGAAAGGTGGAGGTCTTTGAACATCAATTATCACAATATTGTTATATTTCCATTGACAACAATCAACATAGCACCTATAAACGCACGCACACATGCGAGCGAGCGCGCGCGCGCACACACACACATACATATATATGTGTGTGTGTGTGTTATTATTTGTTAGGGTTGTGTTATCTATGAGTGAAGAGTGATCAATATCAGTGATAGAGTAAATGTAAATAGATATACACAGAAAATTAAATCAGACCATCTGAGGATTGCAGCAGCATGAAACTCGGAGTCACCACCAAGCACTGAATTGTCTGTGTATATCTATCTATCTATCTATC
>VCCN01003977.1:4354107-4364205 GCA_006491835.1 Architeuthis dux
AATCTTTCATAAATATATTTCATCCACGCTATCAAATCATTTGCAAGCATATCTTGTTCTGTATTTTTACTAATTTTCATCTCAAATTGTATTTGCCATGTATTTCATAGAAATTTCCACAAAGTTTAACGAGTCTACCGTCAAAAATGAATCAGATGATTGGGACTGATTTGACCGATCACCGCTAAACATTTGCTAGTTTCGTACTTACCTTATTTACTCGAGTAAAAAACGATCTCAAATATAATTTTTGTAGCTAAAAATCAGTAATACTGTATATTATATGTTATCATTTTATTACACTCGAGTATAATGTTACCCACCAATTTTCACCCTGATGTATTTCTATTAAATCGCTCGCAGTGTACACAAGTAAATACAGCAATTATTTGATTTTAAAAAGTATTTTTAGAATTTTAATAAAATAAATAAGAAAAATATGTGATCCATAACAATATGAACTTTCAGATAATAATGTATTTATTTATTCAATTATTTATTTACAAGATTAAAATTTATTTAATTATTTATTTACAAAATGAAAATTACATTTTTTTATGAATTATTGACGGCTGACACGTCAAACTTTGTGCCACCATTGCAAATGATAACATGTTATAATATATTACTGATTTTAGCTACAAAGATTATAATCGGAATCACATTGTACTCGAGTAAATACGGTAAGTACGAAACTAATAAATGTTGACTTGTCGTTGTTAGGGGTGATCGGTCAAATCAGTCCCGATGATGCAATCCATTTTTGACGGCTCACTCGTTAAACTTGGCCTAAATTTATGTTTCAAGAAATTCAGATTTGCTGAGACTTCAAGCGCAATATCATTACAATAAAAAGATTATTTTTCTTCATTTATCACGAACTCTCTATGTCTAAGTTAGGGAAACACAAAAAGGAAAATATATATACCTATTTAATATGGTTATGGAAATTAACAAAACGAACTGAAAACCAACTTAGAATCGCACAGAGAGCCATGGAAAGAGCAATGGTAGGAGTAACTCTATGAGATAAAAAGAAAAGATCAACATGGATCAGAGGTAGAACTAGAGTGAAGGATATTATACACATAATTAAGCAGCAAAAATGGAGATGGGCTGGCCACCTGTCAAGAAGAGATGACAATAGATGAGGCAAAAGACTAACTGATTGGTGACCATGGGACAGTAAACGCAGTAGGAAAAGACAAGACACAAGATGGAGGGATGAGATAGAAAGGTTTGCCGGTAAGACATGGCAGATTTCGGCACAAGTTTGCCGGTAAGAGGTTAGCACAATCTAGGTCGTCATGGAAGGAGATGGGAAAGGCCTTTGTCCAGCAGTGAACTCATGACGGCTGATGATGATGATTTAGAATATGGTTGTAATTCTGTGGCAGTCCTGTCCATAAAACGATCGTCTCATGAACAAAGATATTTTTTTAGAAAAGTTCAATAATCCGTTTGATCAAAAAAGAAATATTAACAGTTGAATATTAGAACAATTCTTTTGACACAAAACTGTTTTTCTTGGCTAAGAGAAAACATTATAAACAAGCCTGATTGCTGCATGGTCAAACTTTACTCTTACTTCTATTCCTACTGAAGATGATTACTGCAACTTTTTTATTTTATATATCATAAATAAATTCGTAGGTGTATACGACTTGCCAGTTTAGCTCGGTTGGTAAGCGGGCTGCCTTCCAACCGCAGGGTCGTGATTTCATATTCACGGTAGGGTAATGATACATTTATGTATAGCTTTAGTTAAACGTGACGTGATAGGCAAACATTGGTGAGTTTACTCCCCTAGATTCGTTGAGGATTGTTCTTGTTACAGTGGGAAACAAAGTCAATTACAACTTGGACTGGCGTTTGACAATAGTTTTATTAACAATATTTCGATCGATCCATTCTTCAGCCCTCGTCAGGTGAATAATTCGAGATAAGAGCAAACCTTTTTTCACCAGCCGTCGTTCATGTGGACTCAATTAGACCGTCCATACAATTCCCAATGGAGAAGTAATATAAAAACTAACTTCCTTTTTGGACATCCTGGTTACCCTTACGAAGGGGGAATATAGTGCTAGTGTGTACAGAAAACTAAACATTCGAAATTTGAATCCAGCCATCTCTTTTTGTATTAAAATAAAGCATTAGTACGTTTCCTTCAACACCGGTCGCAAGTCATCAGTAGTGATCCAACGATTCTAGAAGAAGAGTTAAGGGACATTAGTAGCACCCTCCAACGTAACACCTACCCGTCCTTGGTTGTTTCTGAGCCGCCCCTTAAAGTCAGACTCGAGTAACGTAAGAACGTCATAGCCGAAAGAGAGGTGGAAAGATCTGGTATAGCAGATTATATCTGGAGTGAGAAGAGTACACATTACACATGGGATAAGGTCCAGAAGGACTGGGAGCATCGTTTGGGAGTGAGGAAATTGAAGGAAACGACATTTATTGGCTTGTCACTATATGCAAACTTATCTAAGCCCAAAACTATAAACCTATACAGACAGATACACAGGGATTTTTACGTACAAATACAAACAGATCTTCACTCACGTTTCCCAACATTATAAATACATGGATATGTATATTTGTGTATAGATACAGAAAGATGTTTATGAATACATAGTATAATTTATCTTAAACTCCTAGCAGAATAAAACTTAGAAGTCTACAAATTTAAATTAAGATATGTATTACATATAAAAAATGAATATCGAGGTATATACTTGCCCATGTTATATATACACATTTTAGCGAGTTGGTGTTATTCGTCATAATACTATTAGTAATAGAGTAAGGTATACTAAGAAAACTTAGCATGACTGAAAATATCTAATTCAAAGTTTATCATAACAGCTTTTTTTCTTATTGGGATTTATAATTTAGTCACCGAATTACATTCACTTGATCGACCAACATCAGAGAGCAATATGATAATTACAATGGAATATTAAATTCAATATTTCAAATATTAAAAGTTACATTTTAAGTTAACAAACAATAATTGCAATAATCCATTCTTCACCGATCAGTTGTTTGAAATCATTACTAACGTGGCCATTTTGAATGCTGTCTGCATTTCTGATCTTAAAAGTTTGACTTATAAGCGTAGCTAAAAGAAATTCACTAGGCCGTGTTCAATTATTTTAGCACTTTCTACCCGATTGAAAATTACAGTTAACGTATTAGAGCGTGGGTCGGCCAAATCTGTCCCGCGGCCTCATTTCATCCGGTCCACCGACCTCATTTAATATGTGACGTTACATACAAAACTTCTTTGTTTTCCTTATCTATCTTTGGTTAGCGAACAATAACATTCAGTATTGATAAATAGAGCAAAAATGCAGTATTGATAAATAGAGCAAAAATTCAGTATTGAAAAATAGAGCAAAGATTCAATATTGAAAAATAGAGCAAAGATTCAGTATTGAAAAATAGAGCAAAAATTCAATATTGAACAAAAGAGCAAAAATTCAGTATTGATAAATAGCGCAAAAATTCAGTATTGAAAAATAGAGCAAAAGTCTCGTTTTTGCAGTGATATCGAACAAATCAATGTTTTACAGCTAAAAATAGCACTGTTCTATTAATATACAGAATATTTGAACCACAATTATACAATATTTTGTCCCCAAAAGACAATTTCATTGATTGATAGTACATGCAAGTTTATGTAGGAATATGCTCCTATAATGAAAAAAAGCATTAAAGTATGTTATTTAAAGCTGTTTGTATAGCCTTGTATGATCATTGTTTCATTTTTTATTCGCTTTGGCCCGCCAGACATAAATACATTTCTAATCAGGAACGCCTCCAAAAGAATTTGCCGATCCCTGTATTAGAGAAATGTTAAGTCAATTTTCAATATATCTCCATTATATATTCATGGCTAACATCGTTCATGTTACAATGCTGCTTTCATATACTTTTCTCTATTTCTTCCTTTATCATTAAAGTTTGTGCGATTCGTTTCTTTACTCTCTTTTTTCGTTCATTGTTCAAAATATATAATCAGGGCCGGATTTATAAGGGGGAAGAATCCCCGGGGTCCCCTCTATACAAAAATATTATAATTAAAATATTAGTTTCTTTAATAAGAAATAAATTAATAATGACTGAGTTCGGTATTTCTGAGATGAGGTGTTAGTATTATTGTTACTATTGTTCGGACTGAGATCCTCATCTTGGTTTTCATTTCCACAGTTGGGACGGTGGCCTAGATAACTAAAGCGTTGGTTAAAAAGCGTCTGACTGTTGAGTCATCTGTAGGTTGTGGGTTCAATCCCAGTCAGGAGCACCAAAACCGAAAAATAACCACGAAATAATTTCTAGGACATGGATAGTGGAATGAGGACAGTATACCCCCGTGGATCAAATAAAGGGTTCAGTTCAATAGTTCCGGTAAGTGACCGACAAAACTTGACACCTGAAGAAGGCCGGAGGGTACATCGGCCGAAACGTTGTGGAAATGACAACCAAGATGAGGATCTCAGACCGAACAATAGTATCAAATTAATAATGCTTGGAATACATTTCATTATAACGCCTTCAATTGTTTTAAATAATTAATAAAGTTACAGTAATTGGAGTAGGGGAATACTAAGAATCTACTTGGAGTTTTGTTGGCATGTATTTACATGTATACATGTATTTACTTTAGATATATAACTCATTTAACCTTTATGTATATATAACTTGTTGATGTGTACATTTTGGGATTTACCATGTATTTTAATTTATGTATATGAGGGGCCCACCGAACGTGAAGTGCCCCGGGCCCCAACGTCTAAATCCGGCCCTGTATATAATAACCAGTGTTTGATTTCTTTACGAATAGCAAAATTAATGCCGATATATATATTCGAATAAAACTACGCCCGTAATTGTTCAATTGTGTATTTGTTCATTTGTGTTTCAGTTTCTACGATGGTGCGTTTGCTTGAAACAATATTAATTTCAAGAATGGGGAGAGCGGTGATACTACGGCCGCTTTTTAAAAAAAAGTTTCTAAAAAATCAGGTTTAAGCATTAGTGTAATTGTGTTGATGTTAAAATGTAGCCTTATCATTTGGCTCTTCAGACAGAGACTATCAAATCCTTTTTTTTTGTTGCTATAACTAGAAAGGAAATGCATTGTTTCTTTGCAACGCACATAAAAACCAGCTATGTTTTCCAGTGGAAAATCAGCTCAATATCAGAAGCAATGTATACAATTACTTGCTGTTTTCTAGTAATCTTTTTAATTATATCAGCTGATGACTCGGTCAAAACCACATAGATTGTTGACTCTAAGAGAAAATATTGGAAAACTAAAACACTTAAAGACACTTACCCATATATTCCAAACGTTCTTCATAACCTGTTGACAAAGAGTAGAAATGAACCTATTAGAATAAGGTAAAAAAAAGAACATGTACATACACATGTGGATGTCTATTTATATAGGGGAGGGCGGTGATACTTGTTAAAAAAATATATTTCTAAAAGAATCAGGTTTAAGCAGTAGTGTAATTGTGTTGATGTTAAAATGTAGCCTTATTATTTAGCTCTTCAGACAGAGAGTATCGAATCCGTAACTCCTTTCAATTTTAAGCTACAGTTAACAAAACACAAGATTGTAAATCCTCCGAACTATCCCACCTAGTGGTGATAGTTCGGTCAGAGGGGGGGGGATAATTCAGCCACATGTAGTAATTGGCACATTCTTGAAATTTAGTGAGTTGCATTGGCTAAAAACATAAATATAATCATTTCAAAGACATTCTATTATCCTAAAGTATAACGGACTGATGGATCATCATTATCATCATCTCCATATTTATTATTATAGTCACTATTAAGGTTAATTATGAATATAAATTTATTCTATTTTATCAAAAGTGCAACACTAGATTGCTCTAAAAGATTGAAATCTGTTGCGAGAGAAGTAATATATTGAATTAAACAAACTATGGCAGTGGCCGTTCCAAAAGTGCATGTTTGGAAGGGACCGGACTTTATGGTGTTTGGAGCAGCCTGCCATAATAGTCATGCAAATATATAATTTTCCTTCCGTCGTACGAAACTACGGCTCCGAAGTATTTCGGTTACTTCGCTTTAGTGTTGCGAATTTAGATATGTTATATCTAAATTTAGATCTATAAGTTTAGACGAAATATCTATAATCTGAATTAAAATTATTTTCATTAGATTTCCCGAGAACCGCTGAACCAAACAACTTACAACTCGACACTACAATTGTAGTGCTGAAGAATATATCAGGCGAATGTCAACTTCGTACAATGGACTGTTGTTGAGTAATCGCAATATATACACACAGAGAAACAGACAGACATAGATTTCTTCAATTGTAGTTAGAATAGGGCCGTACCCGTTCCAAATGTACATGTTTGGAAGGGCCCAGATTTCATGATGTGTGGAGCAGCCTGCCATAATTGTCATGTAAAATAATTTTCCGTCTGTCCGTCGTACGAAACTACGGCTTCGATTTATTTCGGTTACTTATTTAAGTGTCGCCAATTTAGATGTTTTATATCTAGATCTAGATACATTGCCAATTTAGATATTTTATATCTAGAACTAGATCAATTGCCAATTTAGATATTTTATATCTAAATGTAGATCTATTGCCAATCTAGATATTTTATATCTAAAACTAGAGCTATTGCCAATTTAGATACTTAATATCTAAATCTAAATCTATTGCCAATTTAGATATTTTAGATCTAAATTTAGATCTATAATCTTTCATAAAAGATCTATAATCCGTAGTTTCTTTTGCTTATTTTATTAGATCTCTCGAGAACCACTGATCAAAACAACTCCAAACTCGACACTGCAATGCCTTGTGAGCTGAGTAATATATCTGGCAAATGTCAACTTTGTAATTCCAGTTGTCAAGTAATCGCAGTGCATACACACCCACAGAGATTTCTTCAATTGTAGTTAGACTAAGGCAGTACCCGTTCCAAAGGTGCATGTTTGGAATGGTCCGGACTTTATCGTGTGTGGAGCAGCCTGTCACAATTGTCATGTAAAATACGTTTCCGTCCATCGTACGAAACAACGGCTTCGAAGCATTTTGATTACTTCTCTTCACTGTAGTTTGTTTTGTTTATTTTTATTAGATTTCTCGAGCACCACTGATCAAAACAACTCCAAACCAGACACTGCGACACCTCGTGAACAGACTAATATATCTGGCAAATGTCAGTTCTCGAGTAATCGCAGTGCATACACACCCACAGAGATCTCTTCAATTATGGTTAGATGAAGAGATAAACGGAGAAAGAAAAATGGCAACTGGACCGTAAAAAGACACAGACGAATTGACCGTAAGTGGGGCTAAAAACCACTTACTTACGACAATTAATTACTTCTTTCACAAAGGTTCGTAACTATATCGCTGTATAAGATTAAAATACGTAGCCAGAAAAGAAATATGCATAAATGTAAAATAATATCATATATTAGTAAAAGACAGCGTTACTGATGACATCAACTACCCGAGTAGAAGAGAAGATACAGAATAATAAGCCCATAAAATATGCAAAACAGTCTTCTTTGTCCGGAAATTGAATAATTACTTTATGACACTGGTTATTGGTCAATCGGCACACGGGCCAAAGCATTCAACTGATTAGTGCAATTCACTCACTCGAGTAATTTACAGAAACGAAATAAGCGGTGATAAATACTGTAGGATCTGTGGTCCTATATTGTGTTAAAAGGGCTTAGATGACTGTGGTTATCGGTCAATGAGCACACGGGCCAAGACATTCAACTGATTAGTGCAATTCATTCACTCGGGTAATTTACAGAAACGAAATAAGCAGAGAAAGTACTGTGGGATCTGTGGTACTATATTAGATCTTAGATGTTAAAGATGTCAAAGAAATATTTGGATCCCACGTGGGTGGAATAATATTCCATGGCAAAGGCGACATTAGTCGAAGAAGAAGAATGAGGAAAATGATAATCGCCCTCTTGGATTTTAGAAGTGGCGAGACCATTGAACAAAGTAAGAGGAACGTCCATACAAATAAGAATGAAGACAAATGCAAATATTTGTGGACACACATTTAACAAACATTTAATAACAAGTAAACATCGATACAAATGTGTTCGTACGTTTAGCACAGAATACGCTTAAAGAGAAAATTGATGTAGTAACTAAAGTAACAGTAATATAAAAGAAGATGATACACGAGCAATTTGGAATAGAGATAGATTATATACACGTGACAGTGTTGCATAGAGCCATAGCTACAGGCGGGGAGAGGAAGGTATATTGAATTGTATATGTTTTGGTAGGTATGGTTTCCTGAATGCCAAGACATTACCGAAACCGATGATTAAGTAACGAAAAGGAAGAAATGGAGGATCGCTCAAGGCTAAATGCCATCCACACATATCAGCCGTATTATATAACTGCAATTGGCTCTCAAGGTGATTACTATTTTGTCCCGAAATGTCCGCTTAAAGCGTGCAGCAAGAGAGTATAAGTAAGAAGGAGTCTCGACACCAAAAAGGAAAATGGTATGGCAAACGCCATGTTAGTCACGGTAAAAAAAATAGATGACATACTGATCGGAAGATCAGAGCACCACGTGGTCCGAAGACCAGAGGGAGCGATGAAAAGCCGAAGTGGTTGATTTTATAGGCTAGGGGCTAGATGAAGTGACGTTTCCAGCTTTGAAACTTCTGGGTACTATTTTTCCAACCGACCTATTTAGTGTAGTAATTCTTACTGGACTGATCGTAAATGAAGAAAGGGCACTACAATACGAATTAAGGACACTGCGTGAAGAGTTGAACAGATAGGTCCGATCTGTGACCTGGTAGCTACGACTGCAGTTTCTCTAAGCCTATCCTAAAAGTGTTAATTTTTGTTCGGAAATCTAAGTTCATCCGAAATCATCCAAATAAACTGAATCTATCTAAGTTGAAATAAACTTAACAGCTGTTAGTTGTTGAAAATCTCCCCGACTCATATTTTTCTTCTCCTTGTCTGTGGTTTGTATACTACGTCCACTGTTGTTTTTGTTGTTTTTTCCCTTACTTCTGTCTAGTGAGATTTTTTGAGAGTAGATAAAAAGTGGCTCTAACTGCTGGAAATTAAGGATTATACACATTGATTCAAAGTAGGTTCGGCGAATTCAACAGTTGGGTTAGTGGACAAATTCAATTTAAAATGATAGTACACTTGTAAATACAGCAACAAGATTATTTTTAGTAATAATAAATATGGCAAGAAAAATAACAATTCGTGTTTAATATATGTATTACATAAACACACATGCTGGCTCGATTAATCAAACAAGGCAATAGTTCTCTGTAAAATGATATTTATCGAACACTCTTGTTTGAAGCAGTAAATGTTGCATGGGAGGTAACTTAGTCAACCATAACATAACACAGCATATTTTTGAGAGTTCGGTTATTTCACATTGAACTTGAGTCACGAGCTGAAAATATTTGAAAGATTTTTGTTCTGAGAACTAAAAAACTATTTTTAGTAATTCTATCAGATTCTTTTCAAAAATGTTAATTCGGTAGCGCTGCTGGTTGGTCCAAATAAACGGTGCATTGGTCATAATAAACGAAGCAAATTAGCTTCGGTTCTCACAAAATTGGTCCTATTATGCGGCGGGTCCTAATAACCGATGTTTTTGATCTTGGTGGGTCATTTAGTGCTAAATTCAGGAGGGGGAGGGGGACTAGAGGCTTGAGGGGGGATCCCAAATCCCTGTCACTGAGACAAATGCCACGAGGACCGGGATAAAGGGGGGAGGATCCCAAAAGCTTCTCAGGACGAATCCTGAACATGCTAATGGTGATCGCCTCCCAACCAGCTGGCCAAGATATCCTGTGCAACTTCTCCCAGATATTCGGAGATACCCG
The DNA here is from genome assembly GCA_006491835.1 of Architeuthis dux. Lineage (NCBI taxonomy): Eukaryota > Metazoa > Mollusca > Cephalopoda > Oegopsida > Architeuthidae > Architeuthis > Architeuthis dux. The sequence continues at coordinate 4,364,020 of VCCN01003977.1, forward strand.
AGCATGCCACAAGGACCCCCGAAGGGCCGTGGTTCTCTGAACTTCGAGGCCATGGCGGTTTCGAAGAACAGATACTACACTTTGATCTTAGCCCAATAACCGATGTTGAAAATACATAGTGCTCAATAGTTTATCGAATAAATCAAATCAATAAAACAGAGCATATAAAATTGTTATATATTTATT
>VCCN01003977.1:4474380-4496370 GCA_006491835.1 Architeuthis dux
AGCTATCGGCGTGCTACCCACATTGTGACTTTAATTCCGGCATTCTAACATGCAGCTCAATAGTTTCTTCGTCCATTTCATTTTGTTGAATTATCTCCAAATTTTGTATTAAAGTTGGTGGAACAAGTGGCAAAAATGCATGTGTACGGCACTTATCGCTATTATAAATGTGTTTGTGTTACTCACATCGAGGTTTGGGGTAATATTTAACTTGAAGTAGGGCCAGGGGTCTTACAAAAAAAACGAATATCCTCTCTGTCCGAGTCTATGAAGCAAAAAACAAACTCAAATTTAAAGTTGCGATTATTAAGAGAACATTCGTTAAAGCTTTATTTAAAACAAACTTTGTGATGTGCACTAATTTTTTTCGGGTTCCTTATAACGCCAAAATACTAAGAGAAAACCGAAACTCTAAAATCTTTAAATAAGCGCTACTTCCAAAATAAGAAATTAAATGTCGTTTTGGTTGTGTATATGAGCGTATTCTGTGGCCAAAAATGTAATTCTCAATACACATTTGTCATTGCCAACTAATTTTTGTTCATAACAGACCATAATCTAAAAGAACTGCTTAAAAATATAAAACAAACTTTATTTAGTGATTAATTCGTACTTAGTTGTACGTACGACTTTTAAATTAATAACTTTTTCAGCTGATAAATTTATCAATTACATTTTTTCAGTTTACTTGATCCATAAAAGTTTGTCACAATTATAAAAAAAATTTTTTTTTAAATGAACTCGAGCTCAGAAATTGTTGTCACATAAAATAAACTCAAAATAAAACAGAGTTAGATAATCCTTTAAAACGTTTCATTTTATTTAGAAAACGAAATGCTCTGTGAAAGTGGGGAAACCTTGCTGTGTAGAAAGGTTAAAAATTAGTTTTTTCCTCATCGTTTCACACCTATCAAACACATTTCATTTTATATGACAGTTTTGAAATGAAGGGGGAAAAGGTTAAGATTCACTTCAGTGAACTAAGCCGAAAAGAGAAAATATTTTTTTTCGGCAGTATTTTTGGGTGCTTTTAGACCCTAGAACCTTCCAGGGATTTGTTAGTGTTTAGAAAAAAAAAGATTTGTTTAGGTTTTACGAGGGGTTCTATTCACAATGTCAGTAACTTGGTAATGCCATGGTAAACTGGACCGGTACTTTCAGTCCGTTGTATGGAAGTGAGGCTTCGATGTGGTTACTTCCCTTAGTTGTGAGGTTTCTCTTGAAATTTTAATGATTTTTGTGTGTTTTCATTAAGGTTTTTTTAGGGGGCAAGTGGGGCTGCTTCCCCCTTCAGGGTGGAGTCAGATAATTACTGCCGAAAAAAAAATGTATCGACTTGGCAAAGTGAATCTTAACCCTTAAAAACGGTTTATCATCACAAGTTGTTCGGTCTCGAATTTGGATTCATTTTTGCCACCCACATTTTCTAAAGAACATATATCGGGGGAGGGGAAATAAATATTAACTGACTCCATTACTAAAACGTTCAGGGGTGATTTTTTGGAAACGAAAAAATTCATTTTTTTTTTCACCTTGTAAAATCGAAACGAAAGAACCCTGACTAACGCTCTCTAAGTGGGTTTTATAACCAATTAGAATTATTATTTATACATTTCTAAACCACAATGGGTCACGTTTTTCGAAGGCGCTCTTTCCAGTAGTGTGGAAAAAATTGACGAACATAGTTTGAGTGACAGTGTGAAAAGTAAAATTCTAGGCAAACGAGGTGAGAAAAGGTGTTACACATATGACCAAACCTATCTGAATTTTATTAGTGTGAAAAACAAGAAAGAAGGCACAATGTAGGGGTGGTCCCAATTGTAAAGTTTCGCACACTCGATGTTAAAAACGGTGCAAAAAAAAAATAAAAATAAATAAGGGAATTCATGAAAGAAAAACGGAAGTAAATACATAAATTACATTGTTATTGCTTTGAATAAATTAAATTGTCTTTTTTATTTTATTTGTGCGCCATTTTTAACATAGGATGTGAAACTTTATGATCGGGACCACCTTCCCTACGTTGTACCAAAACAAAGGCAGGTACCAGTTTATGGTTTTTAAAGGTTTTTCATAACTATCATTTGATCGGGTTTCTTTTCAGCGACCGAAAGGACTAGACTGATTATAAAGTAACATAGTGACAGTACAGAGAAGATTTTTTTTTAAAAATGTTTAAATAACTACAAACATTTCATTTTCATAAGAATACTAAATACTTCCTGTTTTGTTTAGTTTTTTTAATTTGATTTTTCTCCAAAAAGTGTGGAGAAAAGATGATGGAACTAGAATGATTTAAAAGTCTAAAATAAGATTAAAATAATTTCTATAGAGAAAGTGTTCGGCTGCCGGTTAAGTAAAAACTGAACATTGTGAAACCAATGAACCACCCTTTAAAATCAGGAAGTTTAAACATAACCGAACTGAAAATAGAAACTTAAAAAACTTTTTTTTAAAAAATAATCAAAGGGTGTTCCGGAAAATATCTTATTCAGTAAGAAAGTTTAAATAACAATTTATTTTCACATAATTCTTAAAAAGGAATATGACGATTGCTTTAGCTTTAAAAATATATATATATATATATAAAAACTAAAATGTATGAAGCTTGATGTAACAATAATGATACCTCACATTCACAAAATCAAATTTTTTCTCGTATTTAAACTTCAAATTCTATTAAAATGCAATATTTTAAACTTTCCGCAGATTAATTTACTCGATATAGAAATACAAATCTTATTAGATTTTGATTAAAGAGCCTATCAAAGATTTTAAGAAGGAATACATCTCTTTTTTTTTCTTCCAAAGAAGCAATTGTCGGAGGAGAGGCCTATAACGTTAAGATACAAAAACGGTCATTGGTTCGTTGTAATTTATTGATCCATGTATTTTTTCCACCGAATAATAAATCTTTAATCTTTTGAGTAATCATAAAAAAAAAAATCTATCTAACGTTTTATTAATACTAAAAGAAACATTGTTTAAATAAATTTGATACTCTAATTTTGTTGTGACGTCATTAAAATGAAAATCACAGAATGTCACAACTTTATTGTTAACCAGGCACTTGCCAATTAAATAAAGTTATTTTAATCATTATAGTTACTTTCATATTAAGAATAGCGAAACAAGTGACAGATAGGTTTCGATGATGAAGCAACTAGATGTGATTGAAAAGTTATCTTTTTTTTAACAAACTCTACGGACAAGTAATAATGACGTCTTTTTTTTTAAAGATCATTTTTCGCCTAAAGATCTAGATCTAAGTATTTTAATTAAATAAAATATAAGTACACTAATTAGGTGATAATACAATCTTTAATCATGTGTACAAAGTCTGTAAATCAAATATACCTATACTAATAGAGACGAGAACAATTTTAACAGGCAAACACACAAGGCAAGGAGAGAGAGGGAAAAGTGGGGGATCATTCTCGTCAAATAGCACAGCATAAAACTGACCCCCCACTTCTTGTTATCCTTACTCCTACTTGTATATTTATTTACTTACCGGCTGTACATGATAGCAAGGGAAGGAATATATATTCGGAAGGGCAACCAATAGCATTCGCATGGTTGGTGACTAGTCTTCGTATGTTGTAGCTACCGACCAGTGCAAGATCCAACAGTGGAACCATTTGGGCTGTCTTGTAACAATCCTGCCAGTTGAACTGGCGAGTTCCCGTTTCGTGGGGCACCATTCCTCCCGTGCCACCTGGCCTGCCTTCATCCATGATCTGTTAATTTAGACTATATGCCACGATTTCAACCCTTTTTACATATATATTATACATATATATGTATGTATATATTTTTTCTTGAAAGCGGATTTTTTTGCCTTTTTTTTTTTTTTACATCTCAGATGAAACAGACACTTGGCTAGTTTTTCTTTTTAGCCTAAATAGATTTTTTTTTTAATGTATGCGTTTGTATATCTGAATATAATTTATTGTGTATATTGTTTATATATGATCATACCTGCATATTGTAGAGATTGATTGGATGTATATTTTTGTGAATCAACAATATTCAATCACAAAAGAAGGCGTAATAAAATCTACATTTAATGTTATGCTTATTCAGATTTATTAATAATGAGACATGTTTTAACTGCAACAAAATCGTACTAAAAATCTCGTAGTATAGGGCACAATGGTACAGTTTTGTGGTAAGTATATAAGAATTTTAAAAATATCAAACGATCTTTCGCTAGAAGTAAAAATAGATATCGGAAATAAAGATTTAGAATTTAAAAAATGTCATCTTTTTATGTGTCTAGCGTGTAATATTCGTAAACGAAACTTAATTGTACGCAAGTCGATATAAACATTAATTTCATTTTTTTTTTTTTATATATATATATCTGGACGGAAAAAAATAAACGACTGATGCGTACACAAGATGTGTGCAATTAAAGAAATAAAATAAAAAGAAATAAAAACGTGTGCATGTGTTGTTTTTTTTTTGGGTAACCGTGAGTGTGTGTGTGTGTGTGTGTGTGTGTGTACTTGTAAGTCTTTTGTGAACTGAAGTCTAGTAGGTTTGAGTAGCGGGTTTTGCAATACACGATAGGTAGGCAAGCATTCTAGGGTTGGCAACAATCTCTGAACAGTCGGCGAATGTCCTTTCCACCAAGGCTGACTGGCGGGCAACTAACTAACGTAGCTAAAGCAATCTAAATGGCAAGTAGGCAGGGCCTAGGCTTCTTGCTGCTACCTAGTCAACACAACATTGCACCAAATATAGCCAACAACACGCGCTCTCCCTCCTCGCTCTTGCGCACTCACTCATTCTTTTTTTTTTCTTTTCTTTTCATTCTTTATTTTACTACTACTCTCTTTTTGGGGGTTTCTCTTTTTCTTCTTTTTCTTCTTTTTTTTTATTACTTTTTCTTTTTCTTTCCAATTCATGTGCCTCCCTCTTTTTCTCGTTATCTCTAGTTTTTGATCAAGACTCTTTCGTTCTTAATTTCCTTCCCTGTCAACGTAGCTATTTCCTATTCATACACTTTGTTGCCAACGCTTTCCTTTGTCTTGTTTTTCATGATTGGCCCCCACCAACTTAGGGGAAGGTTATGCCTTCACCACATCCTGAATTACAACGTTTCTTACAAAGTGTTTCTGACCTTTTAAACCATACAAACGCAACAAGCACATTTTTTTTTTAAAAATTGTTTTTAATAAAACTAAAAAAAAAATATACTTATTTACAGATAAAAACTACTGCTAACAGTTTCTTTGCTACATGGAGTCTTATTGAATGTAGTGATGAACAAGCGATAACAAATGTAAAATCAGTTTTTATGGTGATATAAACTATAGAATCATAATAGTGAAATATTATTTCAAACGAGGCAGTTAGTCAGTATTTGATAACTAAAATCCAGTTAGACTTAACTTCTCATACCACAAAAAATCCTAATTTACTACCAAACACAGCAATTATAAATTTAAATCAATATTTTTTAAAATATAAGTGTTCCTGGTCGGCGACCGTATACCTCTAGCGCATGATATTTTAATTTAATTTTATTCATTAATTTCCCGAACGCTAAAAACAATTAAAAATCGAAATATGTACGCGTGATCATGCGGCAAAAATTGGGTTTGTTGAAGACAACGTAAACAGCAGACTCTTAACGGACATTATTGGATTTTAAAGAGAAACGTACACTCTGGTCTAGACCAGGACTAGAACACTGGATGTAATTTAAATTTAATAATAATTTAAATTCAAAGTTTATTTTCAGCGTGAGTCAACATTAAACAACGATATTTTTACCCAAATATAAACTTGTCCTATGCATTTTCATTTTTCAAACTTCAAAAACAGCACGTGCTTTTTATTTTCGAGGTCAGTGGGAACATGAACACTCAGTGACCGGAACTAAAATCACGGAACTAAAGTCACAATCAGACCTACCGAGTCTCCCGCATTCTGTGGGTGGCTCCCGCATTTCGAAGCCAAGTGATGCCCCCCCGCTCATGTAATGAATTTGTACGAATCTCCCACATTGAAAAAAAAATATGCCTGTGAAAATGTTTTCCCTCCTATTTGCAGACCTACCAAGTCTTCCGCATTTTGTTGATTATCTTGGTTTAAAATTATGTTAAGATATGTTTTCAATACACTGAAATAGCTGTTTTAGAGCGTGTAGAAGTGAACATTTTTTAGCCCCTCAAACATGGTGGGGAGGGGGCATTTTTTTTTTTTTTTTTTTTGTGACTTTAGTTCCGTGACTTTCATTCCAGCGACTTTAGGACCGGCATTCGAAAACTCATTTGTACAAAAAAAAAGAGAAAGAAAATGACACATCTGTGTCATTAGCAATTACCCAATTGGGAAAGGGAAGTAGTGTGTCTGATCATTTAATTGTCTCCAGGGGCGTACCGAAGGGGGGTTTTGGGGACACCCCCTAAGCTCATTCTGTTGGAAAATGTCTTCCCTTATCCGGCTTGCACGGCAAATTGTCTCAAGAAACAATTTGGGTAAAAAGGTTGAAAATAGACTTTTTCAAGTGATTTTCAGTGTTGTTTTATTTAGTTATAAAGTTCTGTCATTTTGTTATTATTTTTTTCTATAATAAAAAACCGGCAATGTACGTTTTAAAAAGGTTTTTGCTTTTGCAATACACGAAACAAAACGGATAATAGCCGAAAGTTGAAAAATACATAATATGAAGCTAGGTTAAAAATGACAGCAACACTTCTATGACCAAGAAAGAAGCTACACAACAAATGAGTGCTTCATCCGAACAAAGCCGTTCCCACTAAAAGTGAAATTAAATTTTTTTTTAAAGCATGATAGGTACATTTAATTGAATTAAAATGTATTTTAATGAATAAAGACCGAATTAATGGTGAATGCGGGAAGAGTAACGTTTGAAAATAAAAATGAAGGCAAACTTTTCACAAAAAAGGGATATAACAGTTTTTGCTCTGTTTGTGTTTTTTGTATTAGATCGTTCAAGCCTACTAAATTAGTATTATTAAAAGCTAAATGTATTTTGCATTAATTGTATAATCTTGTACAGGAAAAAATGATATGATCGGGAAATATGTGATAGATTTGGGTTAGTAAATAAAAACGGAGAAGAAATAAATATTTAAACGGAGGAAGGTCCATTAATGAGAAAGATCTAGGTCACGTTAGTGACTTTATGGCCGGGATTCATGTTAGCAAGGATTTGGCTTCCAGTTTTTGTCAGAAACTTTCTGGCAAATTGTAACTTTAACTGAATAAAATATTCATTTAAAGTTACAGTTATTCAGAATTATTATGTTGTGATCAGTGTGTATCATTCATAGAAAGGTAAAATTAAATTTAAAAGATTTTGTAATCATTCACAAAATCCAAGAAAGAGCTATATGAAAATGGATTTTATAACACCTGTGGTTGTTTGTGTAAAAACAAACACATACAAGTCACATTATTGTTAATGTATGTTCTTACTCTATACTTTGTGTAAAGTTATGATTTTAAAACCCATGCGATTGTCAAATAGACAATCGGAAATTGTGTGTGTGTATGAAAAATTGTGTGTTCACTCTCTCTCTCTCCTTGCCCTCTGTCCCGCCCCCGCTTAGTGGCTCAGATACAGGATTGCCATTTGGCCAATTTTATGGCCAAATTTAACAAATCTGGCCTTTTTGAAAAGCCAATGAACTTTTTAGTTTGGTCATATTTAAATTTTTGTCCATTTTGACTTTGTTGCTGTAGTGTTTTTAATAAATTCTTATTGTGTGTACTTCAGTATTGCAATGCTTTATAAACAATCATCATCATCATCATCATCATCATCATCATCATCATCATCATCATCATCATTTTTTTCATACAACTATCTACCTTCATCTTAATTTTTCAGTTGCTTTTCATAATCGCAATGTAATACCCACCGTAAAGTTGCGATAAAAAAAGCAACTGAAAAATTATGATTAGGGTAAATAGTAGTATTCATTTTTTTTTTTAAATAATACTAAGGATTTACAAAATTCCAACTAATAAAAATAAATAATAGAATAATTGCTATTGAAATGGTTCTTCGGACGGTTGAACTTTTTGTTATTCGTCCGAAAAACCATTTCAATATTAATGACCCTTCTCAAAAACTATAGAGAATAATTGCTTTTATAAACAAATTTGGCATTTGGCCATTTTTGCACTGTTTTTGGCCAGAAATGTCTCCAACTATCTGGACCCTGCTAGAGTTACGTTTCCCCTCCAGTGCCTGTACAATGTAGCCGATTTAGCGCGTTTCGCGCTAGATTCGGCGCGTCTCTTGTTTTGGCAGTACAAAAAGCACTAAATTAGCGCGTTTGCGCTTAAACTTTTTAATCATTTTTACTGTATTTTTGGAGACTTCAAAATATTTTAGCGCGAAAATATTTTTTGAGTTGGCATTACTGTGCCTCAGTGTGCCTGTAATAGGTGTCCGAGCCCAGGTAAAAGCTAGGATTTCAAATGCTGATTTTCAAGGCATGCAGGCCTTTTCTACTCACATGAAACATTGGTGCAATGGTGCAACAAGATCTTCCGACCCACTCCCCGAGTAGTATGTGCACTTGTGTACGTGTACTTGTAAAATCTGCAATGCAGAGCTTTAATTCATAGCAACTAACAACTGTACTCACCCACCAGGGTTGCCATTTTATGGCCAACTTTGACTAATCTGGCTTTTTTAAAAAGCATTTGGCCATAAAGTTGTTCGTTTGGCCATTTATGGCTATTTTGACTTTGTTGCAGTAGTATTTTTAATAAATTCTTATTTTTGGCGTGTACTGCAGTATTGCAATGTTTTATGAACAGTCATTATTATTATTTTTATACTATTATTTACTTTGCGTCAACTTTATATTACTTATCTGGCCGTCATCGTACCAAGTTTGAAAAATTAAAAGTTAATAATGATGATTTACAATATTTCATTTAATAAAAATAAATAATAAAATAACTGCTTTTATAAACAATTTTGGCATTTGGCCATTTTTCGGATGTTTTTGGCCAGAAACGTCTTCGACTATCTGGCAATCCTGATACTCACTAGTTGTTTTGAACAAAACAGGTTTAATCAGTGTTGCCGATTTAGCGCGGTTCGCGCTAGGTTCAGCGCGTTTATTGTTTTGGCTGTGCTAAATAAGCGCGTTAGCTTAAACATTTTGGGGCTATTTTTAATCATTTTTAGTGTCTGTTTGGCTATTTAAAAAAGAATTTAGCGTTTTTTGGCAGTCAAACTAGCGCGAAGATGTTTTTTAGGCTATTTTTAGTCTCTTTTTGCTGTTTTTTTTGCTCTTTTAAAAAGATTTACCGAGTTTTAGCAGTCAAACTAGCGCGAAAATATTTTTTCAGTTGGCAATACTCGGTTTAATAGCCTAAGCAACTAATAAACATTATACAATTTTACAATCTTTTGAACGCTGTTTAGTGCATTATTTTTGTTAGTGGTGGTTAGGTTTAAACTGGAGTTAATAAAGTACTAACACTTTTTAAAATAAAGGAACGTTTTAATTTGAAATTGTTTTAAAATGTAAAACAATTCATAGATTTACGTTCGAGCAGGAGATTAATTTGTGTACGCCTCTATTCCACGTCGACTGAGAAACAAAGGTGGAGGCCTGTCCCCCGTAAGAATGTCTGATTAAAAGCGATTTGACGACCTGTAATGTAGAGAAAAAAAGACAAAAAGCCAATCATCAAGAAAATGGTTCAGGAAATCTGCCCATCACGAATTTATCAAGGGAGGAAAAGTGCCCATCAAAACATAATTTTCCCATCAAAAGAAAAACAAATTTTATTAATTAAAAATGAAAAGAAATAAGAGAATTCATGAAAGAAAAACAGAAGTAAGTTGTGTCTTATAAAATTTTCCCGGAAATTATATGATGGGAAAATTGTGTTTTGATGGGCACTTTTCCGGGATCCATTTTTTTGTCACTATCCTAGTTTCGTGGTCTAGCCTATTGCAGCATTTAGTTCAAGATCAAAGTGTAGTAGCTATTCTTCTCACATCAACGAAACCTAGCATTAAAATAAAATATTTACCAAAAAATTTGTTTGATTAATACAAATTAAATTAAAATATTACTTATTTTATTAAAAAAACAACTTTTTCCTTTCGTTGACTTTTTTTAGGTGCTATCTACATTGTGACTTTCTTATTGTGACTTTATGTCCGGTCATCTTTTTTATATATATGTTTTCATTATTGAAACTCGTTGTTTGTTCCTGCTTTTGTAACAGATACATATCACACACATGTATTTTGCACTCACACACATTCTGGTCATTGAGTTAAATCATTGACAAACATATTTGTTTCGGATATTCCTAGAATCAAGTTATCTTCCACAAGTGCCTTTCAGGCAACTGGTCATACACGATACAAAAATATCCACTTGAATTGTAATTTGATATGTATTGTAGACCAAATGTCTGGGAAGTCTTAGTATCTTGTCTATCCCTATTTTACCATAGGAAGATGACAAGAACCACACGGAAAAGCCAACATTCCACTTACCTCTTCCTATAAGAAGACAAACTCATTTTGTTCTTCATCCAGTCTTAGTTTTGTTGCCTAACAAAACTAAGGTCATTCCAATATGCATACCAAAGAGACATGCACCTCTTTTCTTCAATTACATTCATACATATAAACTCTCTTTCTTACACACACACACTAACAATGAAGAACCCTTTCCTATTAAGAAAGTAACCAAACTTTAAAAGCATTCTTCTTCTTCTCTACAAATGAGAACCCATATTGTTAACATGCATTCTGTAATAAATATATTTCTTATTATGTTACATCTTTGTCATGCATCTTTATTTCCATTGCAATGTGCACCTTGTATCCTACATGCATTATTTCATTTTACTACTGCAGGAATAAACAGAGGAAGAAAGATGCAACAAATCTTTCTTGCAAACGTTGCTAACCTTAGCCTTTCTACCTCTCTCTATCACCAGCATCTTAACATACAGTCATTATAGCTATTACTCTGTCTATATTTCTCAAGCAGAATGCCTAGCTTATGTGAATACAGCTGCTACTATCAGCTTACTACTCTATGCTCATTTGTTTATTTTGTAAACTTTGCATTTCATAACAGTTAATAACTGTGTAGTAGTAAGCAAACGAATAAAGACAAGCTGTTAATTGAAAGTAAAGCTTACCTCGATCTGAGGTTTTATTAAACTGAAAATGTACATTCGCCGTTGAACGTAATAACATTATGGTATTTATAGTGAGCATCGCTAGATCTCAAAACGAGGCCACAGGTGGTGCTTATACAAAATACCAGATCCGGTAAACAACATTAATTTCACAACAAACAGTTATTTAATAATAGTTATATTTACATTGGTAACCCTGTTGTTACATTAACAATACCTTACATTAGATTGGCGACCCCTCATTTACACTTTGTTTAGTCTGTGTGTTGGTAAATCAGGATTAAAAATCATTCATCTTGAAATGGATATAGTATTTTGCCCGAATATAGTACATCACCAGCGTTCACAAGTGTGGGTTTATAGATTTAAAATGTATGGAGAGAATCAGGATTTTTTTTTCTGACAAATTTTTCTATAGAACAAGATTAAATTAAATTATAGTAAGGATGAAGTAACAGCATTTAAAAAAATGTCTGTTGCTATTAAAATTGTTTCTATTAACAACATTATAAACAAAGAACAGCATCTCATTATTTCAAGTTTAAACCTCCATACAATTTGTTTGAACTCAAATCAAAACATTCCGGTCATTGAGTTAAATCATTGACACATATTTTTCCTGTAATTTGAAGAAAAGTGGTGCTCGTCTCTGTGATATGCATATTGGAACTACTTTAGTTCTGTTAGGCAACAAAACTAAGACTGGATGAGGAATGAAATGTGTTTGCCTTCTTATAGGAAGAGGTACGTGGAAGGTGTTGACTGGTGTAAATGTTAGCTTAGGGATAGACAAGATACAAGTCTCATCTAGACATTTAGTCTACATATGTGTATTGAATTACAATTCAAGTGGTATAATTTTCATGTCTGATGCAGCCAGTTATCTGAAAAACACTTGAGGGCAGATAACTTGGTTCAGGAAAATCTAAACTTGGGTGTTCCATGAAAAATATGTGTGTCAATGATTTAACTTAATGACTGGAGTGTTTTGGTTTGAGTTCAAAATACATATGTGTGGGATATGTATCTGTTACAAAGGTAAATTATTGCCTTTATTTGTCTACTTCTATGTTTTTTATTTGATTATTTTATTCATCTACATACAAGAAATATTTTTTTCATCAATGTGGAATAAGATTTAGATAAGAGTATATTTTCTCTTTTTTTATATTATTTAAATTTAAAATTTAAATCCATCCTCGAAGACTAGCTTATTGAGTTAATTTTGCATGTGGAAGTTTATGGTGGGGTTCAAAATTAAAGGAGCAGATTCACTGACAACAATTCAACGACAACACTTTACTAATAACAATTTCCCAATAACACTTTAATGAGATGGACAATTTATTGAGATATACAAATTACTGAGAAGGTCAAAATTAAATAAAATTATAAAATGAAACAAAAATAAATTTCACAAACAAATACTTTTTATTTATGCTAAAAAAAAGTTAAAATACATAAAAATTAAGGGGTATCTTTGCAGTTTAAACAGGTCAGTTGATTTTACATGTTGTAGCTCAGCATCATTTATTTAAATGTTCTTAATTTAATTTTAGATATTTATACTTACTTGTTTGATGATGAAGTATTGTATGAAGTATTTGACTATTATTTACTATTATTTACCTTCATCTTAATTTTTTAGTTGCTTTTTTTAAAATCACAAATTAAGATGAAGGTAAATTATTTATTTATTGTTATGATGTGTGCTTTTATATATAACTTGTATACTTTTTTTATTTGGGATTCTAAACTATGATGTGAAAAACAGCTGTTTAAACTGCAAGATACCCAATAAGTTGCAGGTGTAAGTTATATAGATGATCATGATAATAAAGGTTTTAAAAATATATTTCACAAATAAACATTTTTAACTATGCTAACAAAGTTAAGATACATGAAATTTAAGTTTCAGATGTAAGTTATAGATAAAGGTTTTTTTAAAAATCCACAAACAAACAATTTTATTTAAACTGGAAGTGTTAAAAGACTTTAAATTTTAGTTACAGGTTTAAGTTACAGATAATAATAAAGATTTATTTCACAAACAAACAATTTTATTTATATCTGTTGTATTTTTTAAATATTTAAAAACATTTATCCATAAAATAAGCTTTTTAAATATATTCTATTTAAAAAAAAAGCAACAACAAAGTTCCCAAACAAAAAATCTGTAGTTTTATTGAATTTTATTTTTTCTATATGCTAATTTTTACATCCCATTGTTTACACTGGAAACACTATTTTCAAAGCCAAAAATCTCCGGTTCTAAACATGAAAAACTGAATTTTTAGATTGAAAAATTTTCCATTCATTTCTTTTACAAATGGGATAAATATTTCTTACAATAAAAATAATTTTTATACAAGTTTTTAACTTTTTTTCTCATCATGTATAGCTTTTTCATCCAAATTTTAGGAAATACCTAAATAGCTGACAATGGCATGGGTCCTCTGCTGAATGATTGCTAAAGCTTTTAATATATTTTCGTTACAGTAAATTCTTTTTAATTCTTAACCTTTTTGTAATTTTCCATCTCAATAAATGTTGGTAATTTGCTGTCAGTAACTTGTTGTCAGTGAATATTCTGCGACCCCAAAATTAAGGCAATACTTTTACCAAATGTATGATTTTGACTTTTTGGGATATTTTGAGAGAACCTTTTCATTTTTTTCTTACTCATAAAGTGATGGTTCTGCTTGATAAGTAATGTTCCCATTATTATTTTTTAAATTTTTCTGTATTGCAGGTTCTACTCAGAATTCTGAGGTGTAGACTTTAAATATATTTGATGCTTTTGTAAAGTACAGTTTTTCATACCAAGATTTTGAATTTTTTTTATTTAACTTGCAACTTTTATTTTGACTTTTGAAGTAACTTACAGAATCATTTAACTAAGAATCATAACGGTATCTTTTATAAGGATTTCCTTTTTTAAAACAGCTTAATGATAAAAGGCGGTATAGGCGCTAATTGTTATCTCTTTCTATCTGTTTCTGTACTACAGCGACTGAGCAGATTCAAGGTGCTTAGAAGTAGCCATGCCAAGAACAACACAGACTGCTGTGCACATACAGCTGAGCCAGATGAAGCACAAGATGCACACCTGGCCAGCATGGTTGCATGCAATGCTAACAGTAGGGCAGTGGAAATCCCTGAGTAGCGAGTGAAGCGACAGGCAAGCAATGCCATGTGCCATAAAGAAGTGCATTATGCGCGTCTGGAGTGGGCGCTCCATGCCAATCGCAACCTCACACGGTTTAACATACCTGTCAAGTCTCGCGCATTTTGCGTGAGACTCACACATTTTGATACGCTCTCACAGTCTCACGCATTAATGGAAAATTCTCACACATTTTATAAAAAGTGTAACATTTTATGAAAGGTGAGAAATTTTATAAAAAGTAAATTTTTATGAAAGTGAATCTCTTGGTTAGTGATTTTAACCAAATAAACGTGCTGCACGCCGAAAGGGTCTATTCATTCCATTCGCACACATGCTAGGAGTAACATCGCAAGTTCAACAATGATTATCGAAAGTTTTTACACCGGCTGTCCGCCAAAGAAAATGAGATTGAATGCATCTATGACTTACGAATCTCACTCATTTTCAACATTGAAACTTGACGGGTATGGGTATAATGATGTTGCCTTCTTCCGTGAGGAGCTTCATCATGATTCCAAGCAGACGCTGAGCAAGACATCCTTGTTCCAATGTCCTAAATGCTCATTTTGTGGGGCCCTGCTGCAACTCTGGTAGGATTGAACCTTGCCTATGACCCAATAAATCCCAAACCTGACTCACTCCCTCCACAGCCTCCAGATGCTATTATGGACCATTTCCGTGATCAGATCTTTGTGAAACAGGCCAGGCAGTATAACAACGTGCTATCAATGGCCAGTATTGGCTTGAAAGAGATAGCTGTACCTGACTTCAATCCTGGGATCTGTATACATGGAAATATGTACCATTATATTGCTGGTCCCCTTCCAGAGGGTAATGCTCAAGGTTTTGCCCAGATCTATTTCCATGATCCTATCCTTTGCGTTAAAGTACCATCATGCCCACACCTCTACCATAAATCTGAATGAAGATCTCTTACTGAGATCACATATGGCCATTTATGAGTGCAATCTGTACGTGCAGTAATTCAAGTCAGCCATTGAATATGTAGTTCATGAATGACACAGTCAATGAGCTCAAAATTGTACTAACAGATCGCACATGGCACTGAGATCTTCATTGTCGTACCGTGAACCTTCCCTCATCAGATAGTGACGTGACTGTCATCGCTCCAGGAACAACGACAACAGAGCAGTTTGGAAAGCTGACTGTCAATCTTCAGCTCAGAGAAAGTCTCCAAAGTATCAATGCCATGCATCCAGCATATGTACTGCTGCTGCCTCGCATCACACAGAACTGACAGGAATCTCACCAACAGCCTTCTACCGCTACCATCTTCAAGTGCATGACCCTGCTCATCACTTTAAACTACCACTATATGGTGGGAAACTGACACGGCAGTACGTATGTGACATGATGACAAAAATTGAGTCACACTGCCTCAACTGTGTCTGCAATAACCAGAAGACCATCAAGGTTGAAAAATACAAGGTCATTGTTGCTGCCCTGAACAGTGATGCTGAGGTGATATCTGACCTTCCTGCCGCCAACAATTTATGGATCAGCATGATGGTATGCCAAGGAGTTCTTTCTTTTTTTCTTGACTGTCACCTGCAACCCCAAGTAGCCGGAAATCACAGGATAGCTTTTCATGGGCCAGTCAGCTCATCAGAGACCAGATATCATCGCTCGATAGTTCAACATGAAGGTGGAAGCACTCCTTGCAGACCCCTTCAAGCATGACATCTTGGGGCAGGTGGACGTCTACATGATGCTGAAAGAAACACAAAAGTGCCATTTTCCACATATCCACATGCGACGATACCTTGCAACAAACCCAGGACCTCAGCAGATATTGATTGCGTTGTATCTGCCGAGATTCCCAACAAATCCAGAATTACATTGCATCATCACTTGAACTATGCCAGCTCCTGCATGGTAGAATGGAAGTGTTCAAAGGGCTATCCAAAACTCCTGCAACAGAACACAAGCTTCTCTGATGACTCCTATCCTCTCTACAGAAGACAGACAGATACAGCACCTGGTGTTTACATCATGAAGACCATCGGAGGTGGGGTAAATGTACCAGTTGACAATGCATGGGTTTAATGTTGCTGTTTTGGCTCATTTCGTGCTAGATTCAGCACGTTTCTTGTTTTGGAAGTGCAGAAAATACTACATTGGCACGTTTATGCATAAACATTTTGGCCATTATTGGCCATTTTTTGCCATCTTTGACCATTTTTAGTGTCTTTTGGCAATGTTTTTAAAATTGAGCTCTTTTTAGCGCTTTTTGGCATTCAAATTAGTGCGAAAATATTTTTTGAGTTGGCAACACTGCATATTCTACTTTGGTACGATGCTCAAAGTAACCTTGAGGTCATGTATGCTATCACCCGTGTGAAGTATCTATATCTATACAAATACCTGGAGAAGGGACCAGATCAATGCCTGGTCAGACTGGAAGCATCAGAGCAGGAGAAGGAGATGATGCGACGTGATGAGGTGAACTGGGGTGGTACATCACTGAGGGATACTAGTGTATCTACGACTTCAAGGATGAGCAGGTGATCACATTCAATATCCAAGTTGCAGCCCGGTATCTGCTGGTCTCAGAGACCCATGCAACAACACTCACCACCTTTTTTGATGCCATGACGCCACATCCGGACATGCAGCATGTTGCGTATCCAGATGTTTTTCACCACTTCACATATTCGCAGAAGAGATTTCAGCTGTGGAAGCGAACACGTAGCACACAAGATGAACGCATGGCTGACACAGTTGGACGTCTCCCCATTGTTATGTCGCACCAACACTAAAGGGAGATAATTATCTAGAATGATCTCCCTTGACTTTCTCTAGGACATGATGGAAGTGAGTTTCAGTCATGCGCGCGCAAGCAGAAATAAAGTAAGCACACACATGGGAACTAATTACTCGATCATTATTACCATGAGTGTGCTGCTGTAAACATTGTTTTGTCTTTGTGTTCCTTTCTTTGCAGTAAAACCCGCTTTTGGTAGCAAGCTACAAATAGTAGTCACTCACAAGCTGAGGACTTTATACCCATGATTGCCTTAAACCCTGCTACTGCCGAGCTGTACTATTGACACATGCATCTGAATAGTGAGCCTGGGCCACCATGCTTCCAGGACCTCCGACGTGTTCACGATACGGTCACGGATAACTATCTGGTAGCCTGCATTGTGCTTGGCATTGTTGACGATGACAAGGAGGTGGATTCAGTGATGGAGGAGGCTGCAAGTGTCACATTAAGCCCAAAGTGCGTGATATTTGTTCTGGGAGGGGGACACTTGCAGTTCTGGGAAAGGCACAAGCGTGTGCTGTGCGAGGACTTCATGCACAATGCAGAATAGAATGAGCCACATGGTAGCCACACTGACATAGTAGGAAGGTGTTTTAAGAGCTCAAAGCTGTGTAAGAACATAGAGATTCTTTGTCACACTGAGAACCAGTGTTGCCAACTCAAAAAATATTTTCATGCTAGTTTGACTGCCAAAAAGCGCTAAAAAAGCGCTAAATCTTTTTAAATTGCCAAAAATGGCCAAAAAGACGCTAAAAATAGTCAAAAATAGCCAGAAAACAGCCAAAATGTTTTATGCGAAAATGTGCTAATTTAGTGCTTTTTGCACTGCCAAAACAAGAAACGCGCTAAATCTAGCGTGAATCACACTAAATTGGCAACACTGCTGAGAACATGAGAATCAGCCAGGCTGCTGGATAGCAAGAAGACGAAGCAGATTTTTGCCAAATTCCTGCTAGATCTCGGCAAGGGAAAGATCATTGTGGTTCCAGAGGAGGGTGAATTTGCGGTTGAGCTCAACAAATCTCTCACATTTCCCAGTGAAAGACTGAAGGACATGGTCAGTTGAGTGTATTAGGACATCCATACCAACATTGACAACCTCAATTGGCTATGTGAGCGCGTCATACTGTGCCCCACCAACTCAGAAGTTAACAAGGTTAACAATAAGATGTTTCCTAGAGAGGAGAATGTTTCAAGGCGGAGAAATTAAACGACAGAAATATTGTGGCTATTCCTTTTGTTTTTCTTATATTATCAAACCCAATTTGAGGAATTATATTCTCCTATTTTCTACTTATTCAACTGCTTTTTTTACAATTTGTTTTTTCATTGGAAAAGAAAGTACGAGAAATGTTTTCATCAATGTGGAATAATCTTTAAGATAACAGTATATGTTCTCACTTTTTATTTTTAGATCTAAATTTAGATCTAAAATGTCTAAATTGACAAGACTGAAGAGAAGTAATTGAAATACTTTGAAGCCGTAGTTTAGTACGATGGACAGAAAATTAATTTAAATGACAATTACGGCAGGCTGCTCCACACACCATAAAGTCCGACCCCTTCCAAATATGCCCTAGTATACATAATTCTGAAAAATAATTTTGATTGAAAAATGTTTCTCAACTTTATTTACTTATTTATATTTTATTTACAGAAAGGAAGCGGCAGGTATTAACGACAACAATAAGAGATTGTTCGTAGGAGAAAGTTAAACTTCTTTTCTTTCGGCCTGGCATCAATTCAGGATAGAAACCAAGAGTTGACACTTTTTCTTTTCAGTTTATATCCAGAATTGCCTCGAATTATATCTAGAATTGCCTCAAATTATATCTAGAATTATCTAGATTTTCATGCCATTTATCTAGAAAATGATCTAGATACTATTTTATATTTTAATAATGTTAAAATAAATCTTAATAAAATTTATAAACCTAATATATTGCTTGGAGTTTATAATAAGAAATTTCTCCTTGTTGATCACTGCTACCCACAACAGACCGGTTTAAACACTGTTGCTGGTTTAGGTTATTCATGCTATCTGAGATTTATATATATCTATGTATCCGGACTTTGCCCAGCCCTTACCATTCATAGTAGAAACTTGCAATTTCTTTACTGTGCCAAAATTGTTAATCTTATGAACAGAGTCGCTTCCCCTGTTAGAAGCACATTTTTGGCACAGTAAAAAAATGTTTCATCAAAATAAATATTCCTAATTCATGTAGATATTTGTTCTATATCTTGCGAGGGAAAAATATTTGTCCTATTTTAGTATAATGCTGGTTTTACATGTATTGGTGAGAAAAGTGTGTGGAGGTTTTCCAGATTCCAAATCTTTGAGGCTTTTGGGAAAAATAATAATAATAAGGCAAAGATTTTGACGATAAAATAATCTTTTATACAACTTTGAGGCGTTTTGGAAAACCTTTGTCTTAGTATGTGGAGATTCCAAATCTTATTATTAAGAAGAAAGACTGGGAAAAAATTAATTAATTCCAACCTCGAAATAATTACGCAAGAGAAGATAACTATGTTAATTGTATGGACAGAGTCGCTTCCCCTGTTAGAAGCGCTTTTCAAAAAAAATCATGCACTCGACAAAACAGGATATTTTCTCAGTCTATCTCATTTCGCTTTGTATTGTATGGTTTTGATTTTTTTGGTTTGTAGTCTCAAAAAGTGTCTTAATTTAATCAAACAGAAAAAAACCCCAGAAACATTGTAATAAGATAACTATACTAATATTTTATTATGGTATTTGTTTATTTCAAAGTTTGAAAAGATAGATTTTTGGACCACTTTTTTGAATTTGGTGCCTCTGTGTGACGTGTGCGCATGAGCACAGAAATTATTTTTAAGAATTAGAATAAAATGATTATTTCTTACTTAGACTCGAAAGCAGCATTACTCTTAGCCCTGTCTTCAGAAGCATTCACAGAGGGCAGATCAGACAGTTCCTCTATTAAATATTCTAGTATATCCTCACTAGTGATAAGAAAAATGAACTCCACTCTTGAGACCATTTTTTAAATTAGTTAGTCTTGTGTTCTATGGGGGAAAAGCTTTGATCTGTATTTCCAAGCCTGGTTATTTCTATACTTAAATCACTAATGATTTCATTCAAATTGGTGAGAAAAAACCAAACATTCAGATTATGAATTTTTCTTTTTCTCTTTATGCAGAAAACTTTAACACTAGATTAATTATTCTTACTAATTGGTGAATCGTATAGTGAAATTAATTCTGCTTTTCTCTGCCAGAAACTATTAAAATAATCTTTGAATCTTTGTATTTTTACCCTATTTTCCTCAAATGGTTCACTTAATATGGTATTTATAGTTGGTATATCTGTAAGCTCCAAAAATGCAACACCAAATAAAAATTTATATATGAGCAGAATTGCAAATTATTTTGGTAAAAACTTATTAAACCAAGACTGCTTAATTTTTTGATTAAATTTCTCCTAAAAGAGTCAGCTGAAGCCATTTCGAAATCTGAGTTTGTATGTATTGATAAAAATGCGGGAGAAGCTCTTTAATTTTTATAAGTATTGAATCTTAATGATGAGTCAATCTAGTTTTCATAAGAACAAAAATGAAAGGAATATATCTACCATTATTTGAAAAAAAAATTTATAAACAGTTGGTTGAACATTTTTGGCACAGTAAAAAAATGTTTCATCAAAATAAATATTCCTAATTTGTGTAAATATTTGTACTTGTGAGAAAAAAGAATTTGTCCTATTGTAGTATAATGCTGTTTTACATGTATGGGAGCGAAAAGTCTGTGGAGGGAAAACAAACAGTTGGTCCATACAGGAGAAAGGGCTCTCCCACGTGGCCGGAGATAAAGACTATAAAATTCATTAATTTCAAGGAAAATGTGGGTTCCTTTTTATTTCCGTTGACAGCTTCAATGCAGGGCCGGTTCACAGATCAATCAGAGTATTGAATTCTGTTTTTCTCTAAATCTAGCAAGTTGGTTAAATTCTGTTGCCAGTTGCTTTACTGAAAGAGTGACCAGTAGGGTGATCATAGCAGTTCAAATCAGGCCATACTGGTTTCTATCCTCACACACTCTCCCTCACCCTAACGGGTGAAGAGTGGAACATGATTGTTGACTCGTCACTCTGAGTCCAACTCTAACTGAATCCCAATTTAAAATCTCTGCACACTAAACAAATACTCGGCAGAGCTGATTGGTCGAATGCATTTTCTTTCTTCTCTGACTTCCGTGTGACCCAGTCAACCGTTTGACCCAAATCCTGGTCAGGAATCTGATATCCTCCAGCTAAGCAGAAAAACCTAATAATACTCCCCCCTCCCAATTCCAGTCTTCTGTAACTTCCTTCCTTCAGTAAGCGAACACAAGAATACACAATGAAAATTTGTAGCAATATGATGATTTTCAATTACCAATTGATGGAATCGATCAAGATTATTAGGTAGATGAGGGCACATTGTTAGATGATAATTTCTCATTGTTTGTACATTATTTTCAAAAAATTTCTCCTAACAACTGCTTCAGATACACTTCTACATATATCATCAAAAATATCTCCAAATGGTTGAACAGAATTCCCCAACTCAGTTTTCAGTCTTTCTTAAGATTTCTGATTTCAAAATCATATACATCTGAACTATGGTTATGTTCTCTTTGCAAAATAAGTCTGTTATTGCTCTTTTTTATGATTGCTGATGCTGAGCAACAAATCTTAGATGCTAAAATGCGTGCCAGGAAATATTTGTAATTTGAAGAAAAGAGATTTCAGTAAAAGACTGGAATCTCTTTTCTTTGAATTACAAAAATGTTCACTCATAAACAATTTTGTTTCCTTTTTAATGACAAGTTGAGA
>VCCN01003977.1:4541957-4553099 GCA_006491835.1 Architeuthis dux
ATTTGAACTTCGTCTGTTGGTGGTTTCCAATGATCAGATCAGTAAGGCGTCGTCCATGTAAGACGGGCTCCGAAGGATACACGATGCGAGTTCAAATCTCATCGGAGGCTACTTCTTTATTGAAGATCCATGCTGCCTACTTAGCAGTCGTATAATGTAATTAGCCAGCTGCTAAATTAGTTAAGGGATGTCTACACAGACAATTACAAACAAGCGACTAGACAAGTATCATTCCAAACATAGATAGGAAAAGACTAAGATAGATGGATAGACAGGAAAAGAGTGGAATAGATAGACAGGAAAAGACTGGGACAGATAGATATATAGATAGGGTGGCAGGTCATTTGCCTCCCGGCCATTTGCGTCCCCGGCCATTTGCGTCCCGGTCATTTGCGTCCCCGGTCATCAAATCCACTGAAAAACTGGAAAGTTTAATATTTATAGTTACATTGTAAATAGAACCCGCCTCGTAAAACTGAAAAAACTTCGGGATGGTTGTAGGGTCTAATGGATTAAAAGCACCTAACATTGAAAGAAAAATACATTTCCTTCTAAGAGAATTCGCAACTCCTGACACGTAAAATCTTTACCGAAAAACAATTTAATTTTTTATTGTGGTTAATTGCAACCCTAACCCTAAAGACTACTAACCCTAACACTAACCCTGACCCTAAACTATATCCTTTGTAATTAGATTTAATAAAATACAGTTTCATTTTAAAACTGTTTGAAATGTTCAAGTTTTCTGCTTTCATTTGCTCCGTAATAAATTAGCAGCAGCAGCAGCTTAAATAATTGTTAGGGTTTAATGACAGGATCGGAGATAAATAATATACTGAAGACTAGAGAGTCTTCTGATTAAATTACACCTTTTTATAGATATAGTCTTCTATTTACATAGGCTTTCGTGAGTTTTGACTCCCAAATAAGACACCCTTCAGTTATTATTCATCTCCGTTAGGTAAATCATCGTCTTTCCACTCGGTAATATTTTGCCGATAAACAATAACATTTACCTTTTAAAATATTCCATTTAACATTTTTATTAATGGGATAAACAAATTTTTTTAAGTGTTCGGCTTTTTTCTTCCTAGCAAAAACAAGAAAAAGCTAAAGAATATTTTTTTAAAAAATGTAATCCTGTTTTTAAAATAGGTTGTCAAAGATTTTTCAAAAGTGCGTGTACATCTCCTCTCGTCAAATCGCAGCATAATATCGTTAAAAGTCACGAAAGCCTATTATGTAAAGTTACAAAAATAGAAGAATATATCTTTAAAAAGGTGTGATTTTAATCAGAAACCCTAAAAAAGACTCCCATCATTATATTATTTATTTCTATCCGGCTTCGTCCGGCAAGTCCCCTAGACTCGGCAAATCACAGTATAAGGCCAACAAAAAGGTTACTAATGGAATAGTATCACCAAACGCCTATGTGAAGTTACTAAAAATAGAAGACTATATCTTTAAAAAAGTGGAATTTTAAACGGAAACTACAAATAAGACTCCCATCTGTATGAATGTATCAGCAAATCGTAACATAATTTCATGCCGATAAAACTCACGAAAGCCTATGTAAAGTTATTAAAATAGAAGAATATATCTCTGAAAAGGTGTAATTTAATCAGAAACCCTAAATACGACTCTTTTCAGTATAGCGATCGAGAGAGACGGGGGTTTGTTTATAAGTAGCTCGGGACGCAAATTTCCAGGGACTAAATGACCTGGACGCAAATAACCGGGACGCGAATGTCCGTGGTCGCCAATGACCGAGACGCCTAGTACCTAGTAGCTTTCGCAGTGCCCATCTCCCCCCCAAATAACATGATAGGTTTGAGGCTTAAAATAGAATTTAAAATTATGCATTATACAAGCTTTTAAACCCAAAATGAATATAAAATTAAAACATATCAGTCGTGTACTTTGTATTTTTCTCTCTTGTCTCAAGCGCATAACATTGCTGACTGACCTTTGCAACAGCGGATATAACGGATCGTATTTTAGTCATATTAGAGACACCAGTTCTCGAGAAGCAGACAATCAAGCCACACAGGCAGTTCTTCTTGTCAGGGACAGTGTTGGCGATTTAGCGGGTTTCGCGCTAGATTCAGCGCGTTTCTTGTTTTGGGTGTGCAAAAAGCGCTAAAATGGCGCGTTTGCGCATACAACATTTCGGCCGTTTATAGCCACTTTCTGGCTAATTTTGATCATGTTTAATATCTTTTCGGTGGTTTTTGGCCATTGTTGGCTAATTTTCTTTAATTTAGCCAAAAAGGCAATCAAACTAGCGCGAAAATATATTTTGAATTTGCAACACTGGCCAGGGATGCCATTTTTCGGCTAGATCTAGACGATTTCCCCCTATTTAGCCGATTAAGATCTGTGATAGCAGATATCCGAAAATATGGCCATTTTTAAAAAAATAATTAGCCGGTTTAATTTTATTTTATAGCTAACTCAAAAGATATATATTTAATATTTTTAGCCATAAAGTTAGCCGAAGGTGTAACAAATTTAGACGATTTTAGCCATTCTGAAGTTACTTTTTCTGAAAAAACGAAAAATTTCAGGAAGAAAAGGTCAGAATCTGTCAAAGCAAATCATACATAGGAAAAATATTTTTTAATAGTTTCTTTTTTACTTAAGATCGATAAACCAAGTTTTAACCGAAACTTTTGCTTTGAGAATAATTTTTGATACAGATAGTAAAAGTTTTTAGCAAATCCACTACAAATCTAACAAGTTTAATAAAAGTACAATTTTGATTAATAATTTGTTCTGAGATCTTAGTTATGTTATTTGATAATTTGGTTTTAAATGAGTTTATAACATGTTTAGCCATAAAGTTAGCCGAAAGTGAAAAAGATTTAGCCGATTTTAGCCATTTTTAAAAAGTAATTTTAGCCGAAAAAATCAAATTGGAGTTGGCAACACTGGCTTGTATCTTTTTGTTATTTATAATCAGGTGGGAACAGCAAACAAGACAAGGTAAACGAAATAATACTAAGCCGATAAATCTAATAAAAACAAGCCTAGCTTCTGCAGGGTCAAACTCCTACTTTTATTCCGACAGATGAGGATTTCTGCAACTTTTGTATTGTATTGTATTGTAAATAACAAATAAAAAATTCTAAAAGTATATTTTTCTTAGTATAAATATATTTATTTATTAGAATGAAATAAGCCCCTGCGTATCTGTAAGATAAATTTCGTAGATATGTAAGACGACAATTTAGCTCAGTTGGTGAGAGACTATCCTACCAATCAGTTGGTTGTGGTTTCAAATCACGGTACGGGAATGTTAGTTTTACACCCCTAAATTTGGTGAGGATTGTTCTTGTTGTTCTTGTTACGATAGAAAAACAAAGTCAACTCCAGACTTTGTACTGGAGTTTGACAAGTATCTGCTATCTGCAGTGAAGTCGGTCGAGTATATTGGGTTATCAACGCTTGTAGTCCTGTGCTAGACTCACTGTTCTGTAAACCAGTGTAGCCAACTCAAAAAATATTTTCGCACTAGTTTGACTGACAAAAAGCGCTAATTGTTTTTAAAATAGCTAAAGATGGCCAAGAACCACCAAAAAATACACTAAAAATAGCCAGCAAAAATGTTTTAGGCGTAAACGCGCTAATTTAGCACTGCCAAAACAAGGAACACGCTAAATCGGCAACACTGAGTGTAACTGTTACTGTAGTAGTGAGTGTGATCTTCCTCACTGGGTGGCCTTGTGCTAAGCTAAGACTTAGAATAACATTAAATTCACATTGCTGACGTCACTTCCAAGTGATTTAATACAAGAAAATAACTCTTTTTGAATCTTTGGGATATCCACCTCCAGTGTTTGTAGTTTTTACTAGTATATTAGCAAGACTTTCTGATTTTCTTACTATTAATATTTTATGGATACTTCAGAATAGTTAACATAAGTCAGTATTATTGTCAAACCAACATCCAAAACTGTTTTACGCTCCTCGAGAGAAATGTATGACTGTTATTTTAAGTCATATATGTCTTTCGAAAGTAAATACATACTAATATTATTAGAAAATGTCTACCAAAACTGTCAACTGGCTGATTGGCTATATGAGCCACGCGTACTGGCCGCACCAATGGTAGCTAGAGGGCTGAAAATGTACTCCTTGTTATGTCTACAAAAAACGTGTTTTATTGTTTAGCCCCCCCCCCCCCTTGGCAATGCAAGTTCATGCTAAATTAATCTCCAGTTTGTGTCATGCAGCATTCATGCTTATTTTTGAAAATTCAAACTTTTTTAGTGATCACCGCCCAACAAAAGTCGAGAGAAGTAACTTACTCATTGATCACCCTCAGCACGGCATGCTGCCAAAAGACGTTATGCACGTGACGGTTTCTATTGTTTTTCTTATTAATTTCGACTAGTTTTATTTACTTTTAATCTTCATGCAAATCAATATATCATCAATACTCCTGATTCTATTGAATAAACATCCACATGCAAATCTTTAAGAGTAATTTGCAAAATTAAATCCATTGCGGTAATCTACAAAAACATTAATATTAATTTCTATATCACGGAATACTGCTTATGAGTAAAAAAAAAGGCAAACAAACAAAACGACGTTTCGCATGTATACGAAGAATCGCACACGGAGATAATTCTAAAGAAACTTTCTCTGAATTCGACAAAGAATAACGTGTGAGGGGTCACAAATATTTAATCAAAAGGCAACTTACCCCAAAATCTCTGTCTGAAGCAAGTTGCATAAACATTTCTATTTAAGCGGCTAAGGTGCCAGGTAACACGTGCTTCCAATCTTCTTTGCATGTGTAGCCCGGAAGAAACATCAAGCAATGGCTGCTTGAGTTCATGTAATAAATTTGGTCCGACCATTAGCAGTTAAAGTTCAGAAAAAACGAATGTTTCAGGAAAATAGTGTAATCTCTTCAAAATGAGTCATAGATTTGCTGCTGAAAGGGGAATAGTCCCGCATTAGCAGGTTGTAAAAACAAGGATGATCGTTCTCTTCTTTTTGATACGAAATATCTCCGAGTTACTTAAAAGACGTATGATTAAAAGTGGTCATCTTGTTACGGACTAGGTTACTCTTATTCATGATTTCAATTTTTGTAAAAAAAAGAAAATTCTAGTAAATAAGCTGTCTATAGTTCTGTTGCGGCCGACCGGTCCGGAATGGCTCCATCCCATGAAATACGAAACATAGGCTTGCTACTTTTCGGCCGACGTCACAGCCTAGTTGCTGCTGATGATGGCTACTATAGATAACAGGCTCAAATCCCTAACTTTACCAACATGACGGCGTAAGCCTTTCTTCCTCAACAGCTCTCGACTGACCAGCCAATCAACGCGCTCCATTTTCGTCACGTGACATCGACTCCAGACCAACGGCGACCATCAATGCTTCTTCAGGCAGCAAACACGTGTGTCTACGTGTTCCAGGATAAAAACAGTCCTTCTTAGGACTTAAAGTCTTTTCATTCTACACCGGTCTAATATGCAACCCGGCCCTTTTTTTTAGGGCCGAACAACAAGGTCTCTCCTTTCAACAATAATATGCACCAGCCCTTTTAATCGCGACTTGTTGGTGATTAATAACTTTTAAAAGTTATATCATTTTAAAAGTATCGATTAGGAAATATTAAAAAGAATATTCCTTCAGCAGTTTCTCAGTGAATGAAGAAAAAAAGCTAAAGGAATAACTGGAGAACAATTGGTTGACAGAAGCATTCTAAATATAAG
Organism: Architeuthis dux; assembly: GCA_006491835.1. Lineage (NCBI taxonomy): Eukaryota > Metazoa > Mollusca > Cephalopoda > Oegopsida > Architeuthidae > Architeuthis > Architeuthis dux. Next base: position 4,547,693 of record VCCN01003977.1, read on the forward strand.
TAATATGAAATTTGCATTTTGATGCTAAACATTTGACTCACTACTGATTTGCTCTTACTAACTTGAATTTTAGACGGAAAAAAATTATTGACATTTTTTTACAAAACTTCTCTAATAATGAACAGTGTGGTTCTCTTGGTCGCTGTCCGTAACACTGGACATGAAATCTTTAAACAGATTCTCAATGAACGAAGAAACAGTTAAAGGAATAACTGGTGAGCAATTGGTAGACAGAAGCATTTTAAATATTATTAGAAATATTATTATGTCTCCCTTTCCACAAATTTTCTTCTTAGCCCGAAACAAACATTAATGGGGTTAAAATTGCGAACTTTGCTATTGGTTGAAGAGGCACTCGAACTGCGCGGCCTTTTTTAGGGGATTCTCATTGGTTGAATTTCAACCAATGAGAAGCCCCTAAAAAAAGGCTGCGCAGTTCGAGTGCCTATCTCACTCTTTTTCTCACCAGCTCTAGAAGCGACAACACCCACTTCAAAAGGGCTCCCTTAGGGCTAGCTGCCAGCAGGCAGTTTCCCCCTAAAAAGAGACGAGGGAAATTGTCAAGCATGAACCTTCCTCTTTTTACTTTAGCCGTTGAAGCAGCAGCTAGCAACAGCAGCCCTTTCTATGTACAACCTTTTTTTCACCACATGGCGATATCAACAAAACTCAAGTCCGAGTTAAAAGATCAACTCAACTCGACCTACAATTTTATCGAGATCCCAACTCGAACAGCAAATAAACCACGGACACGAACAAAGTTCAAATCTACGAGAACCCAACAAGGTACCAACATTCGACTCTTCGCTGAAAGCAGAGCACTATGAACTTTTTGCTTCGACGTGTAATCTTCGAAAACCATATCCTACATTGCAATGATCATTTGTTAGTCGGAACTGACTCGACATAATCACACCGTGAGTTTATTTCCACGCGGAAACTCTACCTTTTTGCAACCTCCCCATTCCACCTAATATCTCGCTTATTTCTCTTTTCCTGCGTTTTCTATAATTAAAGATCGGATTTACGGAAAACCAAAAATGTGTTGCATTGTTTTTTCTTTCATACTTTGAGTCAGTGAGATCCTACTCGCGTAATAACATTTTGCGAAAAGTGTATTATTTTTACATTTTGCGAAAAGCGTATTAATTTTACATTTTGCGACAAGTGTATTATTTTTACAATATAAGTAATATGAAGTTTGCAATTTGGTGGTAAATATTTGACTCGCCATTCATAGGTATATGGGAACTGTTTCGTTAAGTTCAAATCAATTAATTTTTCAACAGATTCTCAATGAATGAAGAAAAAAAACTAAAGGAATAACTGTAACAAACACATGCGTATTTTTGGAATTACACACTCCGGTCAACAAGTGAAAACACTTGACACACACTTTTCCTAAGAAAATCCAGGTTTTTACTCCGAGAAATAAAGTTATCTTGTTTGCTAATGCTTTTAGATAACCAATTTTCAGGACATGAAAATAATGTACTTGACTCGCAACATGATACCCTTTGTAGACAATAAGTCTGGCAAACCCTTGTATTCTTGTCACCTTACATTTCATCTTGGATTTTTGACGATACCCAGTTCACCGGCCGATATTTCGACCAGCCACACATCCACCATCCACCTCTTACTATAAAAAGACCGATCTATTCTTCATCTTTGTTCAGTCAATTTTGTTGCTGGAAAATCCATGATGGTTCCATAGAGACGCGCCTCTCAACTCTGATTATGTACGTACGCATTCATACACACACACTCTCTTCCTTAACATCTTCAACAAACGAAGAACTCTTTAACACTTTCCTAAGTAGTATACAAACTCTTTAAATGCATTCTTTCTTCTTGTTCTCAATAGCTGAGAAATACCCTTGTTTATACCATTGTTATTCTTCTGTAATAAATATACTTATTATCGTTGCCAATTATTTGTATTCTTTATTCTTATTGTTTATTTACCATGTGCAGCTTACATCTTGCAACATACATGTATTCATTTTACTACAGCAGGAACCGACAGAGTAAGAAAGATTCTTTTTTACGCATACTGCTAACATTTACTCCTTCTTTCTCTAGTATAATCAGCACCCTAGCTTGCTATCAGCAGTTAGACCCCTTATCACTATAGTCACTCAGTACTATTACTACTGCTGCTACTATTAGCTAACCGTTAGAGATTATTACACTCTTATTATTGTTATTGTTTTCACCGTTCACTTTTTAACTATTAATGAAGTCAGATATATTTTAATAATGGAGTTAGATTTAATATTAGTCCTAATTCTATTAACATTAACTTACATTTACATAACTGGTGAACAATTGGTAGACAGAAGCATTTTAAATATAAGTAATATGAAGTTTGCAATTTGGTAGTAAATATTTCACTCACTACTGATGGTGGGGGGGGAGGTAGAAACTCTACTACTTGACCTTTGAACTCTCTTCATGTAAATAAAGGCATTTTCTTCTTTTTTTTCAAATCAAATTTCTCTGTGTTCAATTCTATTTATGAAAAAATTAAAAAACTCGACTTCATTCTTTTGGTGACAGATCCGTCAATTATGGCGGAATCGATCAAATTTTATTAAAAAGCGTAAACACGGCCTTAATCTGCGCAGAAATTCTCTGTGACTAAGCAAAAGTATTTTTCTTTTATTTACAACTAACCGTATGCTATTTTCTTGCAGTTATAACCAAAATTAAACTTTCAAAGAAGATATTTAATTATTGCAATACGTTTCAGAAGAACGTTAAAATAGTCGGTGAGAGTTGCTACTTTTTAGCATAACATTTTAGCCAATTCTAGCTAAAATCTCACATAATTGGGAGATCATGAGTGATACCACTGACCAGCATGTAAACTAATGTGGCAATCTGGGTCGTAGTTGAGGGAGGGGGCCCCGAAAAGCTTTATAAATAATAGTTCACCTACTGCATGCATATCTTCTTCTTCTAACATTATACAATAACAAATCTCACTGAAAAAGAATTTCAAAAGGAATAAGTTTTTAGACCAACTTCAATATTGCCTACTATGTTCAAAGTCTTTGACTAACAAAACCTAATTATATTTTAAATTTCTATAAATCTGTGCTGATCATGATACTGTTTTTATATTTCATGCAAAATAACTAAGCAAAAACTTTGCTGCCTCTATACACACTAAATGAAAGCTCTATCTATCTATCTGCATAGATGTACAAGCCAATGGGGCAGGGGGTGCAAATGCTCCCCCAAATTCGGGAAAAACCATGTAAATCAAGCCCTTGCCCCACCCTCTTAACCAAAGAGTTCCCATACACCCATGTCGATCTGTCTATTACGTACAAATATATTAACCATTTCAGTATATATAATATATTGAGTTCTATGTTTTCTAAGCATTACATGTTGAACAGAATCCTTACAGATTCATATTTCTCAGAATATTTATAGAGCTTAGTTTAATATGACACAAAGCTAAATTATATGTGAAGTGGGTAAGAAGATTGTGTTGCTCCAAACGTTGAAGTGTAAAGAGACTAACTGCCTTAAAAATCAGCATTTGAAATCCTGTCTTTTAACTGGACTTGAACCTTGGCAACACATGCTGGTGGAAAAGCCGCAATGCAACCCCAAATATGTGTTTAATAAAGCTAGCTTGGTCTGGCTCAAGGTCACTTTGAGTGTGGGATGACATTGCTAACCCCTGCTCTAGGGTGATGCAGCCTGCCTTCGGTACCACTCGTCAAAAAAAAAATAGTTAATTACAATTTTCTTATTATTTCTGCAATTGTAAATTTTCAGTTTTAAAAAATTATGCATATACTGTATTTAATGGAGAAAAAAAACATAAAAAGAAAATTAAATACTACTGTCGGATTTAAGGATTCCATTGAGTGGATTGTAATTTTGTTAAATAATTAAATAAAAACCTGAGAGCCAGGGTTGACAATTTAGCTCTTTTGGAGCTAGATCTAGCCCCTTTTTAGTGCATTTATCTCCTATAAGTCTGCATCTAGCTCTTATCTCCTAATTTAGCTCCTATCAATTTATCTAACCCTTTTTAAAAAACATATTTTCTCATTTATGAAATAATTCACGAAAAATTCTGTTTTATTCCTGGTTTTCTGGACGAGTGGGCGATAATATAGACAAAAATGTTGCAGTCCAGGAACCATCCGCCGTATATCGCAAACCACGCTATAGCGAACCGCGCTATATAGAGGGACGCTTGTAATTAACTCCCTTTTAGCCCCCTTTTCAGATCTAGATCTAAAATTTGGAACTTTCATCATTTTCATTAATTATCTCCCTTGTCGTTCGCTTTTTACAAGTCATTTTCTGATCGTAAACAAAAGCTTTTTTTTAAAAAGAAAATTTAACCCAGAAACTTTTTATCTTATTTAAAATTTTATTGTTTCTTCCTTTTTCTCTAATGTTGCATCATTGCCCCAAGGGAGACAAATCCGACGAAAGAAAAGAGAAAGAAGTAAGTATAACATTATCTTATTTTCTTTGTTTATAAATCACGGTTAATCTAGATACTATATTTTGAAAGAAAAGGGAGGTAACTAGTATAGACGCCGTACATGATAAAAAGGGAGATAAACGTTATTATTTAATATTAAACCCTAACAATTATTTAAGAGACTGCTGCTAACTTATTACGGAACAAATGAAAGCATAAAACTTGAACATTTAATACAGTTTTAAAAGGAAATTGCATTTTATTAAATCTAATTACAAAGGATATAATTTAGGGTTAGTCTTTAGGGTCTTTTGAAAGATTTCCTCGAAGAGAATTCGCAAGGTTGCAATTAACAACAATAAAAAGATTGAATATTTTTTTCGGTAAAGATTTTAGGTGTCAGGAGTTGCGAATTCTCTTAGAGGAAATGTTTTTTTTTCTTTCAATTTTTGGTGCTTTTAATCCATTAGACCCCACAACCATCCGGAAATTTGTTAATCCTTAGAGAAATATTTTCAGGTTTTACGGTTAGGTTCTATTTACAATGTAATACAATGCTAATGGCACAGTTTCCGCCATCTTACTGGCAAGTACAACGGGGATACAAATATGACGAAATAACACCGATAAATAATTGGAAAAATTAGAAACACTAACCCAAACCTACCTATTAACCCTAATTACATGCCAATGCCATCTTAGGGGTCATGTTGACAAATTTTTCGTTTTTGAGAAAATAAATGAAAACATAAAATAGAAAAAACGCAATAAGAACTTGTAGGTCTTTTTAGTAAAAAAAAAAAAAGGTTGAAAATGATTAAATAATTGTTCTTTGTTATTTCTGACAACGTTTCTCCACTCGAACTCATGTAAATAAGAAAGAAACAGTCTCGCATAAGCTTTACGCTTTTATCATGTCTATACTAGTTACCTCCCCTTTTTCAA
>VCCN01003977.1:4554607-4569702 GCA_006491835.1 Architeuthis dux
AAAAAGCACTTTAAGATATATTGACAATACACAGTCCTGTCTGAACTTGGTGAGAATCAGTCAAAAATTATGCAGTCAATTGTAATTATGCTTTATTGTTCGTAAAAGTTTATTTCTCTTAATCGTCTTATTAGTGTCACTTTTCCAATTCCATTTATTAACATTTAATCATTTATTTTAGTGTGAAAAAAGTATACATATTGTATATACAAGCACACATCATAATCATATCTATACAATATCTAGGGCCTTTGCGGTGGTGTAATAAACATCATAATTCTTTTTAAAATCATTTACATCTGTTGATAGCACTACATATTCCGGTAATCTATTCCATAATCATTTGTTTTTTTGTTAAAAAATGTTATATCTGAAAATGTGTGGATCTGCAGAAAATCTTTTGGCCATTTCTCCCCTTTTTTGCCCATCAAAAACGGCTAATTATCCGCTGGTATTTCAACTACATTCTTCTCACTGTGTTATTAAGGTATTGCCATGAAATATTCAAATTTGGCTGTTTCAGCCATGCTAATTTCAAAAATGGCAACCTCATTTACCTACCTATTACAGTTAGATAAAGTTAGTCATTTAATATGAAATGTTGCCTACAATGTTCAGACAACAGGAATTTAACTTTTTAGTAATTTAGATGGTTCAAACAAACTACTGGCAAAATTTGAGATTGGTCTTATCTTTTTTTTTTATATTGTTTTTGCAAGCAGGAAATGTCTAAAAAATTACAGTTTCTTTGGAATTGTCAACTTTATCCAATAATATATCACTTGTTTCTAACTGAGCACACTCAAAATATGAATTTTATTTAAATTGTCATAATCTAAAATTTAACAATCACTTTTATCCTTTACTGTGTAACTGTAAATTCCATCTATAAACCATTTGAATGTCATTTCATTACTTCTTCATAAAAAAATCCATTTCTCACATCTGATATTTTAAATGTTCAATTCCAAAAGCTGTTTTTCTATTTTTTCTATATTATCACTCTCAACCAGCTTGTATTGTTGTCCACTTGATGTTGATGTAACTGCAACTTTCCTTAGTACATGTATGTTTGGTACCCAGCACCAGTGATGCCAATTTATCTTTTCGGGATCTAGATCTAGCTGCTTGTTTTCCATGGAGTACAGGATTTTAAAGCATTCCTGTGCAGTTCATTATTAACAGTTCTCTTAGTAACCGATGTTGTAGCTGCTCTTAAATCATTTACCATTGCTTGTGAAGAAATTTTCCATGGAACGCCAGTTCAAGGAATGTTTTCAGCGATGCCAAACTTCTTTCATTTTTTAATTATCAATCCAGTGGTACTGATAGAGATATTTAACATCTTGGCAATGGCCCTGTAGCTCAAACCTTGATCATGTTGATCATTAATTACTAGTGGTCGACCGATATGGTTTTTGCTGATATTTAGAGAGCAGTGCGGCCAATGGCCGATATATAAGACTGATATGTTTTTTGGTTTTTTTCACATCTAAAAAATACAACAATTTGATAATAACAAATTAAACACAAAATAGCTGAACATTTATTTAATGTTATTGTCTGTCTGCATTGTCTCTGGAAGTAGATTCTGCACTGTCTCTGCAGTGCACTTATTTTAAATTAAAAAATGTATCATATATTCATGAATTGGAACAATCTAATTTAATTTAATTAACTTTTCATGCTTATTTTATACAAGGGATATTTTTAATTAATAATTTGTGATAATATAATTTTACTCTCAAGTGTCAATATATTTTTTTCTTTTTATCAAAAATAGCTATAAAATAGAGGTTAGCAAATTGTTGGATAATTCTGGTTGTATTTCTTCTCGCTGATGTGAGGGAGACTTCTAGTTCCAGGGCTGCAGATTGATGGGAGCTGAAATTTCTGTGGAGGGAAATAAAATACTGGAGAAAGGGGCTCTCCCATGTGGGTGGGGAGAAAGAGGACAAAATTTAGTATTTTCAATTGAAAACCTGCGGTTCACTTTATTCCCGTTGATAGCTTCGATTCTGGCCTGCTTCGCGGATCACTTTGAGGCAACGATTTCTGCTTCAGTTAAAATTCTAAATGAGTGATCACTTTGCTGAATCACTACCAGTCATGGTAGTAATTAAAAAATCAAGGCTTCTTCCTCCTCTCTCCTCCCTAACTCCTAAAGGCCAGGGGAGCCAAGCCCTCTCTCGTCCCACCCATCGCTCCTGGGATTCGGATCTAACTCATTCTAAACTGCCCGCAATTTGAAAATCACGGCCCCATAAAAACCACCCTGGTTGCTTGAATGCATTTTTTTTGTTCTGACCTCATTGGCCACATGACCCACTTTCCAGCCCCAGTAAAATTATATGGGCCTTTGGTGACATATGCCACAAAACGCACGAACACAAACAACCAGAGTGCATTTCATTACAAAATAAAGATAAAAACTTGCCAAGGTGAGCAATATTTTACTTTATTTTTCAGTTTTTTTAAATTCCTAAATAAATGGGTTTTTTTAACAGTAATTAAGTAGAAAGAAAACATCAAATAAATGAAGTGGAAGTTCATCACATGGAAAAATTTTGTTCTGGAAATTTCGAATAGAATCTTTAAAAAAGAATTTCATCTTTTACTTAAATAGCAAAAGATGAAATTTTTTTAAAAGATTCTATTCGAAATTTCCAGAAAAATTTTGACATTTTTTGTAAGGTGTTGATTTCCTGTATTTTAGCAAAGTACACATGGTGTGCGATCAGAAGAAACTCGTATAGCACATCAATCAAGTTTGAATAAATAGAATGAAAATTTTGCTTTTATTTCATTCAGATTTGTGTTTATTTTCATTTAGATGATATTTACAGTTTGATTATCGAATGTAAATGTGATAGGGGGGAAGATATGTTATAAATAAAAGATGGCGTTGCCAACTTAGATATTTTTTTTGTTGTGTCGAAATATATGAAATTGTAGATAGATATTTTCTAGTTATTGGATAAGTTTAGATATAATTTAAATTTTAGTGTTATTTTTCATATTCCTCTTATGCTTGTTTCTTGAATTAAACTTATTTGCAGATGATAAAACGCTACGTAAAAATATTATTTAAAAATTTTTTTTGTTGGTATATCGGTCTCATGAGCAAAATAATTGGCCGATGCCGATTATCTCAAAATGTCCAAATATCGGCACGATTAATTGGCCGACCTCTATTAATGATGTCATTGTTTTGTCCGATTAAGAGCTCCTTTACTTTAACCATGTAAGCCTTGTTGCAAGATGGTGAAGTAGTAAATTATGACTGTGAGGTTATCATTTCCCTAATTAAATATTGCTGGAACATTCCAAAAGTTTCTATACAGGTACAGAAAGATCTAGACTTGCATTCCTTCTTAAATAATGTTTTATGATTAATTCTTAAAATACTTTTTTCCACGGTTACTATTGTTTATATTTTATTCTACATTGTATATTTGGAAAAATGTGTATTTTTCTCAGTAATTGGTAATTTTATATCAACAACACATCACTCATGTAAATTTAAAGTAAATGTAAGCATCAGAAGTTTATTAAATAAATATTTTGCAAGTCTTTAAATACTTGTCCCTCCTCCCACTGTATATATATGAAGTCATGTGGTTTATTTTTGATTTATCTTATTTTGCTGATTTTATGTCCATATTATTTATGAGAAAATGTATAAGACCTGCTGGAATTCATTGAAACCAAAACTTAATTAATATATCTTTATAATTACAAACAACAAATGAGCATAACATTTTTAATAATACCTTTTCTTTTTTCAGAGATTTCAACTGTGGTGGAAAACTACTGGACTTCTCTGATGGCTTTATGTAAATATTGTATAGAGAAACTAAGTTGAATATGGAAATACGTGATCAAAATAAATAATATAACTATGTGTGAAATTGCAGTTTATGAAAGGAAATGTTAACAAAACCTACAGCAAAAAACACTCATTCCCATGAAATGTGATTCTTTTAGACTGTTTATACTAAAACACCTTTACAAAAAGACAATAAAAAGAAGCTGTGTTCATTTAAAGTAGATCACATAAAAGATAGACATGCAAACACACAATGAAGAGGATCCCTCTTCACGTGAAGAGAGTGGATTGGAATTTTCACAGAGTTCACATTTAGAAACTCATATGCAAACACACACTGCAGAGAAACCATGTTCATGTGAAGTGTGTGGTTCAGCATTTCCACAGAGGCAAACCTTAAAAATTCACATGCGAACACACACTGGAGAGAAACCATATTCATGTGAATTGTGTGGTTCAGCATTTTCAGTGAATTCAAGTTTAAAAAATCACATGCGAACACACACTGGAGAGAAACCATATTCATGTGGAGAGTGTGGTTCAGCATTTCCACAGAGGCAACACTTAAAAACTCACATGCGAACACACACTGGAGAGAAACCATACCCATGTGAAGTGTGTGGTTCAGCATTTTCACAGGATTCAGAATTAAAAACTCATGTGCGAACACACACTGGTGAGAAACCATATTCATGTGATGTGTGTTGTTCAGCATTTACACAGATATCAAATTTAAAAACGCACATGCGGACACACACTGGAGAGAAACCGTACTCATGTGAAGTGTGTGGCTCAGCATTTCCACAGAGGCAACATTTAAAAATTCACATGCGAACACACACTAGAGATAAACCATATTCATGTGAAGTGTGTGGTTCAGGATTTTCACAGGATTCAGAATTAAAAAAGCACATGCAAACACACACTGGTGAGAAACCATATTTCTATGATGTGTGTAGTTCAGGATTTAGACAGAAATCAAATTTAAAAACTCACATGTGTACACACACTGGACAGAAACCATATTCATGTGAAGTGTGTGGTTCAGCATTTTCAGTGAATTCAAGTTTAAAAAATCACATGCGGACACACACTGGAGAGAAACCCTATTCATGTGAAGTGTGTGGTTCAGCATTTGCAGTGAATTCAACATTAAAAAATCACATGCGAACACACACTGGGGAGAAACCATATTCATGTGAAGAGTGTGGTGCAGCTTTTACATTGAAAGCACATTTGAAAACACACATGCGGACACATACTGGAGAGAAATCATACCCATGTGACGTGTGTGGTTCAGCATTTTTACTGGATTCAGAATTAAAAACTCACATACGAACACACACTGGTGAGAAACCATATTCATGTGATGTGTGTTGTTCTGCATTTACGCAGATATCGAATTTAAAAACTCACATGCGGAAACACACTGGAGAGAAACCATACTCATGTGAAGTGTGTGGTTCAGCATTTTCTGTGAATTCAAGTTTAAAAAATCACATGCGGACACACACTGGAGAGAAACCATATTCATGTGAAGTGTGTGGTTCAGCATTTGCAGTGATTTCAAGTTTAAAAAATCACATGCGAACACACACTGGAGAGAAACCATATTCATGTGAAGATTGTGGTTCAACATTTACATTGAGATCACATTTGAAAATACATGTGAGGACACACACTGGAGAGAAACCATACCCATGTGAAGTGTGTGGTTCAGCATTTTCACAGGATTCAGAATTAAAAACTCACGTACGAATACACACTGGAGAGAAACCATATACATGTGATGTGTGTTGTTCAGCATTTACACAAATGTCAAATTTAAAAACTCACATGCGGAAACACACTGGAGAGAAACCATACTCATGTGAAGTGTGTGGTTCAGCATTTCTACGGAGGCAACATTTAAAAATTCACATGCGAACACACACTGGAGACAAACCATATTCATGTGAAGTGTGTAGTTCAGCATTTTCACAGGATTCAGAATTAAAAAAGCATTTGCGAACACACACTGGTGAGAAACCATATTCATGTGATGTGTGTGGTTCAGCATTTAGACAGAATTCAAATTTAAAAACTCACATGCGGACACACACTGGAGAGAAACCATACTCATGTGAAATGTGTGGTTCAGCATTTCCTCAGAGGCAACATTTAAAAATTCACATGCGAATACACACTGGAGAGAAACCATATTCATGTGAAGAGTGTGGTTCAGCATTTACATTGAGAGCAGATTTGAAAACTCACATGCGGACACATACTGGAGTTTAACCATACCATGTGCGAACACACTGTCACATGTGGACACACACTGGATAGAAACTCTATTCATGTCAAGTGAATTGCTCAGCATTTGAAGGAATTCATCTGTAAAATGTCACATGCAAACAACATGAAAAACCATAATCATATGAAATGTTCAATTCAATGTTTTCACAGTGTTAAACTTTGAAAACAGACATGCCAACATGGTGAACAGTATCCATAGTCTTCTGACATGTATTTGCAACAGTTTGCAAAAACATTTCATCATATTTGTTAATCACAATCTTCAATGGAATGAGGGAAAGATAGGAAGAGAGCCTATGAATTTGAAATAGGATTGCTTCACTGACACATTGAAAATAGAAATTAGTGCTGGGTGCATGCAAAATGTTGTGAAAGAGTGTAAAAATATCAGTATTAATAGAAACTAGCATTCAAAGGGAAATTATGAATCACCACCATCCTGTGTTGCGGCTGATCAATTAGAAAGTTGGAAAAAGAGGTGATGTTTTGTTGGGCTGTGATCACTAAAAAATGTCTGAATTAAAAAAAAAACAAGTGGGCACAAGCTAGAGACCAATTTAGCATACACTTACATTGCATATTGCCCCCCCCCTGCTAAAAACCTATTTAGCAGCAAGTATTTTCCCTACTCATTGAGGGTAGTGTGTGTTCAAAATTTAAAGTTTCTACTATGTGGCCTATGATTGCATTCTTTCCAAAATGTGTATTTAGTCCAAGAGCATTAGCATTTGACCTGGAGAAAATGCAGGTAAGCTGATTATTTCAGAATAGTTCCCTGATATAGTGTGGAACAACATATTAAAAGTCCCTAGGTTTCCTTCTTGGGCTTTTTCAAATTTTACGTCCAAGATGGCCACTGAATCCATAAAACTGCCCATTACTCATTCATTATTTATCCTAGACAAGGTTTCTCAACAATGTTTAGTAGTATCAGGTGTGCTTGATAATATATCAAAAGCTTACCACTTCTACTGGAAAGGTATGATTTTCAAGATGGCCACCAGCCAAATCTTTAAAAATGCTCATTACTCATTCATTATTCTTCCTAGACAAGGTTTGTGAACAGTATTTTGTAGTATCAAATGTGCTTAATAACATGGTCTACCACAGTCTGCCCCTGCAAAGGTTTAATTTCCAAGATGGAGTTGTGGTTGTTTGCAAAGTAGGTGTAACTACAATATCAACAAAAGTCCTGTTCTTTGCTCTCCGGTTTTACACCACTATGATAATGTTTGATGAGGTATATTGTGTAAGCATTACACACATCCTGATAAGTTGCTGATTTGGGCCAAACCACAGTATGGAGTAAATATCCTCCATCAACAATGTAGACAGCATCATCAGGAAATGTGCTATGACAATCAACCATGGACTTCTGCATGGTCCCAAGAGCATTCTTGGTTGTTTTCTTCATTTGTCCATCTATGGGAGCTGTGGACCTAATTCAGTACTTGTGTTCAGGATGCAAGTAATTATGCTGAACATCAATGATGGCTTGATAACTGTATCCAACCCACATACTTTTGTGTTCTGCATAACAGCTAGTGACTTGACTTTGTAGACTCACCTCTGCATAGGTCTTACCTGTTATTTCCTTCATGGAACATTGACCAATATAAAGGGCATCATCACAGTTCACTGATTTGTCTGCCATAATCCCAATAGTTAGGGGAAATAAGATGTCAGGGTCATGTGTAACAAATGGTGAATGTCCCTCTAGCCACTGAACAAATAAATCAAGATCAGATTTGTCGCTGGACGGAGGTCTCTGTGTTGCTCCGATGTCCTGAATGTATTGATGTGAAAGACTCTAGTGCATTGCAGATAGGTACACACTGTGGAAGTGCATGAACCCACCATGCCAATGCACTATCTGTGATTCCACAGCCATGTGTCATATCACCTGACGTCTTCAATAGCCTCATTGTCGAATGGTGAAGTATCCATCTTCTGTAAACAGTTTATATTCATTCTTAGGCATTATATGGTGATGCTCCATCATTTGTTGAATGTACAGATGGACAGACGGCATAGGTAAGATGCCCCGCAGCATGAAAGTAAGGAAGCATCTCTTTTACAGAGTGAATATGAAGCCACCAGTTACCAGTTCTTTCTGTATGTATGAAGAGACGCATGATAGACACTTGCCTGAAATAATTCATCCATAGTCATGCTGTCCTTCCCTTTTAAGAAACTTGATCACATAGTGTTCAATTGTATCTGTCACATTCTTGACACACACACTTCTTGAATTACCTCATCAGGATCCTTATTCCGAACAAGCATATTCTTCATACAATGTTTTTAACTGCTCATTGTCTGTTTCTGTACCAGATGTGGATCTTTATATCTGTCTGGATCCAGATTTTACCGAATACCAGCACCGGCCAGATATACGGCCGGCTACCTGATTATCTGGCGGAACAATATTAAAATACTAACATAATTTTTTATGTAAAATTCTTGAATAAATGATCTATACTAAAGATATAAAACTACAGATTAAGTTTATATTAGATAACAGTGGTGGGCACAACTAACCAAAACCGATAACCGCTAATCTACTAACTCAAAAAGTTAACTTCAATAACACTAAACCGATAAACTGTTAAATATTTAGCTGAAGCTAACGATAACCACTAACTTTTATTATATGAATTTAGCTTCATAGTTTTTTGACTCTAAAACCCTTACAAACAGACATAGAGGGCTGAAATTTAATATGTTGTAGCTTAGACATAGAGCTTTCCAAAAAGGTATATGCCAAGATGGGCATTTAAGGATTTGGCTGGTGTTGATGCCATCTTAGAAACCTTTCCAGTGGTCAGACTGTGGTAGACCTTTATTATGTTATGAAGCACATTTGATACTACAAAATAGTGTTCAGAAACCTTGTCTAGGATGAATAATGAGTAGTGGGCATTTTAAGGATTTGGCTGGTGGCCATCTTGGATGCCATTTGAAAATCATACCTTTCCAGTAGACAGATGGTGGTACACTTTTGATATGTTATCAAGCACACCTGATACTACTATAAACCATTGAGAAACCTTGTCTAGGATAAATAGTGAATGAGTAATGGGCAGTTTTATAGATTTGGCGGCCATCTTGGACACCTTTTGGAAAAAGTACAAGGAGGAAACCTGGGGACTTTTATTTTGTTGTTGCTCATGATATGAGGTACCTATTCTTAAAAAATCAGCTTACCTGCATTCTTTTTCCAGGTTTGACACTTTTCAGACCCAATGCTCTTGGAAAGCTATTTAACTAGTTTGGCAACTCTTCCAAATAGCAATGTTAGTTAACCTTTTCAATCTCATTGATCAATTCTGAACAAAATTTTAGAAGGATAAAAAAAGATTCATTTAACAACTTAATTATATAAAAAATAACATTTTTCAGAAATTTAGCATTCATAACCACAAAGCATGAGTAAATGCATGCCTTATTGTGCTGATTGCAATAAAATGTGTAAAGTTCCTGTTTTTCACTCTCAAAACCAAGCCATACACAAAATATCTGTTTTGTCCAAAATGTTTTTTAGCAGTACTATATATTGTCAAAATTATTATGCAAACTTTGCATTTGAACATATGAAACTTTTGAAAAGTCAGAAACTTGGGATTATAAATGTTTATCACCCATAATTTGACTGCAAAATCTAAACACTTTACTGTTTCAGCATATTTTGTTGTTTTCTTTTCATCAGAATTGATTTCCCTTCTTAAAACATTCAGTTTTTTTCTTTGATTAAAATTGGTTTCCTTCTTAAACCCTTTCAGTTTTTTTAACTGCAAATTTATATTTTACCTTTGAATAAAATTTTGTTTAAAAATATATTTCATGTTCTCTGATTTCATCAACTTTACAATTTGCATTCTTGTTTGTATTTTTGATTTCAAGGAATTCTTGCCAATCAAACAGACAGAACCACTTAAAAACTGAAGAAACCTATATTGACTATGTTATTTCAAGGAATTCTTGCCAAGAAATCCTGATTATTAATGATATTTGCTATTTGACAGTCAAAAGGCATGAATCAGCCAAGCAGAACCACTTGGAAATGAAGAAACCTATGTTGACTATATTATTTCAAGGAATTCTCGCCAAAAAACTTGATTATCAATTATTTTTGTCATTTGATAGTCAAAAGGAAGTTACTATGAAATACCAAATTAATTGATCAAGTAGTGCTATCAAATTATCAGTTCACTCATATGGCTGTCTATAAAAAGAACTTACATTCTGAAGAGTTGTATGAAACCACATGAAAATTTGCAAGTAAAAGTGATGCACATATTTGTGCTTGTATCTCGCCTCTGTTAAAGTTATTTACTTAAATCTTTTTGTGTGTGTTATGTATTTGTCAGATTTATTCTTGAAGTTGTGTACTGTTTTTGTTGTGAGTATATTAGGGTTGTGTTTTACTAGTGAATTCCAGTTGTTTATTATTCTTTGAGAGAAGATGTTTAAAAGCTTTTTTGTTGTGTTTCATTCCTTGTACTAGGTCTTTTTTGTATTTACATTTGGTTTTTCTAATAGATCTTGCTGTTTTATCTTTTTCTGTGCAGTATTTTATGTATTTTGTTGTTGTTTCGATGTTCTTTAGGTATTTTTGCCAAGCACATCTCTTATCTTGTATAACCTTTTAGCTTCTTTATTAAACCAGGGTAGGTTTTTGTTTTTTTGTTTGTGTTCTGGTATGTTTTTGGGATATTCATTTCTATATTTAGATTGTATATTTCTCTGAATTTTTTCCACATTTGGTCGATCTTATCGTTTTCAAATATATATGTCCATTATTTTTAGGCTTTCTATGTTGTCATTGTTTCTGGTTATAAGTAAATCTAGTGTGGTAGGGTTGTTATTTCCCCATACTCTTCTTGGCTCTTTAATATGTTGTGTTAAGTGGTTGTCTTTTATGTTATTGGTAAAGCTAGCTTTCACTGCCAGATCCTCTGAGTTTATTCCAGTCTATATTTGGGATGTTAAAGTCTCCAACTATTATCATGTTATCACTTTTAATGGTTGAAGTGTTTGATATTTGTACTAGTAGTACATTTTCATTATTTCTTTTGTTTGGATATGTAGAATAGTAGTAGAGTATATTATGCCAAAGAATAGCTTCTTTTTTCTATTTTAATTTTGCACCAGAATGATTTGTCAATGTGTTTATTATTCAAATCTTCACAGTATCCGTTTATTGCCAGAGTATCATTTGATAATTTTGATGTACACCATGTTTCATTTATAGTTATTATGTCCGGGTCTTCTGGATTTATTTTTATGTTGAGTTCATTTAATTTTTTTGCTAGACTTTCTGCGTTTGTGAACCAACATTTGATGTTGCATTCTTTTATTGAATCATTTTTTGTTTGTACTTAGGTGTTGCCTGTATTTTTTCATTTGCTTTATGGCAATCATTACCTTTCCCGTTTCTATACGTCTGCTGCTTCAGCTGTTCTAATTCCGGAATCACCTGAAGTCCTCCGCTGCTGATGGCGGCGAATTTAATGTCAATGAAGCAGACAGCAATTTCAACATTTTTTCCACTTTCTGAAGTTAAAATGGCTAAAGGAAGTATTGCTAAGCGTGGCAGGCCTAGGCCTGCTGCACCTACATGTATTGCCCCAATTCAACTCGACAGAAATTTATCATAACTTTCAGGGACCTAGTCAATATAACATCCAATGACACAGCCTGCATAAGGTGGCTGCTGGCTAAACACCACCTTATTGCTAACACAGCAATCCCAATCCTAACCCTTATGCTTAAAACACTAACCCTAACTTATCCTTTGTATTTATCAAGCTTTTGCTTGAATAAAAAAAAAACAACCCCAGTCTCTTGAACCACATGAAATTGCCCGATATCAGTAGACCACTTGAAAAATAAATAAAAATGCTGTTCTGCTGAGGAATCTTACCGTCTCTTTATTTGACTTTAAATTTGCCATCAGGACTTCGGGCGATTCCGGAATCAGAAGTGGCCGTATGGAAATGGGAACGGTAATGATTGACTGCTTTATTTAGTCTTTTGAGCTGAGTTCTCCTTTTTTTTTTTCGTTTTGGTTTGGGCCGTTTTTTCTTGTTTGGTTGTTATTAGTATTTATTGTATTCGTTATTTTCATTATTTTGAAGTTTATTATTTTTATATCCGTTTCATTATTTGCTCTTCTAGCTTTATACTCCATGTAGACTTTTTTAGACAGTTGTAGCAACCACTTTCCTATTTAATAATAATTGATACCAAACTAAGGAATTGAATACCAGGCTAGTTTAACCACTAAGCCGAAAGACTGCCTGGATAGCTAGAAATACGAAACTAAATATGGCCCCTTATCTCGTGACATCAGTTCCTGTAATGGCTTTCTATAAAAAGCCATGACAACACTAATCTTTGCCCAGTCTTCTTTTTAGAATGAAGCCTGTATGTGATTTCAAGCATACGTTCTTTCCTTCAGTATTTTTACTCCTTATTGGCTCACTAGTCAAGCCATAACTCTTCTCTTTGTGCTAATAGCCCTAAGAATCCCTAAGATATTCTTTCTGTTAGAAACTCTCTTCCTAACTATGCCGGCCCTTTCAAATTTATCGTTATGTTTGCATGCCTTTTTCCTCCCAATGTTCTTTATATGTGTACAATTATATGGCTTTCTGTTTAATATGTCTTCATGTTTGTCTAAGATAGCATGTATTTGTTATTATTCTATTCTCATTTGTATATACTCTTAGTCTGTATTCAATCAGACTACCTTTGCTATTCATTAGACATGTGTCTTTTTACATTGTTTAAAATGGCCACCAAAATCACCACATTTAGGCGCGCCATTCAAAATAATTAAAATGCTGAATTGTGTCTTCTTCCTTGACTCTCAGCATGATGTCACAATCTTTCCAGACAATCAGAGGTTTTCCCTCACACCACGTGACATCCACGTGGGGAACTGGGTTACCTCCATAGCAGCATTTATTTCCTTCCTCTTCACACTGGACTACTATTAGACTTTAATACAACCAGTACCTACTTTGTAATAATTATTATTACTGTGATCTACCGTAAGATCGCCCAGGGTGGTAAAAAGAAAAACTGCCAAATTTGGGTGGGAAAAAAATGGCTCTAAATAATAGTCCAGGGCCATTTTTCAAAGACCATCACAACTGCTAAGATGATAATGATTTTGATATGCTGCAATACAGAAGATAGACCATAATAAAAATGTGTTTTTTGCATGGTGATGATAATGATTTAGATAAGATATAAAATTTTTTGCATGGTGATGACAATGATTTTGTGATTATGCTTTATTAATGTGAATAACATCCGTCGACATGAAAGGTCACCTAGATTTGGTATCGTCTTTGGTTGATGTTCTTCCCAATTTGAAATGCTGGTACCTCTCATGGCATTGTGTACAGCTCAGAAAATCCTCCCCATAGGCCTGTTGCAATTAGTTTTTTCTAATTTGAAACATGATTTCACTCAAACACGTTGCCCTTCAAGATCATTCATTGTTCAACTTGGGGGGAAAAAACGCCAAGCACACATTCACCCTGGCATGTGTAGCTCAAAAACTAACTAACATGCCTTGATACAGTTTTTTTTATACAAAAGGTTGAGGTCACTGCTACATAACATTTCAGCCAGAAGCATGCTAAAATGTCTCATTGGCGTGCTGTTTTAAAAGTTTGGTTTCTTTATGGACAGACCTTGTATTTAATAAAAAAAACTGAAAACATTTGTTTTTTCTTCTTCAGTGATAGATGTCGATTACTTCCCTTGACAAACGTTTTCTCTTTGAAGTGCAACACGTGTGAATGATTTAAATCGTAAATGGGCCTTTTGGCTAAGATCAAAGTGTAGTATCTATTCTTCGAAACCGCCACGGCCTCGAAGTTCAGAGAACCATGGCCCTTCGGGGGTCCTTGTGGCATGCTTGGGTATCGTCCTGGGAGAAGTTGCACATGATATCTTGGCCAGCTGGTCGGGAGGCGATCACCATTAGCATGCTCAGGATTCATCCTGAGAAGCTTTTGGAATCCCCCCCCTTTATCCCGGTCCTCGTGGCAGGGATTTGGTATTCTCCCCCCTCAAGTCTCTAGTCATGGGGACATGGGATCCCCCCACCCCCTGAATTCAGCACTAAATGACCCACCAAGGGTTGATGTGCCGTTAAACAAAACAATCAAATCAAATCATAAATGCAATTTATGATGATCAATGAATAAGTTACTTCTCCCACCTTTTGTTGGACAGTGATGACTAAAAAAGTCTGAATTTTCAAAAAACAAGCGTGAATGCTGCCGGGCACAAACTAAGGGATCAGTTTAGCATAGACTTACATTGTCAACCTATTTAGAGGACGAATTTTTAAAAAAACAAAAAAAAGTTTTTTATTAGACATAATAGCGAGTAAATGTTAAAATTTTCAGCCCTTTAGCTCCATTGGTGTGGCCTGTATGCATGATACATACATACATAGCCAGTCAGCCAGACCAACTTAAAAACTGAAGAAACCTATGTTGACAGTTTTGGTTGACTGTTTCTAAATATAGATGACTATAGATTACAGATAAACACTGCTAATAAGAAAAAACAGTAATTGAATACAGAACATATAAGTGTTAATGGAAATTTAACATAGGGTTCTGAATTATGTGGCTGTAAGTTGAATTGTTTTATTTATTGTTAATTAGTCTGACACATTAGGTAGCAGAAGCCTTTATAGTACCGGATCTACCGTAAGATCACCCATGGTGATAAAACGGAAAAACAGCCAAATTTGGGTGGAAAAAAATGGACCAAATAATATCCCAGGGCCATTATTCAAAGGCCATCACAACAGCTAAATTGAGCATAATAAAACAATAAAAGTTACGACTCACGTTTATTCACTTCACTATCAATCAGCAACTCTTTTTAATCCTATTTGGTACTTCTTTGGATAGTGTTTTCTTTTTAAGTTGCT
>VCCN01003977.1:4573461-4586093 GCA_006491835.1 Architeuthis dux
TGTTTTATTCCTGGTTTTCTGGACGAGTCGGCGATAATATAGACAATGATTATGCAGTTTAGGACCTACCGCGTTATGTCGAGGGACGCTTGTATTCAGCTCCTTTTTAGCCCCTTTTTCTTGCAGATCTAGATCTAAAATTGGGAGCTTTCATCATTTTCATGAATTATCTCCCTTGACGTTTGCTCTTTAGAAGTCATTTTCTGATCGCAAAAATAAGTTGGGTTTTTTTTAAAAGAAAATTTAACGCAGAAACTTTTTATTTCATTTAAAATTTTATTGATTCTTCCTTTTATTCTCTAATGTTGCATCCTTTCCCTAAGGAAGACAAATCAGACGAAAGAAAAGAGAAAGAAGTAAGTATAACATTCTCTTATTTTCTGTGTTTATAAATAAGAAGAAGAAAAAGAACAGACTTTCACTTTATTCAAATAGTTTCTTCGGACGATTGAACTCCTCCTCCTTCTTGTTGTTTGTGTTGTAAACACTCTGTTCAAAACCTGCGATGTTGTTTAATGGTTACACAATATTTTGACAGCATTTATATGGCAAAATCTGTCAACATTTGTTTCTGTAATAAAACTATTTGTTTCCAATTGATTTTATCAGTTAAACCCCGTTAAAACGTCCGAAACAAAATTAAATAATCATTGCATCAAAAATAAAACAAAGTTAAGTCAGTGTATACATTTAGTTAAACACAAGACTGTATAGTCTGCCTTTTCTTTCTCTTTCTTGTACTTTCTAATTCTTTTATCCCGAATTGATTTTTTAAAAAAGGAATAATATGACGTAAGAAAGAGAAAAATATTCCCCTTTCTTCGCCCACTCTCCATATCCTACCTTTACCAACGCTAAACCGATTCAAAAAAAAAAAGTCAGAACGAAAAACCTTCTACTATTCATAGAACTGTTCACTTTCGTCGCAGTTAAAAAAAGAATTTTTTCAAAAAGAGACAAAAAGTCATTTTGTAAATTAAACAAAGAAATTACCATTCTCATAAACAATAACGATTAATCTTTCAATATTTAATATTTTTCTTTTTATCAAAAAATTGATCTGGAAATAGGCGAAAACGGGGCAATCTTTCGGTAATGGTACCCATGCAGTTTTCAGCTATTTAAACCATTGGCGATATTTAATACGGAAGATCATACTCGTAAATTTCTTTTGATTTTAAGAAAGATTTTTGCTAATAGGAGTTTTTAAAAAAGGTTAGCTATAAAATGGCTACTTCTGTTTAACTTTAGCAATAAAAATGGCTGACAACATATTTGTTTTTTGGTGGGCGGTTACGATTATGACATTTAGTGTTACTGGTGGATAAGGTGGGATAGTTAGTTTTTTATTGCAAAATATTTAATTATAAGAAGCGAGGCGAAACAATCGTTGCATAACGAAAAAACAATTTAATTTTCTGAAGAAACCATGTAATTTAGCCATCTTTCGTTAATCATACGCGTCGCCAGCCGAATCAACCAGTGACAAAATCAGGTACGGTAGGGCGGAAGTGACTAAAAACGTCTATGCCTAAATTTGGATTAAATTGCCTAAATATGACAACATTTATTAAGATTAAATTAAATATTAGAGACTAGATTTTATAACTTAAACATCAAAGAATAACGTTAGATTTGAATTTTAAAATAATAATTCGGAATTCCTTTAGAACTTGGCCTCGTGAATTCGATAGGAAAAAAAGAAATTGTAGAATCTTTCTTTCACCTTAAAATAAATTAGACAATATTTCGTTAATCGTTGTCAACCAGTGACGAAATCTAGTACGGTAGGGCGGAAGTGACTAAAAAAACGAAAACAACAAAATAAAGCAAATAATAACAAAAAAGAATAATTAAATGAATAAATTAAATAGAAAAATATTCTTAATTTCTGTCTTTATCTTTAGAAAAAATAAAGAAAATAATAACATTTTAATTTATTCATTTAATTATTCTTTTGTTATTATTTGCTTTATTTTGTTGTTTTCTTTTTTTTTTTAGGTGTGTGAAGTTGTTGATTAATAGTATAAAAATACATATAAATAAATATATATTAATAAATACATCCAATTGTGTTTCCGTGTCACTGTCTAGTATTTAATTCAATATTTGTTGTAAATATTTAGGCATAGACGTTTTTAGTCACTTCCGCCCTACCGTACCAGATTTCGTCACTGGTTGACGACGATTAACGAGAGATTGTTTGTAATTTATTTCATAATTTATTTTAAGGAAATAATTTTATTTGGCAAACATTAACTTTCCGACTGCGAAATTTCGCTGATTTCCAAGGGACGCTTTTCATGCGTCACCGTTTGGAGATCGTGGGTTCCTAAAAGGACTAACATTTTTACTTCCGTATTCAATGTTTTTAATAAAATGAATTCTAAAAAAATATGTGAACCATAACATGGTCGTGACTAAAACGTCTACATCTTGATTTATAAGGATTAAATTACCTAAATCTGACTAAATTTATAAGAATTAAATGAAATATTAGAGAAGGGATTATACCATTTGTTATATTTATTTTATAGATACTGCTAAAATAGGCAGCCATATTTTGATTAATACTGCCTATTTTTACATTATTTTCAGTAAAATTTAGATGTTTTTATATTATTTTTGCCTCATTTTTGGGTGTAAAACTATCACAATGAGGTCTTTTAAATAATGAAAGTTACGATAAAAGTAAACATTGAATTAGAAAATTACTAATAAATAGTTTTGTATTAAAATAAATTATTGTTTGCTTTTTGTAGTTTTGTCATAAATTTATTGTGTGTTTAGTATGTCTAAAATATTGTTTGACGAATGGGTATGCAGGGAGAAAAAGTTTTTGTTAGTTTAATAAACAAATTTGGTTTCATGAGGTGGGTGAATAACTTAATGGATTGGATGGAAAATACCGAAAATTACTCGCGAGAAATATTTTTTTTCTATTAATTTTCGAATATTTGACTTTCTCAACCACTTTTTGTAAAAAAAAAAAAGTTTGATGTTTTAAAATAAAATAAAATTTCGATTAAGTTATGGTCATGTGACGTGAGACTTAGAGTCGAGTTGTGGTGACAAGAGTATAAAACGTCTCGATCTGTGATTAAAAATACATTGGCAACTTGAAAACTGATCCGGTTCAATCGGCAATAATTTTTTGAATTAGGTTGACCTAAGTTTAGCTTAAGCCATACCTCCCTAAAAATGACGGAAAATATATGCCCACTTTATCATTGTACATAGAACCCCCTCATAGAACCTTTAAAAAATTTTTTTCTAAAAACTAAAAAATTTCAAGAAGGTTCTGTAAAGTGGGTAAATAACTTTAGTGAATTTCTCTGATTGACTATGAATCAGATATGACCTTTTTTATTCACATTGTTTTTCAAATTGGATGCAAAAGGACTCCCTCCTAGCGCTTTATGGTTGCTCATAAAGGGCAAAATATGGCACGAATTATCAAGATTTTGACTCCTAAAAGTGAGGAAAAAAATCTTCCCTCGATTTTGACCACTAAAAGTGAAAAAAAAAAATCTTCCCTCGATTTTGACCACTAAAAGTGAAAAAAAAAAATCTTCCCTCGATTTTGACCCCTGAAAGTGAAAAATAAATCATGGTACTCATGAAAGAAGTGCCCATGAATCAGAATAAGCAGAATTTATTGCAATTGGTCAGCTCAAAATAATGTAAAAGTTTACATATATTTAAATAGAGGGTTAGTTAAATTACAGCTGGCAGGTGGCATTTGCACCTCACACCTCCCTGATCTCCTGATCATAATACCAGCATGGGGGTGGCAGCCATTTCTGCCTGGTGCTTCTCTGCCGAGGATATGTTTTCCAAACAGGGTTGAATGTCCTTAATATGACATGGTATTCCATTGACCTCTATGGATTGCAGGTTGATAACACCGGTGAACCTCCCAGATCCATATTCGGACATACAACGGTTTTGAGGTTTCTTTACTTGTTTCCCACTGTGTGCACCTTGTATCCTGGTGAAGTCAGCGCATCGATACCTTTCAGTCGAACCTCATAGGTATAGATAGTACCAGTATATCGCCTCCTGTATGGAACACTACTTCCTGGCAGCTATCCTCTTAATACTCCTGTGGCACCTCTCCACTATCCCATTTCCTGCTGGAGCATATGCACACCTGAATCGAAGCCGAATACCCCACTCATCGACGAAATCTTTGAACATCTAGCTACGGAATACAGTATTGTTGTCTCTGAGGAGCTCAGTTGGTGGGCATCCTTCATAGAAAATAGACTCCAGTTGGCATATGACATTTTTAGAGTCCTGTCGAAACAATGGTCGCCAGACAGAAAAACCTGCTGGACCGCAGTCGATTGTTAGATAATGTCTGCCAGCAAAATGGGTAATGTCCATTCCCAGCCGGCACCAAGTGTTGCTCACTTCTAGCTTGCCTTTTTGCTTAATTCACTGGTGCTGGGTCTATCGATTGGCATGCCCTGTACTCCTTCACCACTGCCTTTAATACAGAAGGGCTAACTTACCTGGAAAAGTACAGAGTTCACTTAACTCTGGGCTGTTCATTATTTGGATGGGGCTTAGCTCCTCTACAGCAACAGCACATATATGAAGGATGCCCACTCACTTCTAACAATACTCTGATAGCCAAGGAACTCAAGTCAACCCATACATCCAGTTCTTTTCCGATCACATACCAATCTCAGCGAGCATGGTCATTTTGTTGCACTCTAGCAATGGTTTCCGATATTATGAGTTTTAGGGGACCATCATCTGCTTCGTCATCCCACCCTCGTGTAATTGCTGTAGCTCTACATCTGATGAATCCTGTTGCTATGCGAAGCCACCCACACGCTTGGGAAATACCCTACAAATTTTCCAAACGTGCAAAAAAACACTTCTCCTGGAAGTGACCTTAGGACTATCCACAACCTCGCTTCTACCACAGGTTATTATGCTCCCCCAGACTTCCAAACCCAAAGCTCTGGCACCATCTTGTAGTCGTTCTGGGTCTTTACTGATTAGTCCAAAATTCGCCAAATGTTTCTTCACAGTTGCCAAGGACATCATGTCTTCATTGACATATATGTTCTCTGAATGGACTCATCTTGTGACAGCACAGCACTGACCTCATTATTAATGGGGCTACATCCATTCACGTAACTTGTGCACACAAACGTCTGCATTGGCCGTGAATGCATCAACATATTTGTTCAGTTCCCTATAGTCCATTAGAGGGTGCACCTTTGCTTTGTATGTATGTATAAGAGCCATCAGTGGAATCGAGCCCTTGGGAGGGCCAAATCTATCCTCTGAGTAAGGCAGCAGCCAGCCACTATCCATCCACACCTTAATTTCACACTCATATTCCACCTGCAGTTATTTTGTCATTGAGTACTCCGAAACCTTATTTTTCGATCAGCAGACCCTTTGCTGTTCAAATTCAAAACGGAAATTGTGCTTGTAGATTTGAATGGCCACACACACTGGTATATCTTCCTTGAAAAATTGTATCTGGCCTGATTGAGTGATCTGGACGCCACCCAGTGCCTTAATGGCATTAATGCCAAGAAGAAGGTCGAAGCCCAACAGTTTTTCACTCACTACCAAAACAGGGATTGCAACAGAGCCCACATCATGCACATTAAGGTCAATCTCCCTGACTTCACATCACTTGAGACTTCTCCAGCGGAAATTCTGAAGAGATGTGACCTAATCCATGGCATTAGAAGCATCACACTTCTCTGCATGTTGCTCATCCATGACCCCTACTCATTCATCCTCATCAATGCAAACAATCTCTGTTGAGTCCGTCACGTTGAATTTTGGTCATGCAGCTGCTACAACTAGATCCACTGACCCCATGTCACCCTTCAATATTGCCCGAGCTTGGGCCAACAGTTGGTCAATAGTCATATCTTCTCTCAAAGTCAGCACTCTTCTCTTGTAAATCTCAGATCACTGATTGCTTGGTTGTAAGAAAATCACTGTTTAAAGTGAAATATACTTTTGTACATTTTCAAATTTGTTATGCTCTACAAGATTTCTTCCAACAAAATTATTGTAAAACCTTTCACTTTTTATGTATTCCCTAATCTATCATCTTCAAAAGTCTGTAACATTTAAAAGGAAACTCATTATTTTCATACAGTCACAATCATATATTTGGAAATGTGTATTTTTTTATAAATCAATGGAAAAAACCGTGACCTCTATCCTAGTTATATTTGATTCCCAATGCGCATGGTTGTTTGGAAATACACAATGTATCTTTGACTACAGTAATGTCGCTTTCATTTTCATATGTAGTAGTACTTTAGTTTCAAGGCGGGAAACTAAACAAAGGAACATAAGCAGCCTTTTGTTCATAATTATCTTCAATTAGATATCTGAATATCATATATCCATCAATTAAATAGTGCACTTTTTTACAATAGGGGTGTTTTCCAGCGATCTAAAGGGCATGGTCTAAAAAATAAATTTTGCTTTGCTTGCAGCCCCTCTATTATGAATTTCATTCCGACTGACCTGAATTTAAAGTAAATGCAAGCATCAGAAGTATATTAAATAAATATTTTGCAAGTGTTCAAATATTTCTTATCCCTCACCCACTGTATATATGAAGTCATGTGGGTTTTTTTATTTATTTATCTTGTTTTGCTGATTTTATGTCCATACTATTTATGAATGTATAATAAGATATGCTGGAATTCATTGAAACCCAAACTGAGTTAATATATCTTTATAATTACAATTGTATAATTACAAATAACGAATGAGTATATCATCTATAATAATACTTCTTCTTCTTTCAGAGATTTCAACTGCGGTGGAAAACTACTGAACTTCTCTGATGGCTGTTTGTAAATATTGTATAGAGAAACTATGAGGATCAATACAATGTGGAATATGGAAATACATAAGCAAAATAAATAATATATATAGAGTGTCAATTTGCTGTTTATTAAATTCAAAGTTGACAAAACACACAGCAAAAAAAATACATTCTCATGAAATGTGATTCTTTGTGTTTTAGAGTTCTATACTAAAAACACACTTAGAAAAATAAGTTATATTCATGTGCAGAGTGTCAATATGTCTGTTGAAAGTAGTTCTCCTGGAAAGATAGACCTGCAAACACACATTGAACAGAATCCAGATTCATGTGAAGGGAGTGGATTGGAATTTTCAGAGAGTTCACATTTTAAAACTCATATGGAAACACCCACTGAGGAGAAACGATATCCATGTCAAGTGTGTAGTTTATCATTTTCATATAGATCACATTTAAAAAGTCATGTGCGAAAACACACTGGAGAGAAACCATATTTATGTGAAGTGTGCTGTTCAGCATTTCCAATGAATTCAAGTTTAAAAAGACACATGCAAACACATACTGTTGAGAAACCATATTCATGTGAATTGTGTGGTTCAGCATTTTTACTGAGATCACATTTAAAAAGTCACATGCGAACACACACTGGAGAGAAACCATATTCATGTGAAGTGTGTGGTTCGGCATTTTCAATGAATTCAAGTTTAAAAAGACACATTCAAACACACACTGGAGAAAAACCATATTCATGTGAAGTGTGTGATTCAGCATTTTCACAGAGATCACATTTAATAAGACATGAGCGAACACATACTGGAGAGAAACCATATTCATGTGGAGTGTGTGGTTTATCATATTCACTGAATTCAAAATTAAAATATCATATGCTAATACACACTGGGGAGAAACCATATTCATGTGAAGTGTGTGGTTCAGCATTTACATTAAGATCACGTTTGAAAACTCACATGCGGACACACACTGGATTAGATCAAATTTAAAAAGACTCATGCAGACACACTGGATAGAAACCATAATCATGTTAAATGTATAGTTCAGTTTTCACAATAACATCAGATTTAAAAAGACAGGAGGATACACACTGGGGAGAAATCCGTATTCATGTGGATCATTGTTTTCATTCAATTCATGTTTAAAACCTCACAAGCAAAGACACACTGGAAAAAACCATAGTCATATGAAGTGTATGGTTTATCATATTCAAAGAGTTCAGTTTCAAAACTCACTTGGATAGATGCCCTTGAAGGAAGCCATATTTGTGTGATGTGTATGGATCAGAATTTTCATAGAGTTCAATTTAAAAAAATCACATGC
The DNA here is from genome assembly GCA_006491835.1 of Architeuthis dux. Classification (NCBI taxonomy): domain Eukaryota; kingdom Metazoa; phylum Mollusca; class Cephalopoda; order Oegopsida; family Architeuthidae; genus Architeuthis; species Architeuthis dux. The sequence goes on from VCCN01003977.1 coordinate 4,581,623, forward strand.
AAAAGCATATTAATGTGAATTATCTGAAGCAGCATTTTCAACTCATGTTATTTTGAAAATACATATGCAAACACCCACTGGAATGAAGCCATAATCTTGTGAGATCTGTGATTCAGCATTTTTACAGTGGTTATCTTTATAAATCCACTACCATAAACACACAGAATAGAAACTCTATTCATGTGAAGTGTTTCGCTCAGCATTTTGAAGGAATTCACATGTAAAATCTTACATGTAAACACATGTGAAAAAAACATAATAAAAAATGCTTAGTTCAATGTTTTCACAGTGTTCAACTTTAAAAATAAATGTGCAAAAATAGTGAACAGTATCCATAGTCTGTGTGGATTACACCAATAATTGCAACAGTTTGCAAAAAGATTTCATCATAGTTGTTAATCACAATCGTCAATGGAGTGAGAGAAAGATTAGAAGAAAGACTATGAATTTAAAATGCTAATTCCCCACCTAAACACTGGAAATAGAAAGGTTTGCCTTAGACATCTCAATGTAAGCAATTGCTAACCTAAACTTGTTTTAAAACTTTAACCTAAGTGACATAATGAAAAGTCTTAGACATTTTGCTTAGCCAATGAAAAACAATCAAATCTTGAGTTTTTACTTCTTTATCCAATGGGATTACAATTGTATTAGTTTTTTACCCCTGACCACCAAGATAAACCTTGAGAACTTCTGATGGAAAGGATGCTGACTAAGCTACAGTTACTTTTTTCTTTATTATAAGGGTCTTTCAGTTTCTTTGTGTCTCCGATATGATAGATACTAGTGCTCGACTGATATGGGTTTTGGCCGATGCTGATATTTAGAGAGCAGCTGATGGCCGATATGTTTTTTTTTTAATCTAAAATAATGTATTATTCACTGGAACACTGAAAAATATTTGAAAATAAAAAATGTGCATTGTCTCTGTTTGGGAAATGAAAAAGTTATGAAGTGTATATGTTAGGTATAAACACTTCAATGTTTACCTTTTATTTTCTTCGCTTTGCTTCCAATGACAACCAGCCGACAGCTAAAGAAGCCTAAGCTTATCTTCCTTCCTCTCTTTCCTACAAAAGAAAGAAGACTAAGAACCAACATGACTGCCTCCCTCCATACCCACCTCACTGTGTTGTATGGTCATCTCTCTGGACTTTCCTACCCTACATCGGACTCAGTCAACCCTTTGATTTCACCAAGCTGAATTCATGGAAAATGAGATGCTTTTTTGCCCCCACACTCTTTCAACCTTTCAGTTTTAAATTAAAAGGTACTTTTTTCTATAAAAATCGGCCTCATGACAATCAATAATCGACCCATGCTGATTATCTCAAAATGTCAAATATCAGATGGCCGATTAATCGGTCGACCTCTAATAGATACCATTTTTGGATATGTATTTCTTTGAATATTCCCCTTGCTGAATAGAAAAAAAAAGAAATGTACTTGCCAACATTTTATGAAAGGTTTATTGTTTTCAAAGAAGTTAACTAGCAATGCAACTCCATCATAATTACAGCTAGATGGGTGGAAAGAATTTAAAATTTGTTCGATGTACATATATTTTGTCAAATTGTAATGAGAAGTACTTTAATCCTCAAAGTTAAATTATTAGGAAATTCTCAATGTTAAACTATTAGGAAGTTATATAAGATGGATCAGAGGAACAGCACTCAATAACATATTGGAAACAAACTGTGACAGTCAATAATTTTAGGAAGCAGAGATTGATTTTTATTCTTTTTGAAACGGGACAAAATTCCCTGTATTTTTAAACAAGATACAGTGTTGAATGTGACAAAGTTCTAAATGATGCCCTGAAAGGAGATGCCGTGATCAGGCACAATAACAACAGTTCCATTAATGCTTGAATTTTAAAGCTTTTAGTAAAAAAAAATATTTTTGTAAGAAATAAAGCTGATTTCTTTTAAAAAGGTCAGATGTCTAAAAGATATTGGGCATTTGAAAATATATAATATTGTTCAATGTATAAAACTTGAATACAATAACATTTTAAATTTTCTGTTCATGTTTGCTACAAATTATTTGCTTTTCATAAATTTTCTTAATTCTTTGCAATATATTCATGTTTTTCTCTTATTATTTCCTAAAAGAAATAATTATTCATCAAACAGCAGTTGGAAATTAAAAAATAACTTCTAATATAAATTAATGGAGTTGCAGAATACACAACACAGATTATTAATTCACATCTTACCTTTCTCTGGTATATTATCGTGTGAAAAACCAAATGTTATTTTAAAATATTTTGTGATTAACAAATGATTCTAACTTTCAAGGCATTATTTATTCCAAAATTTATGAAATATTAATGGAGAAAATGAATTTAACTTTTGACTCTGGCAAGAATCATAGTAAAATAACATTGGATAAAAAGAAATGTGGAACAATTAAGTGTAAAGATAAGAAATGCAACAATGAATGATTAGTTCAGTATAAATGGGTTATGATTCAATTAAAATTCAATTGTATAATCATAAATGGATTATGATTCAATTAAAATTCAATTGTATAATAAATCCAGCCATTAAAATTTACTTTTATAAATAAATGAAGGTTTACAGAAACATTAATTTAAATTTACTCATGTTTATTACAATAGAGTGACAAAGTGCTGATGTCATTACTGGGCATCATAAAAGTAATACTGAATTAGCACTACGAAGACTTTGCTTGTTTGTTTCTTCATTGTTTTTTTAAGTAATTCCATCCAGAATTTTGTCAGTATAAGACTGCCAGTCTATACTTATTTAGTGATTTAATTGATTTTTCTCCTCGGAAGTTGCTAGCGGACTGTTGACAACGGAGTGACAACATATCAATAAAATACCCCAAATTACACACTGACGATTACCTCAGTTTTTGTTTACCAAATAATTTTTAGATGAACATTTTCTACAATCTTTCTTCTTATTGATAACACAAAGATTATTACAATAAAATTGACATGGTTAGTAGTTTCGGGTATTTTATTGATATGTTGTCACTCCATTGTCAACAGTCCATTCACATTAATGCTCGTCTGCTAACAACTTCGTGAGGGGAAAACAAATGAAAAATTGATAAAATCACTAAAACTCAAAATCTCTTAATAAGTATAAACTGACTGTCCTATATTGACAAAACGTGCAAAACTCCAGTGGAAATAACAAAAGAAACGATGAAAAAAGAAACCAGCAAAACCTCTGTAGTGATAATTCAGTATTACTTTTATGATGACTGGCGATGACGTCAGACTTTGCCACTCTATTTATTTGCTTTCCTTGAATTTTCTCCTTAATTATCTGCAGTGTATTTGTGTTTTTCCTTCATTATTTCCACAGAAAAATAATTATTTAATAACAAAACAGCAACTGTACAGGGGACACCATAAAGATTTACCCATCAGTTTTTACAATTTATTCAAAATTGAATAAAGGCACATGTATAATACAAAGCATATATATTCCACTGTTTATACCGAGTCCATACAAACATTATTTTGTTATGACTACCTTTTGCTTCGATTATAGCCTTTAATCGCGAGGTAACTGACTTGCACAAAGGCAGCACCATTTCTTCGTCTAAATTGAACCAGGATTTAACAAGAGCCTGCTTCAGAATTGTCCCATCTGATGCAACTGCAGCCCACCCCATCACCCTAGCCAGCTTCTGATAAAAAAAATGAAATCTGCTGCCTTCAGGTATGTCTCCAGCATCAGCTGCATGAACCCTATCATTTTGGAGATTCATCACAGCCTGCACAGTGAAAATCTTCTCATAACACCAGTTGAAATGTGCAACATTTCAAAATCCCAGGTCAAAACCCAAGTTTATGAGACATAATGAAATGATGAGTAAATCTTTATGGCACACCCTGTAAGAGAATCCCAAATCTGTTAATTCAAATTGAAATATATGATGACAACTGCTTGTAAATAAAGACTTATCTGTCAATAATGCATTGCATCATAAGGACTAATTTGACCGATCACCTCTAAAGAAACTAACTTTTTTTTACTGTACTAAGCTGGATGTCAATGAGTGTTTGAGCTTTAGTAAAAAAATGATTATTTTATTTTATTTTTGTTATTAAATCAAGTATTGTAAACCATTTTTATTAATTTTTGACTACTATTTACGTTCATCCTAATTTCTAGTTTGTTTAATCACAATTTCAGTAATGCCAGCATGACAGTGTTATTGTTTTAGTTTTAGTAAAAAAAGCAATCGATTATTTAATTTAATTTTTATTTAGACAAAGTATTGTAAACCATTTTTATCAATTTTTAACTACTATTTACCTTTATCTTAACTTTTAGTTGTTTTTTTAATTACAATTCAACTTGGTTTTAGTTAAAAAAGCTATTATTCATTCATTGTAAACCATTTTACATATTGTGATTTAAAACCTAATAAAAATTCAGTTAGGTAACTATAATACTAAACCAAACCCTTAACTTTCTGAATG
>VCCN01003977.1:4592430-4604106 GCA_006491835.1 Architeuthis dux
CAATAATTTAGACTTTCTTCTATCTAACAAGAACAAGAAAAATCTTGAACACATTTAAAAACAAAATTAATTACGTTTTAAAATAGGGTGTCAACGATTTAAAAAGTGCCGTGGGTATGTCTAGAAATCTAGATTATGTTCGATAAGATTTTGAAAGGAAATGGAGGTAACTAGTATATGATAAAAAGGAGATAAACACTTTTTTAATCATTAAACCATAACAATTCTTTAAGCTGCTGCTGCTGCTAACTTATTACGGAACAAATGAAAGGTTGTTTTTTTAATTATTTTCAGTGCTGGCACCTCTATTTTAAGACCACCTGCAGTATGTGACTGGTTTTGGCTGGCAGCAGTGGTTGTCGTAAATAGCAGGTACTCCTGTATAACATTCTGTTATTTTCTTGGTTTATAAATAACAATTAATCTAGATTTATATCTAGATTATTATAAATAAAATCTTGTTGATTCTAGATAATTAGTGCACTAAGGGAGATAAATCAGACGAAACAAAACAGAAAGAAGTATAACATTCTCTTATTTTCTCTACAAATAGAGGAATATTTGCAGAAAGAGACATAAAAGTCTTTTTGTAAATTGAACAAAGAAATGATAATTCTCATAAACAATAATTGGACATCCAGGAGTTGATCCATATTCATAAAAACATCTAGAAATATTTTGAATCTGGGGAGGTTTAGCGTCCCAAATAATGCGACACAAATAATGATTTTAATAATACAATGTTTACCTTAGTTGAGGTCATTTCTGAATTTAAATGTTTTTAATTTAAATTTGCAAAAGGGCACAATACAAATTAAACGAAACAAATTTTATTTTCAATTTATTTTTTAAATTGACAAAAGGGTTAATTTTGATTTTTAATTTACACCAGACGCATTAATTTCACGCATGCGCAACCATTAAAAGGAACGGTCAAGCATGCGCAATAATTTGGGAGGCTAAAATACAATTTAGCCAATCTGGATTCTAGAGGTTTTTGAAAATATGGATCAATTCTTGGATGTCCAATTAATCTTTCAATATTTAGTGAATTATTTATCCTTTATCAAAAGATTTATCTGGAATTTTTGCAATAGAAATTATAGAATTCTGCCAATTTGTTGATTTTTAATAGATAATATTTTTGCAGAATCTGAAAACTTGACCTCGAAAACGTACTTTTTTACCCCATAAGAAAATAAAATCTATTTTAATATATATTTATTATCTTTGGTAGAATATCGCATTTATTTCTTTAACATATAAACCAGGTTGTGCAAATGCAGAAATGGTCAAATGTTATGCTTTCTCCTTTCATGTATTTTCAGTTCGGGTGATGCTTGTGCTGTGTTCTGATCTAGGTGCATTACCTTTAGTTTTTCATTTAATTAGAAAGTATTTGTCTGAATTTTCTTCAAAGTCACATTGTGGGAAAGAGTGGTTATGAAAGAGTAAGGCAGAGTATGTCAATGAAGAAGATATTAGAAAAGAAAAAATCATAAGAATTAGATGGTTGATTTTAAATTTAGATATAGGATGTAATGAAGGTTAATTTGATGTTAGGTTTAAGTTTAAATCATGATAGGCTAAGTAGATCAATAATGCATTTTTTTGGTGATTGAATTTAATCCATATCTAGTTGTTATGTAAGACAGAACATAGAGGCATCAGAATTTGGAGCCAGATATATAGACAAAAGTTTGCTCTTGTTCCTTTCTAACAACAGTTTTACATTTATTAATAGGTTGCACAAAAAAAAGTGCACATTAATAATAGTATTTAATTAAACTTCAATGACATTTTTTTTATCTCCTTTTTGAAAATACATAATTACTTTCTGAAACACCCTAATATTTTTGAGGAGCTGCGTGTGTATTGTGCAGTAATTTGGATCCACAAAATAATCTTAATTCTGATATCGACCATACCAAGTTTGCGATTTTTCTCAAAAATGATTGGAATGACACGCGTTAATTTAACTACCAAATTTCTTATTAGTTTAATCCCACCAGAACTAAACTGGATCTGGCTTAATGACTGCTGTCAAACAAAGCCTATTTCAAGTACATTCAAGCAGGGGAGAGCGAGGCTTGTTGTATACAGGGGCAGCTTGATACACTGTCATTAATTTCAATACATGATGAGAGGTGTTAACATCCTCCATATTGTGAGAAGATGGAAGCCACATCAGACAACTCTCCAAAACTAAACAAATGATTTCACACACCTTGAGTAAGTTTTCTTACAAAAATTGTTATAGACCTTGTAGAAACCACAAATCAATAAAACTCGCTTGATTATCTGAAATGACTGTCTTCATTTGTGTAGACTTTGTTTTCTGAGAATTCGATTTTATGGCTTAAATTCAGGAAATAAAATGGTCGGATTGGGGCTAGTTGTTATGGTCGGATCGGGCTAGTTGTAACACCTTGTAACAACTTGCTTCTTTCCCACAAGTTTTGATATTCGTTATTAGTAACAACTTACTCCATGCCACGTAATAACATGCCCCACATATGAGGCAAGTTGTATACAGTTTTCTTGGATGATATTTTATCTTATATCTCGAATGCAGTAATGAATCATTTTTATGTTTGGTGTTTATGAAAATAAACATAATGACCAACTCACAGCAGAAATTTCTTTAATTTACCTTTTGTAGTTTTTTTATAGGGGGGAAAAAATAGTAAAATTGTAGCAACTCGCCCCGCTCTCCCATACATACATTTAATCCAATTTGAATTTAGCGCTAATATATATAAAGGGAGTTAATCTTTGAAAATTTAAAAATATTTAATTATTAAAAATGAAAATCGACCTCCCCTCTTCCACATTACATAACCATCTTATCAGTTGATCCAAGCTTTTCATCACTTTTATGAGGGACTGCTTCAAAATAATAAAAACACGCCACACCAGCTATTAAGTGAATCACCCTAGTATGTCCCTTAGCACTGACACAATTATACAAGAATCGCAAAAAAAAGCATCTAGTGGAGTAAACAAGCAAATTTCTAGACCAAATGCTGTGTCCAGTAGTGCTGACACTAGATTCTTTTTTTTTTAAAGTCCAAAAAATTCCATTGAAAATCTTTAAAAAAAAAAGAAGTTTTTAGAAGATGCCTAGTGGTGTACATGCGAACTTGCAAGGTCCTAAGCCAAATGGTGTGTCTGATAGAACTTACACAAGATTTTTTTTTTAAGTAAATAAGAACCTAAACAAAAATTTTGAAAAATCAAAAAATGAAAATTTGTATAGATCTTTCACTAATTTGACAAATAAAATATTGAGGAGATTGTTTAAAAATGTATGTCTCCCTTAAAAAATCAGAAGATTGGCTAAAAAGACTAAAAAGACAATAATTTTGTTGATAAAGAAAAATTCTTCTAGTCACAACTGATTATAACTTTGTATTTTTTCCACACAGTTTTCATCACATAGACATATTTCATGGTGGCTGTGAGCCACTAATTTCCCTTTGAAGTTTAGCTGTTGGAAGCTAATAGCAACTAGCATTCCAAGGGAAATTATGAATCACTGCCACCCATATATGCTGTGTTGGTGGTGATCAATTAAAAAGTTGGGCTGTGGTCACTAAAAAATGTCTGAATTTGTCAAAGAACAAGCGGGCATAAACTAGTGACCAGTTTAGCATAAGCTTTCTATAGTACTCTATACTCATTTCTGTAGAGTACACCTTGTAGACACCAGCTCATTTTCATACAATAACAAACATATTTATATGAGGTTTAGTGATTTATTTTTATGCATATTTTTTTCTGATTTCATGTCCTTGCTACTTCTGAATTAGAATACATTGAAATCCAAACTGAGTTAATATAAATTTATAATTGCAAATAATATATGATCTTTAATAATACCTCTTCTTCTTTTACAGATTTCAACTTTCGTGGAGAACAAATGAACTCTTTTGATGGCTGTATGTAAATATTGTATAGAGAAACTGATCATTGATTTAATTTTGAATACACAAGATAAATAATATTACTAAGTTTGTGAAGATATTGGTTATGGAATGAAAAGTTGAAAAAACCCAAAGGAAAAAAATGTGAAATGTGATTATTTCTATTTTAGAGTTCTTTTAATAAAAACACATTTGCCAAAGGACACTAAAAATAATTGATATTTATCTGCATTGTGTCAATATGTCAGATAAAAAATCTCATTTAAATATAGACGGAGAGAAAGCAGTATATTCATGTGAAGTGTGTGGATCAGCATTTTCACAGAGTTCTTGGTTAAAAAGACACATGCAAACACACACTGGAGAGAAACCATATTCGTGTGAAGTGTGTGGATCAGCCTTTTCACTGAATGCAAATTTGAAAACACACATGATAATACACACTGGAGAAAAACCATATTCATGTGATGTGTGTGGATTGGCAATGTCACGGAGTTCTAATTTAAAAGTTCACATGAGAACACACACAGGGGAGAAACCATATCCATGTGACATGTGTGACTTAGCATTTTCACATAGTTGTGATTTAAAAAAACACATGCGAACACACACCGGAGAGAAACCATATTCATGTGAAATGTGCGGTTCAGCATTTGCACAGGGTTCTGATTTAAAAAGACACGTGCAAACGCACACTGGAGAAAGACCATATACATGTGAAGTGTGTGGATCAACATTTTCACAGAGTTCTTGGTTAAAAAGTCACATAAAAACACACACTGGTGAGAAACCGTATTCGTGTGAAGTGTGTGGATCAGCCTTTTCACTGAATTCAAATTTGAAAGTTCACATGAGGACACACACTGGGGAGAAACCATATTCATGTGACGTGTGTGGATTAGCATTTTCACGTAGTTGTGATTTTAAAAAGCACATGCAAACACACACTGGGGAGAAACCATATTCATGTGTAATGTGCGGATCAACATTTTCGCAGGGTCCTGATTTGAAAAGACACATGCAAACACACACTGGAGAGAAACCATATTCATGTGAAGTGTGTGGATTAGTATTTTCACAAAGTTCTGTGTTAAAAAGTCACATGCAAGCACACACTGGAGAGAAACCATATTCATGTGATGTGTGTGGCTCAGCGTTTTCACGGAGTTCAAATTTGAAAACACACATGACAATACACACTGGAGAAAAACAATATGCATGTGACGTGTGTGGATTGGCAATCTCACGGAGTTCAAATTTGAAAGTTCACATGAGAACGCACACTGGGGAGAAACCATATTCATGTAACATGTGTGAATTAGCATTTTCACATAGTTCAAATTTGAAAATTCACATGAAAATACACACTGGATAGAAACCATATTGTGTGAAATGTGTAGACCAGCATTTCAACAGTTCAATTCTAAAACCTCATTGCAAATACACTGGAGTGAAGCCATATTCTTGTTAAGTATGTGGATTAGCATTTTCAGTTGAGTCATATTTAAAAATCTACTACTAAACACATACTAGAGAGAAATCAGATACATAAGAAGTATCAGCATTCTCACAGAGTTCAGAATGAAAAATCCTCTTCACATACTGGAGAGAAACCATATTCTTGTGATGTGCGCAAATCAGTATTTTCAAGGAGTTCGGGTTTTTAAATTCATATACAAAATCACACTGAACATAACCATATTTAGACTTACATCCTGGAGAGGTCACTTTAATGTCTTTCCATTGTCTATCATGACAGTCGTCCTGGCACTGTAATAGAGCCACATACAAGTTTTTTCAGTTGACTAATAAAACCAATTGGACATACTAGAGGGACCTTCAGTGAGTAAGGATATCCTGGGTGGACATTTCAGATCAGTTGCAAACAAATCTTAGCACCGTTTTTCATAATGGTGGATTTTCATCAAATATGGGCATAATATATATCGTTGGAAAAGAACCATATGCCTCAGAGCATTTTTTGGGGAAACTGATCTGGAATGTCTACCCAAGATATTCTTACTCATGGAAACTCCCTTTAGCATTTCCAATTTGTTTCATTGGTCAAAAATTCCTACAGGGTTCTATTACAGCACCAGGACTAGAAGGTGGCCTTCTTATTGCTTTTTATCACAGGGTTTCAACCAATCCGTACTTAGACAATGAAGCAGGAATTTATTTAAAAAAAGAGAACTATGGGTTGCAAGTTCAAGTCTGTTAATTTGCCTTGCCACTGATTTTCCATTTGTAAAAAACTTTGAAATGTGCATTTAAGAAAAGATTGTACTATGAAATATGGACATGTGGTCTTGATGTTGTGAAGTGACTCATGCAAGCACATAATTAAATAGTTCTTTTTTATGTGTAAATACTTATTTGCAAAGAATCTTGCTAAACATTTTCTTAGGGCAGATATCTTTACATTATTCATGTAAACAATCAGTCAAAACATATTTCTTGATGAAAATCTTTAATTTGTTATAGACAAAGTTAATGAATTAATTTTCCCACAAAAGCCTCCACATTGCACTGTAACCAACAATTAAGTCAGGCATGTTTTTCTCTCTGTTCTTCAGGAGAACCAGGTCTTGATGCCATAGTGGATATAAAGTAAATAAATTTATTCTACCTCATGAACAATGTTTGTTTTTTCACTTCATTAGGGGCCCGGGGTGTAGAGGGCTTGATTTGTCCACTCTGTCTCCTGGCTTGTACACTTATGACTATACTCCTGGTGAAGCGCTGAATTGTTATAAATTGTCACTAAGAACAGGATGAGCACTCCTGGTGAAGTGCTGAAGAATACATTCCTGTGCCAAACAGTTGTTATAAATCGTCGCTAACAAAAGGACTAAACTTATGCAAACACCAAGTATAATTCACCAAGGAGACAGTTAATCCCTGGTGACTCATCTGTTTTTAATGTCCTTCCAATGTATTTTTAGGGTCTCTCTAATCTCCTCTTGTAAGAAACTTAAAATTGAGATGAAGGCAAATAGTAGCAAAAATATTTAATAATAAGGATATTATTTTTGATCTAACTACCAGAGCTTGATCCTTCTTCATAAATAAAGAGATCAGCTCCGCCCGGGCTACTCTTACTTCACTCCTATGCACCTTTTTAACAAACCATTCTAAACTAAACTCAATTTGTTTTTTCAATAAGGAAGTATTCAATTTCCAGTATCCAGACAGACTGTATTCACACCCAGACAAGCACATGATCCAAGAACACTGCCATATGAAAACTTGAACACCTAAAAACACTATGTTGACTCTCCTAACTAGGACTCAATCGATGTAACTCAAAAGTTGTATTGGATTGAATATTTGTTTTTACTTTTCATTTCCTTTATGTTAAAAAAAATTAAATAAAATGGATACAATTCAAATTTGTTTTTAAAAATACCTAAAAAAACCCATTTTTTCTGAAAAATAAAACATCCCAGGAAGATTCTTAGGGTCTAACAGATAAAAAGCACAAAAAAATTACTGTCGAAAAAAAAATTGTTTCTATTTTGTTTCAACTTGGTTAATGGATGTAGAAATTTCTTTTTCTAATTATCATTGTGACTAAAAAAAACGGTTCTCAATATTTAACTTGGTATATCAAATGAAAGCATAGTTGAATTAAAATAGTTGAATTTTCACGCAAAAACATTAATGTACATAACTGCAGCATTTTCAGTTATTGTGTAGCTGCTTTTATTTTGGTATTTACTCCACTACCAAGTAGGGATTGAAAAGAATGCTTTATAGTCATAAATGAATTTTTCAATTTACTGTTGTTTCTGAAATAACGTGAAAAGCATTAACTTCATGTAATATGAGAATATTTTTTAAATTTCAAAGGATAAAATTTTTTCTCTCTGGATTTTTTAGATGAGGGATCATCAATGTGTATAGATTTTCATCTTTTGAACACAATGTTTCGGCTGTTGGATCCTATGGCCTTTTTTGTGGTAGGTGTCTTAAATGGGGAAGGGTTTGAAATGCGGGAACAAGGAGCCCTCTTTGAAGTGTAGAGTCTAATGTCCTCATTCCACTATCTATTTTCAGGTGGGAGAGTTACCTAGGTCATAATCATGTTGCTGTCCATTTTTGGTGTCATAATCATGTTGATGTCTACCACTGCTGCCACAGAATCATTTTTTCTAAGGGTTTATTTAGACCAGGGTTTCTCAACCTTCAGCGGTATAGAATTTTGAGTATTAAAGTCTGATTGACAATAAAAAATGAGACAACAACAACATTCTTTATTATTAATTTACCAAGCAGCACTATGATATTGCACATTATGTAGGTGCATAGAAAAATGTATACATTTTTGTGTAGGTGTCCATATGTATACATGACACTCTCTGCAGGTATATACGTGGTATGTATATATGTGTAACACTCTTGAAAGATTACTAGTAAGAGTTATGGGCCCTGTTAATAGTTATGCATGTTCATATAAAGAGACCATTATTTGTAATTTTTGGATTGTACAGGGTCTTGCAACACTCTTGTATTTGTGGATTATTGAAGACGGGCCTTGAGTAACAATATAACTTGGTGAATGTGAACCAATGCTTACATCTTGCGTTTTCATAATACACAAATCTCTCGAGCAGTTTATGAATGTTATATTTCAATTAGCTGCTGAATGCCCAGGAAATGTTGTTATCTATTGTTCCTGCTATTTTCACTGACTATTATACGATTTTTAAATATTCCAATGCCTCCAGTGAAGAAATTAGGTCACCAATACACCATTGGTTACTGATGGATTTATTGCTTCTCCTTTGAACGGTCAATTACCTGTGTCTTATGTGCTACCAAAATTTAATCAACGAAACCATGAAACCTCCACGCTTGAAGTATCATTTACATTTTACATATGCGGACTAGAAGGACAAACCATTATCATATTTCTTGCAATTTAAGGCCTCTTTCGAAAAACAGAAAACATTCATCTCAGTATTTCAGAAGGCAACTACACAGCAAGATAACGGCATGATTGCATCATACAACTACATCATATTCTCCAGTATTCTGAATTTTCCATGCAACGAGTGGACAGTCAATATTTGATGATGGTATATGTTCAGCTTTTCAATGAAAATCTTCAAACCTTTGAGGAAATGTTGTTCACAGATCAATTGCTGCTTGACTCAAAAAGTAGATCTATTTTAGAATTATTGAAGCTATTTTTTTTAATGAGCATAACATCCCATTGACCAATATTCTTGTCTGTTTATCTGATGGGCGCCTGCTATGGTAGGTAGATACAAATGTTTCTCATCTCTCATAAAACTTGAAATTTTGCATCCTGTTTTAACAGTTCACTGCGTGGATCACAGACAACATTTAGTGGCAAAAAATATCAACGGCAGGCTCAATTATGTACTGCAGTTAGTTAGCAAGATGGTGAACAAACTAAAATCAAATTCTTTGATCGAATTTTCTGTCAACAGTGCCTTGATAATGATGATGACTATTTTGTACCATACTGAAGTACGATGGTTGTCAAAAGGCAACTGTGTTGTTTGTTTTGACAAACTGTTTGATACACCCTTCGCTTCTCTGATTGCTGCCAAACTTGATATCTTTTTCCTAATTGACATATTCACAAAATTTAATGATCTTAATACGTTATTGCAAGGAAAGCAAAAAATGCTTGTCGATTGTTAGGTGTCCATCACTGGCTTCATTTCTAAATTGGTGTTATTTAAGATGAACATTTCTAGACATCAACTCCACCCATTTCAATGATTGGATAGCTCAAAAGATGAGTTGGTTGGTGAGGATATAATTACCTATCATGACTATTTGCAATCATTGCATAACAACATGGTACATCGATTCTAAGCTATTATCGCATTGTCCGTTCCAGTTTGGTATAGCAACTGGTTTGAAGTCCAAGTAGTTGATTGCTAAGATGTTGTACAGGAAGAATTAATAGAGTTAAAAAATGATAATTATGCCACAATGCGATATCGGCTTCAAGGCAAACAAGGCATGTGGTATCAAAGTATATTGAATTATTACCCCAATCTATGGAAGCACTTAAAATTGATTTTGTTTGCCTTCCCAATATTCTACTTGAGAGAAGCTGGTTTCGGCCACGTCAGTAACTTGCTGTCTAAAAGTAGAAGAAGGCTGAATATAACCAACTTGTGGTTAAATATGACTAATTTTAAAACCAATCTGTCAGCACTAACTGCATCACACTAGACACGGACCGAATTGATGATATCTAAAAATGGTATGTGTGTGCCAAACATTTGATGTTACTACTTTACATTATTTTCATTAAAGAATCTTGTAATGCGGAAGCTGTTCATTTTTATTGTTTTGTAAGAGTTAAACAAATTTGGTATCCTTTTGAATATTTACTATACAGTGAAAGCGGGCGGTGATGCCAAAAAGGTTGAGAACCCCTGATTTAGAACTATGAAGAAATTGCTGACCTCATGTGTAGCCATGTTCTTAGGAAATGGTAAGTAGGTAGGGAAGTTAATCCCTGTTTTCTGAATGGTCAGAAGTACCTTTAAAGGTAAGACTAGAAGAACACCGAAAAGCTGTCACCTGTGGAGAAACCACTAAGTCAGGCTTGGCAGATCACGTTTAGAGCAAAAAGGGATGACACCAACCACTATTGGGTGACACCGACATTTTGAACAGGGAGCAGCATTGGAGGGTGAGACGTTTGAAGAAGTCAGCACACATGCTAGGCTCCGATAACCTCCTCAGTAGAGCTGAACATAATATGGGAGCCCTTAATCTTGAAGGAATGCTCCTTGTAGTCGGGACCCAAAATCAAAAATAGAAAAAAATTGTAAAAAGTGTAGCAACTCTCACGGAATATTTTTACGTTCTTTTAAAAAGTACAAAAAAAAAATGTTAGCATCTTTAGCGGTGATCAGTCAAATCAGCCAAAGATTCTTCCTATTTTTTCTTCGACTTGGTTAACGGATGTGAATCTTTATCTAAAATAGTTTAATATTTTATTTTGATACAATAAATTTAATCATTTATTTTAATATAGAAAAGGTTTGGAAATAATTAGCTACCTCATTAATACCATGTTGACTCCAACTGAGTTGAAATGATAATGTCTTGTGAATTGTTGGGGTAAATTTAAAAATTTAAAAAGGGGATGCTATGTTACATGGATGGCAATGAATAGAATTCTTGACAACATTGAAAATATTTAGAGTGGTAACACTGTGTAATGAAAAAGTATCACGCTTAATCACAACATAGCAACTGGTGCTCGCCAAAGGTATTCGGGTTCTATCAGACTACACTGATGACCAGTGTTGAACAACTCTTGAAATTTTTAGATCCAAAATTGAGTGAAAGAAATCCAAAAATATCTAGCTGTTCCAGAAAATATCTAAAAAATATCCAAAATAAGGAAAAAAAAAATCTAGATATACGCACCTGAACTTTAACAAATATCTAAAATTATCAAGATTTAGCCAAAATAATCTAAAAATATCTGAGCCGCATCAAAACAAATATCTAAAACTGATATCCAAAATCTAAAAACATTTTCTTTTATATCTGTAGTATAGTTCAAGATGGACTAAGGGAGATAATACGAGAATACGGAATTAACTTCCTTAGGGGCCACGAGTGAGAGGAGACGCGAGAACGGGAGAGAGTGAGAAAGACGTATAGTCCGAGGGTCAGCAGGGTCTACCGTGCACCCCCCCTACATGATTCTACATTTAGAGTATCAAAATGTTCCTTAGGATGT
>VCCN01003977.1:4660449-4671736 GCA_006491835.1 Architeuthis dux
GTTTTCAATCCATAAAAACTTACTTTCCTCAGGGAATTTGTCAGTTTTGAAAAGTGACCGACCTATATTGGGGGGTGGCTGAAGTTTGAACTGTTATGGGGCCTCCTTTGCAACCAGCAACAATAGGGCAACAACCAACAAGGTCGGATGGGCTTTGCAAGGACCTCAATGCGGGGAACGGGTGTGATATGATGGTGTCCTTGAAAAGGGCGCCATCCAGTGAGTCTCTTCCCACCAGCATTGAGGTCTGGATAACCACTGTTATCTTCCTCAATGCGGTTTGGGCAAATCCACAGCAATCTATTTATTTTTTGCTTTGAAAGCTATTTGGGTACCATTTCCAAAGCTTATTTTGCTATGCATAGACCGCAATGACAGATTCACAAAATCTTATGTGTTTTGAGGTAATGTAGTTGTTAGCATTTGTAAAAAAGTGGATTGTTCTCATTTTATTATAGTGTCAAGACTCAGAGTCATCAATGTAATAACTTGAACTTTCGAGGAAGTCAAGAATTCAAGCCAAGAAAAATATAAGACAGACCTACCTGTTTTTCTTATGTGGATATACTTGCAGTTCTGTTCGTTCATTTCAGTCCTCTGTTTCTTATGATTAGTGTTGGTTAGTCAACAAGAAAACAGGAGGGAAATAGGATGGAAGTGTAGTTAGTTTTTTTAGAAGAAATAGGTTCATCTTTCAGACATGGTAATAATTTAGGAGACGATACAGACACGACCAGACTTGGCCATGGAGTTACTCAAACTGACTGGATTCACAGATGTTGACCGTGACGCAAACTTCTGGACGCTGCTGTCTGGAGGTCAACTGTCTAGACAAGCAAGGGGAGTAGATCTAAAAATAGTACAAGCTACCCCTTTAGTTTCTTTAGTGTGGTGCGTAGAGATTTAGTTTGTCAGGAGCCCTCATGACCCTGGCAGATCTTCTAAGAACCATTTCTGTAGGAGGTGCATAGAAAGCGGCCTTGTGATTTCAGGTTCAGGGCCAATCTGGGGAGTAGTAGATTGATCAGGTTCAAGGGTTTGTTCCATAGGTGGAGAAGACTGTGTGATGATCCGATCTTGGTGACGTTTGATCGATAGGGGACCTGCTCATTTGGTTACTTGAGCAGGTATCCACTTAGGACCAGGTGCATAGTTACGCACAGGTTGTAGATTTAGCATTCTAGGTGAAAAAGAGTAGTTTCTCTTCTGATTTTCTTGTCGTATTATGCAACCAGCCACATCATCACTAGGACTTAACAAGTCAAGATGACAATGGAAACGACGCTTGAAAAGCATCTCCGCTGGTGATATGCCGGTAGTAGTATGTGGAGTAATCCGGTATTTGAAGAGAAATTTGTCTAGTACAGTACTCCAAGGTTCTGAGGAACTATTTAAAGCACTCTTGAATGTTTGTACCATTCTCTCAGCCAAACCGTTAGTAGATGGTTTATACATGGCTGAGGTAATGTGCCTGATGCCTTTGTTTTTTTTAGAAATTCTTTAAATTCATTATTGGTGAAGCAAGGACCATTTTCAGACATAATAGAAATGGAAAAACCCATTAGACAGAAACAATGATGCAGGTATTTAATAGTTTCTTTAGCACTAGGACCCTTGGTGGGGAAAATATCCACCCACTTTGATTATGCATCCACTACAACCAAAAAATGTTTGCATTGCACGTGTCCAGCATAGTCCATGTGCAAGCGATACCAGGGTTAACTAGGCCATTCCTAAGAATGTAATTCTGCTTTAGCTGGATTTTTGCAATGCTTCAGACATTGGATCAATGTTTTACAAGAGACTCCAGATCTCTGTCCAAGTTTGGCCACCAAATGTAGCTGCGTGTCAACTCCTTCATTGAGGATGTGCCAACATGGCCCCCATGAAGTTCAGCAAGTAAAGTTTGGCGATGGGCAGAAGGAACTATCACCCTGTGACCCCATAGTAGACAACCATTTTGAGTGGAAATCTCATTTCTTTTATGAAAGAAAGGAAGATGCTCAGATTGAGAATCATGAATGGAAGTAGGCCAACCAAGTTCACAATATTTGAACACTTTGAAAGAACAGGATCTGTGTGGATATGTACCCTTATTTCGGATGCAGTCACAGGAGAACTGTCCAAAAAAGATTAGTCCACTCAGCAGGAATGGGAATATTTTTAGCAGTTACAGGAAGAGGCAATCTGCTGAGAGCACCTGCAGTACCAAGAACTGTGCCAAAATGATGAACTAGCTTAAGTTTATAAGCCTGATTTGATTGTTTTGTTTAACGGCCCATCAACCCTTGGTGGGTCATTTAGAGCCGAATTCGGTTTCTTTTTGAATCCACAATTTATGTAGATGAATTATTGTGGACAAATTATAGTAGGCACTTTTTTGTAGACAGTTTGTTGTCAAGGCATTTATGTCGAATCTGTTTTTTTATATTTTTGAGTATATTTTCAAAGGTTATTTTTTTTTAACTAGAATCTTGCGACTTTGATGAAAGGTTTTTTTTTTTAAAAATAGAGTCTTGCAACTTTGGTGAAAAGTTATTTGTTTTTAACTAGAGACTTACGACTTTGGTGAAAGGTTATTTTTTTTCTTACCTAGAGTCTTGCGACTTTGGTGAAATGTTTTTTTTTTTTTAATAACCTATTTGATAACCTAGGTATGCAACCTCAGTTACTTTGAGTGAACACTTATCTGCATGCAATTTTAGCCCAGCATCCTGTAACTTAGTAAGGACTAGCTTCAGTCTTTGAAAGTGCTCAGACTCTGTTGCACCACAAGTCAGTATATCATCCTAATAACACAGCACTCCAGACACACCCTGAAGTAGCTGTTCCATGGCTCTCTGAAAAATGCCAGGAGCTGAAGAAATTCCCAAACACAGTCTGTTGTACTGAAACAAACATTTGTTAGTGTTTATCACTGTGTATTGCTTGGATTCATCATCCAATAGCAGCTGTGCATACACCTGAGACATGTCCAATATTGAAAATAAAATACTGCCAGACAAACTAGCTAACAAATCTTCCAATTTCGGAATTGGATATTCGACCAAATTTATTAGCAGTTAATTTGAAGTCACCACATAGACGAATGGTATTATCATGTTTTAGAACTGGGGCTACAGCAGCAGCCCACTTAGAATGAGTGACAGGAGAAATAATGCCCTCATCAACAAGTCTGTTAAGTTCCTGATCTACTTTAACCCTCATAACATAAGGAATAGGTCTTGCTTTACAATAAACAGGAGCTACCTCCTTGTATGTGGAATTTCTCTCCTTTGTAGCAACCTAGACCTGGAGAAAATAATGTTGAAAACATTTCTGTGATGTCTTTTCCAAAATTAGACAGAATGGGAAATTTTAGAAGATTTAATTTTTTTAGGATATCTCTGCCTAGCAGTGTAGGGCCGGGTTTATCAACCACGATTAGCACAATATTTTTTGTTTCCTCACTTATTTTAAGTATTATGTCTAGGTGCTATTCGCCGAGAATAGGTAATAGTGAACCACTTTATACTCTTAATTTATCAGAGCACATATGTAGTTTTGGATGCTGTTTAGGAGACCAAAGTGTCCGATAGGAATGACTGCTGATCAGCGAACGTGTAGCGCCATGTCAGTAGAAGTGCCGTTTAAAAGAACTGGAACTAATATAGGTTCGTCTGAACGTCCAGTTGCATTAGAAAAAATGCACGCGTCATAGGTGAGTACCTTAGAATATTCAGCGTTAAATTCAATGCTGAACTTTAGCATTCTGGTTAGTTTTAGCTTTCTTGTAGTTTTTGCAACTATTTGAAAAAGACACTTTCTTTATATGTCCTTTCTTTTTACATTTGTGACATTCTGCATCTTTGAATGGACAGACGCTCTTCCAATGTGATTGTCCACAACCAGAACACGGATATTAAGGTTTAGAATTAAATTTTTCTTTTTTGTGGTGAGTTTGACGCAAAACATAGCTGACACTTGTAGAAGGGTGATAACTCATCTCCCTGATATCTCTCGAAACTGCCTCTTTTGAAAAGACTAATTCCAAAGCTTGTTCAAAAGATAGATCCTGTCGCTTTATCACGCAATCCTCAAACAGACTTGTTTCTCATGGCATCTTTGAGATAGGGTCCAAAATCACATGTGTATGCACAAGCCTTTATGCTGCGACAAATTGTGCAATCGTTTCATTTGCTTGTTGTTTACTATTACAAAACTTGAAGCGTTCATTTATTAAAATAACCCTAGGATTGAAATGTGCTTTTAACACGCCTACTAAATCTTCATAAGTACAGTCAGCAGGTTTTGTAGGAGAAACGAGATTATGCACTTATAAATACAATTTTGGACTTAACAACGAGAGAAAAGTAGCCACCTTCTTATCCTCTGCTATATCATTAGGGGTGAACAATTAAAAAGTTGGACTGTGATCACTAAAGAATATCTGAATTTTCAAAGAACAAACTAGTGACCAATTTGCAGGAATAGGTCTGGCTTTGAACCCCCACTAAAACCCTGTTTTGAAGGGGAATTTTCAAAAAACAAAAACAAACATTTTCCCTACTCATTGAGGGGAGTATGTGTACAAAATTTCAAGTTTCTACTACGAACGTTTAGGGCTGGGAGAATTCCAGTTAGATAGATAGATACATATAAATGTGTGAACACATGAATAACCTAGACCTAGGTAGTGGTGATTAATAAATTTGAAAATTTGAAAGAAAATATGTATTTATATAGAAAGTATAATTAAAGAAAAGTTTTCTTTTATAATTAAAGTTTTTTTTTTATAATTAAAATATAAATCTTCTTGCTTTTTTCTCCTTTTTCTTCAAGATATAAGATAAATTCTTCAATTCCTTCTTTTTCCACCTTTAAAACCAAAACAAAAGGATGGATTTTCTTGTCTTCTTTAAAGAAGAAAAATAATGAAATCCACTAGGCCAAGCTCTGCAAATGGAAAACATACAATAAATATTAGAAACGGTAACACCATTGAATGTTATTCATTTAATTATGCAAAAAATATTTTCTTGAAAGAAAAAAATATTTTTTCTCAAAAGAAAAGAATTAGAGAAAATCGTTATTGTTATTATTATTAACTGTTTCTGTTTCTAATATTATGCTTTCCAATATGAATACATCTTTTTGCAAAAAAACAAAGTTTTCTTAAAAGCAGAAAAAATGTATGCATATGATCTTCCATAGCAAATATCGCCAATGTTTCAAAATGCTGAAAACAGCATGAGTCCCTTTGATGAAAGATTTCTGTAAATAACTTTGTGAAGGCTTTTGAATAATTTTGATGATATGGAAATTAAAACAATTTTGGCAATCTTTTGTTAAAGGGACCATGCCGTTTTCAGCATTTTAATTCATTGGCGATATTTGCTACTGAGGATCATATGTATAAAGACAACATAATCCACACCAATGTGGTCTGCAAGCTTGGCAAAGTACACTTGTGCTTGAACAAAGACAGAAACTGTTTTGAGGCACACCACACCCCATTCAATTAGCCTGTTTTTGGCCCACATAATACATTTTTTTTTTGACAATATCAATTTTTTGTATTTATTTATTTTATTGAATGTTATTCTTTAATTCTGTGTTTTGTTTAACTTTCTACTTTAATTTTTAAAAATATTTTCCATTTTTGGGCACTTTTGGGGTGGGGGACCATATATGATCATTTCATCAGAGGGGGTTTTGCCCCCATAAAAAAACATTTTTCAGAAAACTTGCAACTGAAAATATCTTGTAACTAGGTCTAGTTTAAAGTACAAAAAGTTTGTTTTGATATCTAAAATATTTTTTAAGGGGTGCCCTATAAAAGGTTAAGAAAAGATTTTTTTATAATTGAATGACTAAATTAGAATGAAACAAATCTTATTACTTTTTAAAGATTTTTTTATGTATATCTTTATATTAATGTTACTTTTAAATTTAAAAAGTGACCAATAAAATTAGTGGTCGCATTTTTAAAAATGCGCATATATGAATTTTTGAAAAATTGATTTATTTTTAATAAAACGTTTTATTATACGCATTCTTCAAATCTTTCAATACACAGATTTTTCAAATCTTTTAATAATTCAAATATTCAATTTATGATTTTTCGGATTGATACAAATAAATATATATAAGTAATTTCAATGCCGAAAGAATGCTGAAAAAATAAAGTTTTCTTAAAAGCAAAAGAAATTTATGTGTATGATCTACCGTAGCAGATTTTGCCAATGGTTTTAAATGCCGAAAACAACATTGGTCCCTTTACCGAAAGATTGCCGCAATTTTTAAAGAACTTTTGAAATAACAATCATGTCCTGATTCACTTCTATAGTAATGAAATCAGCAGAAAAGGTTTGGGTCAAGATTAGGTTTTTAGCTAACATCACCGTTTTTACTAGAATTTCTTTTTCTTAAGTAATTTTATGTGATTTCAATCAATAAGACCTTTGTTTCTTCTGTAAATTAGTCAGTTTTGATCAAAATTATCTTTTTTGTTTACAGTGCAACTATAATGCTAAAACCCTTACTTCCCACCTGTCATACAAAACAATACAAAACTACTTTGAATAATTTGGTTACTTTTTTGGCATCATGGACTATAACCCTTGTGATGGTTGTTATCTAAACTTCTTTGATGTTATTAACACGGGCATTTCTTAAGAAAAAGGGTCTCAGTTTCTGGCCTCTTAAAAATCTAAAACAAATTTTTGCAAGTAATTTTTTGAAGAAGGTCATGCACCACCCACTGCAACCCTCAAGCCAGCCAGAATCACTTAAATATTGAAGAAACCTATGCTGACAGTTTTGGTTGATTGTTTCTAATTATGAAAATGGACACATAAATGTCTCCACTGTATAATTTAGCAGAATATTTTTTTATGTATTCCCTAATCTATCCGTTTTAATATGATGTAACTTTTAAGAGAGAAAACATGACATTCTTATGACATGAAAAATCGTGTTGGAGCAGGAGATCAAGTACTTTCCACTTATTTTATGTCCATACCTCCAATTCTTATGGGTGCAATCTTTTATTTATAAGTAAATACAGTGGTCCCTCTCATAGCGATGGGATCTTATAACGAAATTTCATTTAGTGAGAGGTCACCAATTGAATTGGCAACATTAAATCTCTTAGAGATGAAATACAAAACACTGTTGCCAACTTAAGCAGCGCATCTAGACATTTATAAAAAAGGCAGAGTGGGTGGTGTATATGATTGATCCAATTTTGATCCCCCCCCCCATCCCTCAGGCAATCCATTTCTACTTTTCTTAGTTTCCTAGTAATCTCTACCCCTCCTCCTCTCTCTCCCCTTTAGATTGTCTTTATTTTTGGATAAATTCAACTTTATAAATTAGAAATGCGCTGGTTTGTTCAACGGTTTGCTGCATTGCTACGTTCATTATCTCTTGAACTATTGCGTTATTGTGCATTATTAAACCATGCATCCTAAGAGATCTACTACTGCTGCAGGTGGTCCACAAAATAAGTGTAGGAAGACCATTACAATCCAAACTAAACAGGAGATTGAGATCTTTACTTATAAATATATATATTGCAAGTGTTCAAGTACTTTTGTTTTGTCTCATGGTATATATAAAATCCTGTGGTTTATTTCTGATTTACCATTTTTTACTAATTTCATGCCCGTATAATAAGATATACTGGAATTCATTCAAACCCAAACTGAGTTAATATATCTTTATAATTACAATTGTATAATTACAAATAACGAATGTGTATATGATCTTTAATAATACATCTTCTTCTTTCAGAGATTTCAACTGTGGTGGAAAAGTAATGAACTTCTTTGATGGCCGTATGTAAATATTGTATAGAGAAAATATGATGATCAATTCAATGCTGAATATGGAAATACATAATCCAGATAAATAAAATATATATATAGTGCGTGTGTATTTGCTGTTTATGAAGTGAACATTGGACAAAACCCATAACAAAAAAACAAGATGATCTCATGAAATGTGATTCTTTGTGTTTTATAGTGCTTATACTAAAAAGACACCATAAAGAAGCTATATTCATATGTAGAGTGTCAATGTGTCTGTTTAGAGGAGTTTCTATAAAAAGATAGAGATGGAAACATACATTGAAGAGAATACCTATTCATGTGAAGGGAGTGGAATGGAATCTTTACAGAGTGCACATTTAGAAACTCATATGCAAAAGCACACTGGGGAGAAACAGTATTCAGATGAAGTGTGTGGTTCAGCATTTGCACAGATATCAACTTTAAAAAGACACATGAGTACACACACTAAAGAAAAACCATATTCATGTGAAGTGTGCGGTACAGCATTTTTAAGGGATTCAGATTTAAAAATTCATGTACGAACACACACTGGTGAAAAACCATATTCATGTGATATGTGTGTTTCAGCATTTACACAGATGTCAAATTTGAAAACTCACATGCGGACACACACTGGAGAAAAACCATATTCATGTGATGTGTGTGGTTCAGCATTTACACAGTTGTCAAATTTAAAAACTCACATGCGGACACACACTGGAGAGGAACCATATTCATGTGAAGTGTGTGGTTCTACATTTTCACTGAGGCAACATTTAAGAATTCACATGCGAACACACACAGGTGACAAACCATATTCATGTGAAGTATGTTGTTCATCATTTACAGAGAGATCACTATTAAAGAAACACATGCGGACACACACAGGTGTCAAACCGTATTCATGTGAAGTGTGTAGTTCAGCATTTGCACAGATATCACATTTAAAGGGTCACATGCGGACACACACAGGTGACAAACCCTATTCATGTGAGGTGTGTGGTTCAGCATTTACAGAGAGATCACATTTAAAAAGACACATGCGGACACACACGGGAGAGAAACCATATTCATGTGAAGTTTGTGGTTTAACCTTTACAGAGAGATCACTTTTAAATAGACACATGCGGAGACACACAGGTGACAAACCGTATTCATGTGAAGTGTGTGATTCAGCCTTTACAGAGAGATCACATTTAAAAAGACACATGCGGACACACACAGGAGAGAAACCATTTTCATGTGAAGTGTGTGGTTTAGCATTTACAGAGAGATCACTTTTAAAGAGACACATGCGGACACACACTGGAGAGAAACCATATTCATGTGTAGTATGTGGTTCAACATTTTTAAGGGATTCAGATTTAAAAACACATGTCCGAACACACACTGGTGAGAAACCATATTCATGTGAAGTGTGCGGTTCAGCATTTTCACGGAGTTCACATTTAAAAACTCACATGCGGGGACACACTGGAGAGAAACCATATTCATGTGAAGTGTGTGGTTCTGCATTTAAACAGAGATCATCTTTAAAAAGCCACATGCAAACACACACTGGAGACAAACCATATCCATGTGAAGTGTGTGGTTCTGCGTTTAGACAGAGTTCAGATTTGAAAACTCATATGCGTACTCACACTGGAGAGAAACCATATTCATGTGAAGTATGTGGTTCAGCATTTTCAGACAATTCAAATTTAGAAAGACACATGCGAACACACACTGGTGAGAAACCATATTCATGTGGAGTGTGTGGTTCAGTATTTTCACAGAAAGAATATTTAAAAATTCACATGCGAACACACACTGGAGAGAAACCATATTCATGTGAGGTGTGTGGTTCAGCATTTACTCAGAAATCATCCTTAAAAAGCCACATGCGAACACACACTGGAGAGAAACCATATTCATGTGAAGTGTGTGGTTCAGCATTTTCAAGGGATTCAGATTTTAAAAAACACATGCGGACACACACTGGAAATAAACCATATTTATGTGAAGTGTGTGGTTTGGCATTTACACAGATATCAACTCTAAAAAGACACATGCAGACACACTAAAGAGAAACCACATTCATGTGGAGTGTGTGGTTCAGCATTTACACAGAGATCATCTTCGAAAAGACACATGGAAGCACACACTGGGAAGAAACCATATTCATGTGAATTGTATGGATCAGCATGTTCATTTTTAAAAAGACACATGATAACACACATTAGGGAGAAACCATGTTCATGTGAAGTGTGTGGTACAGCATTTACATTGAGATTAATTTTAAAAACTCACATGCATACACACACTGGAGAGAAACTGTATTCATGTGAAGTGTGTAGTTCAGCATTTCCACACAGTTCAGTTTTTTAAAAATTACACGCGAACACTTGCTGAAGAGAAGCCGTATATATATATATATATATATATATAATGTATGATGATTGCAGATCAGCATTTTCATAGAGTTCAAATTAAAAATTTTAAAAATCACCTGCAAACACACTCTGGAAAGAAAGTATAATTATGTGAATTTTGTGAAGTGGTATTTTCAATGCATGCTATTCTGAGAAGACATTGGAAGAAGCCATCATCTTTTGACATGTATGATTCCGCATTTTCACTCTGGTCATCTTTATAAATCCACTCCTGAAAACACACTAGATAGAAAGCATATTCATGTCAAGTGTGTTGCTCAGCATTTTGAAGGAATGCACATGTAAAATGTCACATGCAAACACAATGTGAACAAAACCATAATCATTCAAAATGTTTTGTTCAATGTTTTCATGGTGTTTTACTTTAAAAATAAACATGCAAACATATTGAACAAGATTCATCGTCTTCTGACAGGTGTGGATTACTTCAATAATTGCAACAGTTTGCAAAAAGATTTCATCATAGTTGTTAATCACAATCTTCAATGGAGTGAGAGAAAGATAGGAAGAGAGCCTATGAATTTGAAATAGAATTGTTCCACTCAAACATTAGAAATAGTAATTAGTCTCATATTATTCACTGAGCTGGTTGCATGATTTGTCCCAAGAGAAAATGCGCAAAATGGCATGAAAGTGTGTAAAAACATCAGTATTAAAAGTAAAAAAGTTGAGCATTTGAAAATTTTGCTCTGAGGCAAAAAAAAAGAAATGTTATAACATCTTGTATCTTAGTTACCTTTTCTTCCATGCATACTTCTACAATACCTATAGAGTCTCTTCACTTAAACACTGGAAATAAAATGGTTTGCCTTAGACATCTCAATGTAAGCTAAACAATGAAAAGTCTTAGGCGTTTTGCTTGGGAGCCGGCATATTCACCGACAGCCATATTTATCGAGATCTTTAAAATTACAAAAAGGTTAAGAATTAAAAAGAATTTACTGGAATGAAAATATATTAAATATTTAGCAATCATTCAGTGGAGGGCCCATGCCGTTGTCAGCTATTTATGTACTTCTCAAACTTTTGATGAAAAAGCGA
>VCCN01003977.1:4840565-4852246 GCA_006491835.1 Architeuthis dux
TATCTTCTTCATATTTTTCTTCCCACGTTTTTTTGTTTTGCTTTGTTTGCTTAGTTCTGCTCGTTTGGTTTTGTCCTTAGTTTTTATCTCCATATTTCCCCTGTTTTTGATTAGTTTTAATGTTGCTTTAGAGTATTTCCCCGTGTTATTGTTTACGTTTGTATCGCCTACTATCTCTGATGATACCATAATTATATTCGCCAGGCTATTACTCTTCCACAAGGTCTGAAATCTCTATTGCTACTCGAAAATTGGTATTGTTCTCTATCTCATTAGGGAATTCTTTCTTCTTAAGAATCATTTTGTTCCTTTCAGTTATAAAGTTAAATTTAGTTCTGCATGCTACCATTCTATGGTCACTTCCTATATCTACTTTGTTTATAATGGTAACGTCTTTAATGTTACTGGTCTTGTCAGCTATTATGAAGTCAATTTCGTTTTTTGTAATACCATTTGTGCTTTTTCAATTCGTTTTTAAAAGAATGTATTAGTTATCTTTAATCCGTATCTCTCTGAGAAATTGATTAGCATGTCACCCCCTCTCATTTCTCTGGCCTATTCTATATTTTCCTACACTAGATTCCCAAACCTTTCCTTTACCTACCTTAGCAATGTAATCTCCCATGAGCATTGTGTAATTTGTCATCTCCTTATCCATTATCTTATTGATGTCATCATAAAACTCTTCAATCTCCTGGTCAGAACCTTTTGAGGTTGGTGTGTAAACTTGGATTACCTTTAGTGTGTATCTTTTGCTTAGTCTAACTATCTAAGCTATTCTGTCTGATATGCTGTGAAAACTTATGTTGCCTGCAATGTTGTTATTGAATAAGAATCTGACACCACTGAATTTATCCTCCCTTTATAATAGAATAGGTGGTTAATTACCTTAAACTGTAAAATGTTTTCTCCTTTTCTGTGGGTTTCACTAATACCTACGATGTGCCGGGTGATGTTGTCCAATTCCATTATCAGTTGATCTAGTCTGTGATTATTATTATTAATATTAGTAATATCTACCACCAAATGCTAATAAGATTATAAACTAAACCCTAAAAGTCACTACTTGGCTGATAAGGGAAGGAAGGAAGGAAATCCCGAAAATATAAAACTATTCTATCACATATAACAGTTTAATCAATTTCCATACAATTTATATCATTAAAAACATGACACTATGGTGTCCTGGATTTTACAAGTATATAGAATTACTCTATAAGTTAAAAATAATTTAGAACCTTAAAATGCAAAAATAAGCAGATTTAACACAAAACGAAAACTTTGTTAGAAACAAACTGTAGCCAGATGGATATTGTTGAGGTAAACTGTCAATCAAAGACGTCCGGCAAAGAGTTGAGGTAGAGGTATCACCAGGTCGTCACTCTTCAGCTAAAGGTCACATAAGCAATCTAGGTGTCGCTTGAGTGCTTCACTTGTCATTAAGAATAATGACAGCAGATGAATTTCTCGCGATTCTGCAAATTACGCAATTCTGTAGAATTAGATGGATTTTTCCAAGTTGACGCAAGCACAATCAATATGGCTGTTTTGGCAAGTTTTAATTGGCTGATTGAAAAACAGATTGGACCATGTGCTCTGCCCCATTGAAGGGGGGGGGGGGTTGATGAATCAATCACATTTTGACAGTGGCATAGCTGCCAATTTTGGCTATGCGTAGGCGGTTATCTGATATTCTCCAATTCCATAAATAGATCCAAGATTCCAGATATCAGCAGTTGGCGATGGGCATTTTAGTCCACACCTGTAGTTAGCCCCAAGCGGTTGGTGGAGCACCTGGACAGGGGATGCCTGAGGGCCGTGAAATTGAGACAGAACCCTGGGGATATGCTGCTTATCTTCCTCAACAACCTGAAGATGAGAACTCTGAATTATAAGAACTGGTGTATGACTGTACTGTGAAGAACTATGAATTAGAAGAACTGGTGAATGACTGTACTGTGAAGAAAATAAACATTTGTTATTGCTTTTCCTTCAATTCCAACTCTGTGTGACCTGCGCTGTTGTCAAGAACGTTCGACCAACAAGTGAAGTCTTCTTCATATAAAAAAAAAATAACAATGTGGGGGTGGAGACGGCATCCTGTGCAAAGTGGACTACTGGCAATGGGAAGCAGTGACACAAAAAGAAGAATTGGAAAAAATTCTGATAGAAAAAATATTTTCTACCATTATATAGTAAAAGAGTTAATTGTTTGTGAAATTTGTGTTTACATTTGAAAAAAAAAACCCCAAAACAGGTAAATTTAAACTCTGAAGATAACATTCCCCGTTATGTTTTCATTGACCATACAAGTTGACACCTCTAGATAATTAACAAGATGGTATGCTTAAAAAAAAAAAATACCACTAGAAAGTTTCAATAGCTCTTTTTACCTGCCATAGACTGACCCGGAAACCATGGTGACAATGGACGATGTTAAAATGGCTTCCATATAGACAGATTACATGATATATATATAATAAAAAAGAAATAATCATTTTTTAAATCATCAGGCCACTATTTTTTGTTAATTAATATATTTCTAGATTACTAAAACAATGTTATTATATTTTTTAAATCGATTACATTTTTTGAAAATCTTTTTATTAAATTCACATAATATCCTAGGGGAGGGCATAATTATTAATTAACAGGCATTATAGGCCAGAGAAAATTGTGTGCTTCTTCATGGAGTTCCCTACCCAAAAGGGATAGCAAGAGGGGGCCTCTTGCTATGCTTTGGGTAAGGAACTCCCTATATATAGGGTGTTCGGGGCCACATGGGGAAGGGGTTGGATAGGATACGTTGAAAGATTTTAACTAAATTATTGTTTTTTTGTTTATTGACTATTGAATTGTTTGCAATTTTTTTTAATTTTTAAGGTAAACTTTATCCTCTTTAAAGAGGATTTTATTAAAATGAAAGTATTATTAGATTCAAGACTAATGACTTTTTAATTAATTTTGCGGCTGTTGATTGTTAAACTATTAGGTTGTTTGGAAAATAATGGCTGATTCTAGATACCAACTGTTAGTCACGTCCTATAACATTAGTATAGTATATTGTACCTGATATAACTAATTAAACAACAAAAGTGGAGATGGGCCGGCCACCTAGCGAGAAGAGATGACAATAGATGGGGGAAAAGATTAACAGATTGGTGCCCATGGGATAGTAAAAGAAGTAGGAAACGGCCAGACACAAGATGGAGGGACAAGATAGAAAAGTTTGCCGGTAAGACTTGGCAGAGATTGGCACAAGATAGGTTGTCATGGAGGGAGATGGGAAAGGCCTTCGTCCAGCAGTGGATTTATAACGGCTGTTGATGATGATGATATAGCTTGTTTTAATGATTAAAGTTATCTGTAGACGTGTAGACCTGAAGATGAAAAAAAGAAGAGTTGCATGTAATCCTCTTGCATGAGTCTTCTTTTGAGATATTGTTGCCTTGCAACTGAATAATGGGATGAGATTGTGGATCTTTGCACTCACAATCCATTTGTGAAAACCCAGTACTATGTGGATAGTCCAAATTCCTACCAATAAGAGATGGGGAAAAGTGTGGAAGAGTACCCTGGCATTTTTTTAAACCAAAGTTCTGGGTCGAGTGTATAGCGTTTTTCCACAAAGTGGTCACCTCTACTACTTGAGACTGCTTCTCCATCACATAAAGTGGCCAGTATCATCCAAATCATTGAAGACACATGATAGAGATATCCTTAGTTCTCTTAGTAGTCACAGAATATCAAGGGAGGTAATCTTTTATCTTAAGTTAGTTCCCTTGCACTGCTAGGATTTTGAAAGTCGTGTATACCTTTATAAGTTACGAGTTTTAATAAAGTGATTAAAGAAATAGAATTGGTTAATTGTCTTCCCTAGTGAAATTTCGTTTGTTCCGAAGTGACGAATTTAAAAAAGATTTAGAATCTTAACCAATTGGAAGGGGGCTTTGCTTACCGTGGAAAAATTGATTGGAAACCGATGATGGTTGGGGTTAGCGATCCAGTAGCGAAAGTGACTTTGAACAGAGAAGTCTAGACTGTTTTTTTCCAATTTTGATTGGAAAAAGGTGGGAAAAAAAAAATCGAAGGAACATTTAGATTTTGAAAAGGCTACTCTATGAAAATTTGGAGCTTTCAAGGAAAAGAATGAATTTTGGATATTTCTGTGAAAAAGAAATGTGTTTTAATGGACTTTCTTTCTAAAAAATTTGTGTATTCAAAATTTAATCTTTTGAAAAAGGACTTTGAGTAAAAAGAAATGTTCAGAATTTAATTATATAAAATCTGTATAAAAATAAATCCTGGCGTTGTTTATTCTTTGTTTTCTGTTCTTGTTTCCTCTACATGTTGGTTGACGCACGCGATCACATTTTCAAGGCATCGATCTTTTCAACATTGGGTAAAAAAGACCACACTGCTATGAACGACAAATGTGGTGAACTTAGCCAGATGTCCATCATTCAAAGACATCTACAGAGAGAGAGGATTGTTGCAAGATGACAATTATTGACAACAAGCTGTGGAAGATGCGGAAAAAACAAAGAACCCAAGAGGAATGAGAGATTTTTTTGTTTTCTTGCTAACAAACACTGAAATCAAAAGTCCACTGCAATTATGGGATTGATTCAAGAATTCAATGTCTGAAGATTTCTTCCAAGTGGAAAGGAGGACTATCAATGAACCTAACATGATCAATGAGAGAAATCATGAACAAGCTCTTCTGCATTTCCAAACTGGAGAACTTGAAGACTATAACTTCCAGACACCAAGAAGCAGTGCAATAAATCAAAATGGTGGCAATCCGGAAGTATTGCATGAACTGCAATGCAACAGAGACGAACAACAGGAATTTGTTCAACAGATGAAATAGTGAGCAAAGAGCAGTATAAGAGTATGTGTGTAACTGTTTGGAAAGGAATCTTCCTTCAACGATTTTCATTGATGCACCATGAGGATTGGGCCAGACATTTCTCATCAACTTGATCCTCTCTAAAGTTAGAGGAGATGGAGATGTTGCGATTGTTGGAGCATCATCCGCTATTGCAGCAACATTAATGTCTGGCGGTAGGACAGCACATTCAAGATTGTAGATTTAAGATCAAATGCTCCAACGCCAGAACAAAAGATCGAATGGGACACCTCCTAGACGGTCACCATTTTGCCTGGATCAACACTCGTTCAGCTCCCCGTACTGACAACAACGTTGTATGAGTCACAAACACAACTCGCTGTTCGACCCTTGCTTCCACTTTTTATCGGCCAGAACAGCGAGGGAAAGACCCGTATGTGGCAAGAGTGAAGCGTTAGTAACCCAGATGTACTGTGAAAGCTTTTTGGTTTAAAAGAGCCATCAGCAGCACATCCGGATCCTTCGCTTATGCAAATGCAAGCGACACGCACTCGTTCCAATCTGTGAGCCGGCAAGTCTTCGCCACAAAAAGATTGAAAATGTCATTTGTAACATTGATAAAAATTCCAACACTGCAAATTGTGTTTTGAAATGCAAAGCTTATCGTCTGGGACGAGTGCCCCATGATTAGAAGGGAGAGCTTTGAAGTTGTGGACCAGACTCTTCATGACGTGTGCTGCAACTGTTCTCAAAGAATTACATCTTGGTTCCCCTCAATGAAATAATGAGAAACATCAATCCCACAAGCATTAGACTCGTTCCTGAAATCATGAAAGAGAACTGTTCCTTCAATAACGTGAGTGAAGAAGTTAACGCCAGTCATTTTCCGACAGAATTCCTTGATTTATTTGAAGTCTTTGGATTGCCAACATAGACTGGAATTGAAGGAACTTGGATCTGCCAAGGCTTTGCAATCGAATGCGGATGATCGTTGAAAAACTGCATGAGAATCTCATTGTAGTAAAAATAAACATTAGGGCATTCAAAAATGACAGTTATTGGCACCAAAAATCTGTGGTGTCATGAAGAAGGAACATGACGAAGGCAAGGTTGCCATATTGGTTTTTAGAAGATGCTGAGAACACGTGCGGCAGCCATCTTAAAATGGTGGCAACACGTGGGTGTATGTAGAAAAGTGATCAATGAAAAGAGGAAAGGTCCATATGAATGAAAATGAAGACAAATGCAAATATTTGTAGACATTTAATGAACATTTAATAACAGATAAACATCAATACAAAATGAGTACTACGTTTAAAGGAAAAACACATATTACGCTGAACGAAAAAGGGAATATTAAAAACGTCTCCTACTCAAGTCAACAGAATTAAGTACTTATTTATGGAGAATAGGGATGTAAGAGATACGTGACAGTAAGGATCATTTACCATGTTTCTACTTGACGGTGGAAGTACTGAAAATGCTGTTTTCAATAAAGACTGATATTTCATGGACCAAGGCGATATTAATAAAAACGGTGATTCAGTATATACGTAAAACTAATGAGACGAATGGAAGGCAGGTACAAATTAAGACACCAAAAAGCTTACAGTTTGTCAACACCAGTAGATGTTGTTGACAAGAGGCGTTACATTAGTCACAGTGAAACAAGGATACTCATGGTTTTGAAAAGCATGCGAGATCAACTCTAGTTGGGAGGCTAGAGTGAGCGATGAGAAACTATACTGGCCAGGGCGTGACTACCAGCAGTCAGGCTGAAGTGAGCGAAAAGAAACGGAAGTGGTCAGTTTTAAAGTTAGGGACTAGAGGAAGTGACATCACCAGATTTGAGAACAGACTATTTACTATTCAGTAGTAATTTTTACTCAATGATATTGAGTCACAACAACATTAAGTGCAAGAATGTGTTATCTTGAGAAACCAGTATTCCAGCAGGGTCAACTGTCTGTGGAACGAAAGGAAGGATGGCAGATCAACCAGAAATGTTGTCATCAAAAGTAATCTTCATTAAGCGAAGTGGAGTACATAAGGTATTAGCAAAAGAAAGAAGCCGATGAGCTCATTGGGCTGAGAGCAGGGCTGTGGAATTGGAGTTGGAGAGTCAGAGTCAGAAAAATTTTACTGACTGGATTCAGAGTCAGTAAAAATATAATGTAAATTGTAACATTACTACTTGAAAACCTGCCCAATAGGTCGGTTTTTGAGCTACTTCCTGTGGAAGGCCTACCTGAATGTAAATAAACCCTCTGCAAAACCTTAAAAAAATTAACTTTCCAAAACTGACAAATTTCCTGAGAAAACAGAAGTCTTATGGATTGAAAGCACAAACGGATGTAAATGGTATTTAAACACAGTATTAAAGGTTTAAGAAGGGATATTTTTTATTAAAAAGTATAATTAAATAACATAGCTGGAAATGAAGAATCTAGCCAATTTTAAAGCTGTCGGAGTTGGGGGTTTTGCGTCCGACTCCACAGCCCTGGCCGAGGGGGATGAACTTTTTGGGCAAATGAATAAGTACGTTAGATGATAAGGTTCAGAAGTGGAGATAGAAGATGGACAAAAAGGTTGAAAAGGAAGGAAAAGAAGATTGAATGAACAGGAACAAAAAGAAAAAGAAAGGAACAATCAATGTTGGGACAGAAAGGACAAACTGATTAAAAAGAAAGTTGCAATGAAAAAATACGATGAATGTTGAGAATGCGGAAAGGAAGAAATAATGAAAAAGAAAGATGAATGTGAATTAAGGAAAATGGAGAGAAGGAAATCAGAAATACGAATAAAAAAAAACACTATAAATTAATCCAATATTCGTCTTGTTACACGTCTTTCGTCTTTAATAACCTGATGCTTTCTTTTATTTCCAAAGCAAAGCGATTGCAATATCATTTAGGAAAACTTAATGTTCGTTCTGGTCACCACATCAGATTTCACTAAACTTACCTCAAAGGGTGACCCAGCAAGTCACACAGTTGTCAAATTATAATTAAAAATTCTTTTGAGAGAAATAAATTTTAACAGGGAATGTTTAGATTTTTTTATAGCCCATACAAACACTATTACATATTTTACTAATATATTTGTTTTTATAATTATAATGATTTTAATCAACTTTGTCTATAACTGAGTCATTACCAATCCAAGGATTGTTCAGACAATTGAATTCCTTCATTGTGTTGCTGCTGCTGCTGCAACAATTGGCCGAATCATGGTACAAAGAAGTTCAATTGTTTAGACAAAACTTGAAGTGTTTAATCTTTAGTATTGCTAAAACTATCAAAGTTCTTATCCAAAGTTAAAAGCAGCACCTTTCTTGCTGGATTTACTTTTATAAAAAGAAATCAGCAAAGTAGGACGACTTAACCGTCATAACTGCATTGCATCATAAGGACTGATTTTACCAAAACCACTAAAGAAGCTTAACAGTTTTTTAAAAACTTTCATACTAAGCTGGCACAGCAATGATTGCTTGAGTTTTATTAAAAAAAAAAAACAATTATTTTTTAAAATTTTTTTTATTAAATCAAGTATCGTAAACCATTTTTATTAATTTCTGACTTAATTTTTAGTAGTTTTTAAAAAATCACAATAGCTTTTTTACTAGAACTAAGTTGAATTGTAATTAAAAAAACAACTAAAAGTTAAATAGTACTTAAAAATAAAAATGGTTTACAATACTTTGTCTGAATAAAAATTAAATAAAATAATCGATCGCTTTTTTTACTAAAACCAAAAGTAAACAATAACACTGCCGTGGCAGCATTACTAAAATTGTGATTAAACAAACAAAAAATTAGGATGAATGTAAATAGTAGTCAAAAATTAATAAAAATGGTTTACAATACTTGATTTAATACAAAATTAAATGTGTAAGTGGCCTTTGTCAGTATTGATCTTGTATTTCGATGGTCAACTCCAAAAACTTTTGGAAACATGTTTTTATTTTCTTCAATGATTAAAAAAGTCTTAAAACTCTCTTGCATTTGCTCAAAAAGATTCCATCAACAATTTTTTCTCTCTAAAAAGTTCTGTTAAAAAATAAACCGTTTTATTCTTTCTCTAAATATAAATACAAGATGAATATAAGATGAATATAGGAAATTTGATGGTTTATAAAGTAAAAAAAAGAATTGGTGAAATTAAAAGATGTTTAAAGTCAGCTGGACACATATGAAGAAGAAGTTACGGATGTGTTGCTCGGCTCTTCCTGGGACTCTGCA
The DNA here is from genome assembly GCA_006491835.1 of Architeuthis dux. Classification (NCBI taxonomy): domain Eukaryota; kingdom Metazoa; phylum Mollusca; class Cephalopoda; order Oegopsida; family Architeuthidae; genus Architeuthis; species Architeuthis dux. Next base: position 4,849,659 of record VCCN01003977.1, read on the forward strand.
TTCCGGAGAGTAGATTCACTGAGACTGTTATTATTATCATTGCTATTGGTGTCCTCTACAGAAATGTCAATATTGCCTCCAGTAATGCCACGCGTCAGCCCAAGTTTCTTCTCAACAGCTCGCAATCGTTCATCCATGCTCACTAAGATGTATTTTATCTGCAACAAAAAGGTTTCATTTAATTCACATAGGTAATTCACCAAAGCAGAACAGTATTATCATTTCTTAAAACTCTGAGAAGGAAATCTCATTAAAACACCATCTTCTACTATGACAGTGACCACAAGCAGAAACACTATCTTCTACTATGACAGTGACCATAAGCAAAACACTATCTTCTACTATGACAGTGACCATAAGCAGAAACACTATCTTCTACTATGACAGTGAGCACAAGCAAAAAAAGATATTTTTATCCAGATCTGACATCTGTTTTTCTTTCTGAAGAACTATTTGAATATTCCCAATATATTTATCAGAATGTGTAAGTGGCCTTTGTCTGTATTGAACTTGTATTTAAATTGTCACCTCCAAAAAGGGGTTTTCTGAGTTTCAAATCTAATGAAATCAGGCTTTTCACCCTACAGGATGTTAAGCTATATCTAGCAAATGATACACACACACACACAATTTCCTGGATCCTCAAGATATTGCAACATTTAACTAACTAGCAACATCCAACTCCTTAAAATTAATAATTAATAGATTTTACAATAGTTAATTTACTTATCTTTGCAATTCACAGGAAATTAACAGACTTATGAAAATCCCAGAAATGGCTAAAACCTGCATAAATCACGTTTTGAAAACTCTTGCCATTCTTATTTAGGGCTCATAAATATTTACATTTTAACTAGATTAAAATATAACAGGTCTGGTTAGTCACTCAATAGAAACCGTCATGTGACCAACATCTTTTGGCAGCATGCCATGTTGGGGATGATCAATTAAAAAAAATTGGAAAAGGGCGGGATCAATGAAGAAGTTACTTTTCTCACATTTTGATGGGCAGTGATCACTAAGTCTGAATTAAAAAAAAAAAAACCCAAAAAACAAGCTTGAATGCTGCTGGACACAAACAACTGATCAATTTAGCATAAACTTACATTGCAAATTGAACCTTCCACTACAAACCTATTCAGGTGTGTGTGTGTGTGGTGGGGGTTCTAGACATAATAAGGAGTAAATGTTTGAATTTTCAGCCCTCTAGCTCCATTGGTGTGGCCTGTTCATGTGATACATACATAACCAGCCAGACCAACTTGAAAACTGAAGAAACCTATGTTGTCAGTTTTGTAACATGTTGGTCAATAGCTAAGCCAGTGAACACAAATCTTTTTTTCTCTTCACAAGATGGTTAGCTTGGCATAAAATATCAGTATAAGATAAAACAGAGGATATTTGAGAATAGCATAAAATATTGGCACCAGACCCCTATCTAAGCAATGTTTTTAAACATTGCTTAGATAGAAATCCATAAAACAATAGAGTTTAAAGCTGATGGTAGTACAGGAAATACTGAACCAATAAATAAACAGAATCATAAAACCATCTAAAAAATTAAAATGAAATAGAGGAATCTGTTTACGACTTCTAAATGGTTACCAGCTTTTGAAATAGTGAAAAGAAAAGAGCAACTCACTGGGTCGACATTTTCCAAGTTGTTGAAAATACTTTCATTCGTTTCTCCTCCGGTTTTGTAGCTGAAATGTGCAGATGGAATTTTCTGAGTAAACATTCATTCAAGGTAATCATCAACCTAAATAACACTCGACAAGAGTCTAGTACTTAGCACCAGTAAGATGCTTATAACTTACAGAGGAAAAAAATAATAATCTTATATTAAAAATTAAAAAAAAAAAACAACATAAAAAATTGACATCTATAGAAAATCTCAAATTTCACAAGTTCAACCAGAAATGAGGTCTAATGAAATGATGGTTAAACTCTAATCTCAAATGACAATAAAAAGTATTGTAATTTGAGATTAGAGTTTAACCATCTTGATAATTGTGTAGTAACAAGTTTCATCGACCTGGCATCAGGGAAGGAACCTTGTGTCTCTTGACCAACTAAATCAAATCTGCATTACACTTAAAAATTACTTAAATTGGTCCACAATATTTCAAATGCCAATTCTCTGAATATTAACGGGTGATGGTATTGAAAGAGGGGTTTATTTCTGAAATAAAAGCAAGTCAAAATTAATATCAATCTTTGTCTAAATTGATACTCTCTGATCTTGAAACTTGCCCAGAAGACAGGTTAAAATACTGTACTAAGTATGTTCATGTAGTTTCTTTTGTTTGTTTTTTTTTTACATCAACAAATAAAAATTCAAGAATTATCCCACTAGCATCTCATTTTAAAATTATGGGTTAAGGACTCTTTTAACGTCGAAAATCAATCTAACAAGGGAGGTAACCTTTCCATGCCAAAATTGAAGATTACCTCCCTTGATAATTGTACTACGGATGGTTGTTTTGACTAGAAAAAAAAGTGATTTTTAATAATTTCTACAGTCCGTATAAAGTCTTTCAAGAGTTTATTATTAGAAATATTATTATGTCTCCCTTTCCACAAATTTC
>VCCN01003977.1:5006344-5016618 GCA_006491835.1 Architeuthis dux
GCTCTCTAACCAAATGTCCCAAATCAATCAATGGAAACTGTCTACGTTCGGAAAAGTATAAAAATATTAAAAGATTCTAACAAGTAGAAAATGTTAAAAATAAAGGAAGATGAATTTTCTTAGTTTGCTTTCTTTCTAACGATAACTTTACAAAACAGAATATAAATTATACAGATTCGCTCAAAATGCAGTGATACCCCACCACCATCATCATCATTATTTTAAAGTGCGTCGTTAAAGACCATCCCCAAGATTCGCCAGATCTCTCGTGAACCCGTCTAAATCGTCACGCCATCGGGCAAAATTTCGCATATGATCTCTGGGGATCCATGGTGTGAGTCGTGATGCCCAGCGGTTGTCCAACCTTCTTGCAACATGGCCTGTCCATTGCCATCTGAGTTTTCTAATGGATTCTATGACATCTCGAATATACTGTGCTGTCTTGTGGTCTCTCCGTGCGATGTTAGGAGTGATCGTCTCTTGTGCACGTGGCATGGTTCTTGGTTTTAGAGCCAATCTGTTAGTTAGGTTCCATATTTCAGCTCCATAGGTGACTATCGGGATGACACATTGGTTGTGGACCCTTCTTTTTCAGACTAATGAGATCTTCCTATTCTTGAAGGTTGACATTGCATATCAATTCTATTTGTTCTTGAATGTTGAGCTTGCTCTACCGAAAGTCTGCCAACCCAGAGTGATTCTTCGTTTGATTTCCTCTTCTTTTGAGGAATTCATGGAGATGTGTTGTCCCAGGTAAATATAACTTCTGAAATATTGTAGAAGGCCTGACAACGCCGCTGAAAAATACGAAACAATAAACTGATATATAATAAAGATTTGCTTAACCTCTTTGTCACGACGTTTCTCCCTGACAATTGCGCCCCCCCCCCCGCGCAAAAAAAAAGAAACGGCTGCAGTTTTTAGATATTTCACTCTAGATCGTTTTAGACTATAATTTGCAAAGAATTCCGTGATTTTGGAATTACAAAACCGCATTTTATGAGCATAACAAAAAATAATGTTTAGAATTTTAAAGTACGGAAGTTGAAAACGGCTATCAAGCTTTTTGTTTACATAAATACAACTAAGCAGGTCGAAACTATTATTCTTTTCTTTTACATTCACTGCATTTATTTCCATTGGGGTTCAATTTTATTTTTAGTATTCATATAATATTACATAAAAGGTGAATAAAAAGGTTTTTTCTACGAAAACTGCGTTGTGAACTAAACCGATTTTTGACCAAAACCCATTGTATTAATTTTAACTATTTACTTCATGAAGCAAATAAAATTACTTATTTGCTATTCAAATATTAGAATGCCTGTCATTGAAGAATTAACGGACACAAAAAAATAAGTTTAAACCGAATCTTAATTTTTACTTTTCTAAGTACTAAAAGTTACAGTCATAATTACGATTTCTACTTAAATTTCGTCATACTTTTCAATCTATCTGCAGTAAATACAACTTGAAGGTTTTAATTAAATTTACTCTCATATTTCAGTTTGTTTGGAATAAATTAAACAATAAAATTGAGTCTGTAAGATTGGGATTGCCGCCCAGAGAGTGGGTATTTTCACCTAGTAGTAATAATAATATGACAGTCTTTATATCAATGTTGTGAAAACAAACAACACAACGATCGTATTGAGATGTGTCATGCTCGCATACCCATGTATAATGTCAAATCATGTCTCTAGATATTTCAATATTTGAAGACTTTAGGATCTATCAGCAAACTGAATATTTGAGATATTATGTTGTTACATACAGCATGTCGTTTTTTTACTAGTGTGTTGAAGGATCTTATAAACAACAAAAACGGTAAATATCTAATCAAAATCCCACTTGAATCAATAACTACAGTTAGGTTTATTTAGCCCTAAGAAAGACACGTATCTTGGAATTCTCTGACATACAATGACAAGCATCTACACATGAACACCCACCGAGAAACCGAACTAAGCTTAGATTCCACTGAAATCCAAGGAAAACTATTTGGCATTTAGACCTTTTCCTTGTCATTCGTTACAATTTCAACACATTTCGTATTGGGCTGTTCGTACGTTTTGCCTGTCTCCTTCCTTGGCAATAGGGATATAATAAAGCTAAAGTTCTTAAGCATTGTTTGCTCTTTTACTTTAAATTCTGGAGACTTGTGAGCAGATTAAATAAGATGTACACCATTGACCAATTTAAATTTTCGATTCTTTCGTATTGTGATTTTTTTACTTTGATGTGTTAATTTTCGATCAGCCTTTATTAGATTATCTGCTCTCATCCCATTCTTCCGCTAAACACGAGCTTCTTTTACAACCACGTCTTATGTTGCCGAGGAAAATTGCTGCGTTTTTTAAAAGTAGATTTTCCTTCCTCCTACTGTCAATCCTCGTTACTAGTTGTCACTTCCGCTCTCTGTCTCATTATCATATCCAGAGTCAAATCCTTTATTTTTAACAAAATTTCCTGACTTTCTTTTACATATTCCGTAAACTCTAAGAAGATGAGGATAATTGATAGTGATAGCGAGTTCTACTAATTGTTTAGTTTGTTGTATTTTTTCGTTTTATTATTACTGCAGAGAAGAAAAGCAGTTCTCAGCCTATGTTGCCTAGACACCATTCGCATGTACGGATCGCCAAAGAGAGAAACATCATCAATGTTGAAGGCATTGATTTCTTTTTAGTATTTCCACCATTCAGGTTTTTTTCTTAGATATCCCAAACTTGTCTTTTACGTCATCACGATCATCATAATCATGATCATCATGATCATCTCTTGTTGTATACTCGTTGAATGTCCTGGACTTGGATAGAAAGGAAACCCGAAGAATTGCTTGTAAAAATATCTGGACATATTTTTATTACACAACATACATCTTTGTCGGCCGGATAGCGAAGAGTGGAAGAAGGAGACAAGGAGAACCGCCAGGCTGTCCCCTCAGCAGGGACAGCGGTTTCGTGCCTTTCGGTTCCGCTGATGTCTGTCTTCTTTGAGTGTCGAGATTTCTGTCCGCTTCCCAGAATGACCTTCCAATGACCATTTCCTGTTTACAACAATGATGCAATACACCCATCTCCCAAGGTGATCGAGGTCACTTACATTTCCGCCACAGGTGGCCGGATACGCAAATCATAACACTTTTATACCAGAAGTATTTGGTTGTTTGTTTGTTTATTTTGTTTAACGGCACATCGACCCTTGGTGGGTCATTTAGTGCCGAATTCAGTAGGGGGGATCCCATGTCCCCGTGACTAGAGACTTGAGAGGGGAGAATCCCAAATCCCTGTCACTGAGACAAATGCCACGAGGACCGGGATAAACGGGGGGGTGGTCCCAAAAGCTTCTTAGGACGAATCCTGAGCGTGCTAAAGAAGTATCTAGACCATAAATGGGGACCAAGTGACAACAAGTCTGGCATTCTTCCTTATATTACCACCGATCACAATAATTTTCTCTATCACAGTTCTTCCCTGGATGTCTTTTGAAGATTCCAGTTTCCAGTGATTCAAATATTATGGCTACAAATATTCACATAAGATGCACAGAAGATTCCACAATTTCTAGAGTTCTCAGTCGAAGTTTTGCTAATTTCTTAAAACAATCTTTCTTCTGGACTGACCCGTTGATCTGCCCCCCAAAACTATATTTTTTCGAGCTGGAAGGGCTCCGAGTCTTTATGTAGACTGATCATCCATTAGAAAACTCAAATGGCAATGGGCAGGCCATGTTGCAAGAATGTTTGACAATGGCTGAACATCACGACTCACAACATGGATCCCCAGAGATCATATGTGAAAATGTGGCCGACAGAAAATAAGATGGCGTGACGATTTAGGCAGGTTCTGAAGATATTGGCGCCGCGACGCCCGCGATAGAGAGATCTGGCGAATTTTGCGGAAGGTTGATGATGATGGTGATAATGATGATGATGTTGATGTTCTTTTTTGTTGATTTCTGTTACGTTTGGTCTTCTTGTTGAATATAGTGATAACCTACACGGGGATCCCAGAATAGTTCCAATGCTATTTTTTCTTCAATTTCTTGTTTGTACTGAGACTATTTTGAGGGGGTTATGAACGAACAGTTTGCATAATTTCATGTTTACAGCCGTTCCCCCCATGTCATACTTTTGTACTATTTTAGGTGGGTTTCGGACATTCACCTACTATATTTGTTGCAGTTCTATTTCTCTCCAAGTACTGTCAGCATTTACTATCATCATAAGTTTGATAACTTTTCATAAAGCTTGTTTTCATACTTTTGTTTTGTGTACTGTTATTAAAAACCGTTAACTGCGAATGACGGAAATTTCAGTCATTGGGATTCTATGGCTGACCCAATAAAATATCTGGATTATTGCGATTGATGTATACTCAATTCTATCCGTAAGTCTATCTGTGAACCAAGGCTTTTATCTTGCAATGGATAACTTGCAATGGACAAGGACTTTTATCTTGCAATGAATAACTATTACTCTTCGCCACCTGCCGCACTTAATGGATTAATGATTCAGTTTCTCTTTGAAGCTTCTTCTTTTAGCCAATGATATCTCATCTGAAATGCCAATGATATCTCATCTGAAATGCCTCTGAAATGCCAATGATATCCCATCTGAAATGCCTCTGAAATGCCAATGATATCCCATCTGAAATGCCTCTGAAATGTCAATAATAGCCCATCTGAAATGCCAATGATATTCCATCTGAAATGCCAATGATATCCCATCTGAAATGCCAATGATATCTCATCTGAAATTCTATTTATCTGCCTTTTGAATATTTCATGTTTTTGTTTCTCCTTCTATCTTTCAATTCTAGTATTGTTTTTCTGTGTTTTAGCATTATTACTTTACGAGAAGGAATAGCAGAAGAGAAGTAGCTATGCGTGATTGAGTTTCCCCGATAAAAAATGATTTCCGATTTCTAAGGGATTCTAAACGAAGTAATAATTGTAGTAGCCCCCTCTCATAGTCCCCGTATGCAATTGTAATCTTGTCTAATTAGTTAATATGACAAATAATAATTTTATGATGCTTTATTATTCCTGTTATCACTCAATAGTTTCATAATCAGTTGGTGTGTAACCTTTATTCGTTCTGCTACATAAAACTCGGTCCAGAGTCAAGTCATTAATATTTCTATTATTAATATCATCCCAACGTTCACGCAGGCTCTCACTTCTTCTACTATTATTACTACCAATTAGTGTCATTTACTGTTTTAGAAACCGTCAACAAAACTGTCACCAAAACTGTCCACATAGGTTTCTTAAGTTTTCAAGTGGGTCTTGCTGGATGGCTATGTATGTGTCACGCGTACAGACCGTACCAATGGAACTAGAGGGCTGAAGATTTAAACATTTACTCCTTATTATGTCTATACCAAACGTTTCTTTTTAATTCTCCCACTAAATAGGTTTTTAGTAGGGGCTTCAGTTTGCAATGTAAGTTTATTCTAAATTGGCCCCGCTTGTTTTTTTTAAAAATTTGGATTTTTAGTGATCACTGCCCAGAAAAAGGCGAGAGAAGTGACTTATTCATTGATCTTCCGTTTTACCCATTTTTTAATTGATCACCCCAACACGGCATGCTGTCAAAAGACATTGGTCGCATGACGGTTTCTATTGAGTGACTAACCAGACCTGTTCTACTATTTTTCATTTGGTCATCTTTCTATTTTTCCTCATTCTGAGAAACACTCCCCAATGATTTCCTTATGGCAACAGAAATAATGATTTCTCCTCTATTCCCCCCTCTCCCCCCTCTCCCCACACGCCTTTCTCTCCGAAAGAAAATCGCTCTAGCCTCGTCTTGAGTTTTTGTTTTATATCCACATCGCTAGAACTTAAATTATGCGACTCAACAATTTATTTTTATCACGCTCACTTCTGTGGCTTTGTAATTCATTTGAAAGGAGATTCGTGCCTTTCTTGCTCCGATTTTCTTTCTTTAAGACATTCTCCCCTCTTTATCTCTAGATTCGCTTAGATTCTATTAGAAACCGTCAACCAAAACTGTCACCAAAACTGTCAACATTGGTTAATTCAGTTTTTTCTGGCCGGCTAGTATGTACGTATGTATCATGCGTACAAGGCCGCACCAATGGAGCTAGAGGTCTGAACATTTAAACATTTACTCCTTATTAGGTCTTGGTTTTTTGAAAATCTACCCCTCCGCCTAAGAGTTATTCTTTTTTTTTTGGGGGGGGGGTTCAATTTGCAATCTAACTTTATGCTAAATTGATCCTTTAGTTTGTGTCCGGCAGCATCCACGCTTGTTTTTCGAAGATTTGAACTTTCTTTAGCGATCACCGCCCAACAAAAGTTGAGAGAAGTAACTTGTTCATTGATCATCCGTTTTACCAATGTTTTTAATTGATCACCCCAACACGTCATGCTGCCAAAAGTGACGGTTTCTATTGAGTGACTAACCAGACCTGTTTGTATTGCTTTCATATTTCCCTATTTACGTTAACCCATTACCTGCGACAGGAGCAGCTCAGTTGCCGTGTTCTAAATGCGGCGGTAGCTTTGTTTATACACAATAAGTTTTTTATTTAAATAATGGACCCTTCCACTTAAAGTTACGGACGACTTTTTCTGCTTGTTTCTATGTTTTTCTGTCCGTAACCTTTAAGTGGAAGTGTCCATTGTTTACAGAGAAAAATCTGTTCAGCTTATTTTGCGCCGCGCTGTATATGTGTGACCGATGGAAATTTCCGTCGTTCGCAGTTGAGCCATAGAACTGCCATGACCGAAATTTCAGTCATCTGCTGTTAATCTCGCTTCTATTTTTTTTCTTTTATTCTCCTTCATTTTGAAGTTGGAGGGTGTACATACATTCACTAGTGTCTGTCTGTCTGTCTGTTTGTCTGTCTATCTGTCCACACAATGCCCCCAAAAGTTCTCAATGAATTTCAATAACATTTTGTGGAAGAGTGGGACATGGACAGAGGGAAAATTGATTAACCATTAGAATGAGTACACTTAATCCTAGGGACCCGGGAGGGAAGGAGACAAGAGAGCAAAAATTATGAACCATATGTTAAACGATGCGTCCACCATCCTTACGTCCATATCTGTTCATGTGTTTGCCCCAATTACTAGCAACCTACGATTAGTGACAAACCTTTTAGCAAGGGACTTCTTAACGATACCCAATAATTAGAAACTATAACAATGAGTGACTTTTGTTTCTATATATGAAAATATGAACAAAGAACAAAATAAAAGTAATTAAGAATAAACAAATGCAAATGTAAACATTTTCTTAGATATCTTTTAACAAATTATTAAGTCCTACGTCCTTAGACGTCGACTTTCCTCAGCAACCGAAGAGGCGGAGGTGGGGGAGAAAAAGAATATACACACGATTGACCCGAAGGTCTTACCTAGATTTCAAATCAATCTAACTTGAAAAGGTCTAAAAAGTCGCGGATCTTTCTTTACTCCGCGAGAAAAGAAAAAGAGGAGGGAGAAGAAGAAGAAGAAGAAGAAGAGGAGGAGGAGTAGGAGTAGGAGGGGGCTGGCTTCCAAAGAGAAGGAATAGAAGAAGAGGAGTAGCTTTGCGTGATTGAGTTTCCCCGATTAAAAAATGATTTCCGATTTCTAAGGGATTCTAAACGAAGTAATAATTTTCTATAGTTTTGAGAAGGGTCACTAATATTCAAATGGTTCTTCGGACGATTGAACTCCTTCTTCTTATTTGTGTTGTAAACATGTAAACATCAAAATGTCGACTAAATGCATTAGCCAGACAAGTGCGGATTTCAACCCGATGTGGCTTCCACTTCTCAACAAATCTAACCCGACAAGACAAAGACACAGAAACACCCGGGCCATGTGCTATAAGGGCTACCCTCCTTTAAACATAACTTCTGTTTAACCCATCACACTCAGATTTTAAGAAGAAGAAGGCCGAATAACGGATCGGCCGAAACGTCGTGTTTACAACACAAATAACAAGAAGGGGTTCAATCGTCCGAAGAACCATTTGAATAAGAAGTAATAATTGTTGTAGCATTACTAGTTGTGATAGTAGTAGCAGGAGGAGGGGGTGATGTGGGGGGTGGATGACGAAGACGACGATGGTTCATCCGAAGGTCTGGACCAAGTTTCATATCAATCCAACCTGATACGGCTGAGAAAATTGATATTTAACATAAGAGGGACCGACCAACCGATCCACTGACAGACCGACCGAAAAGTGTCCTATAGAGATGCGTGTGCGCATCTAAAATGGTTTAATTGAGTGTACAAAACTGGTGTGAGTGGACAGGTGAGTATTTGGATGATATTCCAGTACTTTTGCGCATGCATTATACATGTAGTACATTATACATAGTACATTAGCGATATAAGTTATTTAAAAGGACTAAATGTCACTTTATTCTATTCAACGAAGGGGGGTGGGAGCGTTACTAAAAGCTCAGCCTAGGGGCCCGGGGGGTAGATAATCCGTCACAGCTTGTGGCATGAATGAAAATGAAAATGTCTTTCCTCTTTTTCTCTTTTCTTTCCTTATCTTTCTTTCTTTCTTTCTCTTTCTTTCTTACCTTCTCTTTCTTTCTTTCTTTCTTTCTTTCCTTCTCTACTTTCATCGTTTGTACTCCCCCCCCCCCTTCGCATTTTATACAAATCTTTACAATATCTTTTTAAACGGGATTCATTTCTTTTCATCTCTTCTATCTTATTTTCGCCAAGGTTTTCTTTCTTCCTTCCTTCCTTTCTTTCTTTCTTTCTTTCTTTCTTTCTGTTTCTTCCTTTCTTTCTTTCTGTTTCTTCCTTTCTTCTTTCTTTCTTTCTTTCTGTTTCTTTCTTTCTTTCTTTCTTTCTGTTTCTTCCTTTCTTTCTTTCTTTCTTTCTTTCTGTTTCTTCCTTTCTTTCTTCCTTTATTTCTTTCTGTTTCTTCCTTTCTTTCTTTCCTTCTCTCTATGTCTTTCTTTCTTTCTTTCTTTCTTTCTCTCTGTCTCTGTCTCTGTCTGTCTGTCTGTCTGTCTGTCTATCTCTGTCTCTCTCTCTCTCTGTCTGTCTCTCTCTCTCTCTCTCTCTCTCTCTGAATTACCTCCGGGGTACAGATAATATTGGCAATACCGTTCTTTAATGTTTAATGAAGACTATAGAATTTCCCCATCTGTTACTTTTTGTTTATGATGATTGCGAACATTTGAAAGGCCTTAAGCAAAAGTCATGAATTAATTACCCAACTATCAATCTATCTGGAAACAGCATGCAAGCAGTCAGTCCTGTTCTTTTTTAACAAACCAACACAATAATCGAAGCATTTTGTTGCAATTGTACTGAAGCAACTTAACACTTAGATTAAAATTTGCTACTTTGTTATAATCTTGATTTGAGAAATATTTTATTTAAAGAAATATTCAGAACGAAAAGGTCACACATTTATTGTTAGATCAAGAGATTTGTTGTTCGTTAACGTTATTTGAGCAAAGAATTTTGTTTTTTACAAAATTCAATACGAACTCTATTTTTTCTTATTTTTCAAGATTATGGTAAAGAATGCAAGCAATGCATTTAAATTTGAGTTTCGAAATAGCGAAGTTAGGCGTGAGTCTGACAATAAAATCGACGATATATACCCTATAGAGCAGTGGTTCTGAAACAGAACTATCTCGCAAGTGTGTCGCGTAAATATTTCCAAATACACAAACATGTATTTCGAGCCTTGAACGTGTCCAGTACGGGTATTATGCCTGTCCTGCTTCCATCATTTGTGAGACCTCATCCATTTTGATGACAGGAAATATGGATGATATCGTAAATCTGTATGCCGAAATAAACGTTTCATTCGTTGACCAAAGTCACAAATATGTTGAGGACAAAGACACAACGATCCAAATCAAAAACGCTGAACTAAAGAAAGTAGACCACTACATTTATCTGGGACAACGAATCTCCATGAAACACTCAAAACAAGAAGAAATCAAACGAAGAATCACCTTACGCTGGCAAGCTTTCGGTTGAGCAAGCTCAACATTCAAGAACAAAAAATCCAATTAGTCCAGAAAAGAATGTTCTATAACGAATGCATCCTTTCGATAGTCACCTATGGAGCTGAAACGTGGAACCTAACCAGAAGTAGTGAGTTATCAACCTTTAAGTAAGCGGAACCTCCACCCACCACACACATATTCATTTTACAAATGTTTAATGTCGTCTTATGGAAAATGAAGATCGTTGTCCAAGTCTCTAGGCCTGTCATCATTGGTGAAGGAAGAAGGAAAGAAAATAGTTAAAGACAAGACTGGTTG
>VCCN01003977.1:5075994-5087568 GCA_006491835.1 Architeuthis dux
AGCCAAGTCATTCATTCATGTAGTTAGCAAAGAAACCAGACACTACCTAGATTTGTGTGTGATTTACGTGAGTCTGCCACAATGGCATATAAAATGGGTCTCCCAGTGAGGATCAGACTCACCATCAAGCCACTACCAAACATGCTTGGGACTTAATTGATTCAATAACCATTCTTCTCCGAATGGTTGTGAATCTACAATTGTTTTTCTTTTCAATGTTCTGTCGTTCACACATCGTTAAATATCCCCGTGTGAGGTGTTCAAGAATTTATAAGGGCAGGCGCACATCTGCGTATCGAAATATGTAAGCCTTCTTCAAATATAGTTTCTGTTCGCCAAATGTGCTTGTTGGAACATTCTTGTGTAAGTGTTCACAGGCGTGGATGAACAGGCGTAGATTGTCAGGTTATTCAACACTACGTATTTGGATTTACTTATACTTATTATAACAGCTCTGGTAAGTCAACCGTCGCGCGACCCATGTCTTTTGGCAGCATGCCGTGTTGGGAGTGAGCAATTAAAAAAATATATAATATGGGCCTCCCAGTGAGGTTCAGACTCGCCATCGAGCCACTACCCAACATGCTTGGGACTTAATTGATTCAATATCCATCCGTCTCTGTATGGTTGTGAAACCGACAATTGTTTTGTATGGTTTTTGACAGACTTTCCTTGCAACATCTGCTCTCATTTTGCAATTTCAAGCTTTGTCAGTATTCTTTCTCTACTGCGTTGCGTGTATTATGTTTGTCCTTTATAGCCAAGTTAACAGTTTTCTATGTCGATGAATCCTCTTCCTCCTTCTTTTCTCTATACATAGAGTCTGCCAACATCATCACTGGACTCTTAGGCTTGCACAACATTTACGCGTTATCTGCTGAATCGAAATTTTGAGTTTTTCTTTTGTCCAGATTCCGCAATACCTCAATATGGACACTTTAACTAGATGTCTGGTTGTAGATTTTGCTTCCGTGTCTGTGTATCTACGCATATGAATGAATGAATCGCTTGGCTTCGCGAGCGAAGATTTTGGGGATGGCCCTCTACAGCATTTAGTCCATAGACGGCGGGACCAACGTGTGGAGTAAACCTCCAGCCTGAGCAGTGTACTTTTAAGGTGAAGTGCGACTTGCCATGGGTCGATCCCACTCTTTAAACCGAGGGTTTGCATCTTATGGGCCACCGGAGTGGCGCGGATGGGAGCAGGACCCATAGTTGAATGAATACGTGTGTATATCTTGTGATTCAAGTATATATATGAACATGGGCATATATCTGTATGCATATACATATCGGTAAGTATGGGTATATTTACAAACTTTTCTTTTTCTATAAATGTTTTATGTTTGCATGGATGCGTATATGTATGAATATGTAGGCATGTAAAGAAATCATCATTGGACATTTTGTGATACGATCAGTATGTTTTGTATGCCTATTGTGATCCATCCATCGGCATATATATTAGAAACCGTTGATCTGGCTGGCTGGATATGTTTGTGTCATGCGTTCAGGCCGCACCAATGGAGCTCAAATTTTTAAACATTTACTCCTTATTGTGTATAGAAAAAAACATTTGATTTATTTTTTACCCTCCCGCAAATATTTTTTTTTGTGGTGGGTTTAATTTGCAATGTAAATTTATGCTAAATTGGTTCCTTGGCAGCATTCACGCTCGATTTTTGAAAATTCGGTCTTTTCGGTGATCACCGCCCAACAAAAGGCGAGAGAAGTAACTTATTCATTGATCACCCCTTTTTTCGATCTTTTAATTGATCACCCCCCAACACGACATGCTGCCAAAAGACGTTGGTCGCGGCTTCTATTGAGTGACTAACTAGACCCGTAATTCAGATTACAGACTAGGTTGCTTTAATGTGGGCTATAAAAATACCTTGTTGAGATTCTCAGTCAAGCCGAAGTCATCAGGGAATACCATGACCTTTTTGCTTCAATGGAGATGGTATGTATTACCTGTAGGACGGTCTTTGATGCTCAGATCGTAAAAGTGATATCCACAGTCTTAGATATAACACATAAGGAGCGCAATGCGTACGTCAATGTGTGTATGCATGCGTATGTGTGTGTGTGTGTGGCATGGGTCTACGTGGTTTTTCAGCCAATGCATTTTCGTACTAAGCGATTATTTTAGGATAGCGAAACTTCGCTTCACGGAAAATTTCTTAAAAATAGCGCGTGTCCATTTTATCAGACTAGCAGCTTTGTGAGGAGCCGTAAATGAGATTTGTATTTATAAACGATAGTTAAAAAAACATACGTAGCACACACAAAAGAATAAGAGTAAAACTATGGGAACAGTATATGTTTGGCATATCAAGCAGTAGGAGGTGTTCTGCAGAGATGGTGGGAAGAAGAAAGAACGAAAAAAGGGTTTGATAATAGAAACAGAACGTTATCTGCTTGTTATATGCAAGTAAGTATGAAAGAAAAAAACGCCCAGTCATAACCACGCATATAGTTATTTATGCATGCATAGAAATAAAAATAGTACTTATCCAATATAAATATATACTAGCAGGGTTACCCGGCGTTGCCTGGGGAAAAATAACTTCAAATATAAAAACACAGCGCCACCGATTTTGACTCCTAGAAAGGGGAAGAAATCCCCCCACCCTGCTCGATTTAGATCCTTATATAGGAAAAGTTCCCACGATTTTGAACACTAAAAATTGAAAAAAGATTCTGCCCGTCCGCCCCTTGGAAAAAACAGCCCCCTCCCGATTTTGACACCTAAAAGGGGAAAAATCCCCTCAACCGATGTTGACATCTAAAAAGAAAAAAAACAAAGCGCCAACATGAAAACGAACCCCCTTCCCCGATTCTGACCCCTAAACGGAAAAACGCCACCCCTCTATTTTGACCCCTAAACGAGTAGGGGGTTATTTCCCCTTACTTTAGAGCCCTAAAAGAGAAAGTTAGCGAGATTACCTATTTTTCTCTATCGCACATATAAATATTAGCTGCTGATGATAAGGAAGAAGGGACAGCCCACCCCCTTCCGCATACTCTCGCCATGACCTATCTCTGGCTGCTGCTTTTCCCTTACCTTTTTCACTGCGAGATGATTTTCACTGTATGCTTGATTGTTATCAATACTCCCCCTGTCTCAGTAAATGCGAGTATACAAACTTACAAACTCACAGACAACCACATTTATATATATAAGGATATATACTTGGGCAGCAATCTTTCATTCATACACGTCTGGTTAAATACGACGGACA
Organism: Architeuthis dux; assembly: GCA_006491835.1. Classification (NCBI taxonomy): domain Eukaryota; kingdom Metazoa; phylum Mollusca; class Cephalopoda; order Oegopsida; family Architeuthidae; genus Architeuthis; species Architeuthis dux. Next base: position 5,079,240 of record VCCN01003977.1, read on the forward strand.
AGGAATATCTTGTTAATTTGTTTTTATTGTTTTCACACAAGAGAACGTAAACTCACCTGAAAAAATCTAAATTAAACCTACTCCTACCTATAGGCAACATTATTAAAATATGTACACTCTGCACAGATCAGTGTTATTTCGAATTCAACAACGAGTTCTACAAACAAAAATCCGGCCTACCTATGGGCTCACCTCTCGGCGGGGTTCTGGCATGCCTTTTCATGGAAACCCTGATATCAACACCATTTAGATACATCTTGCATAAAAAACATTATTTCCGAAACATAGATGATGCTCTCCTAATTCACCCACACAACACCAGCCTGCCCAAACTAGCAGATAGACTCAACAAAGTAGAAACCACAATCGAACTCACACACGAGATAGAATCCAACAACACACTTCCTTTCCTCAACATACTAATACACAGAACCGATACAAAACTGCAGCTAAGCGTACACCGAAAACCCACCAACAAAGATGGCCACTTACGCTTCTATTCACACCATAACACCAGGATTAAGTCAGGTATGATCATAGGTTTTTACCTACAAGCCCTTAGAATATGCAGGCCGAAATCCCTAAAAGAAGACATATATATAATCCACTTTCAGAAACCTCCACTACCCCTATTCTTTCCTTCGCAACGCCAGTAGAAAGGCACTCAAAATCCAGTACAGATATCACCAAGCCGGACAAAGATGACACAGATAGACGCATTATCCTCCCGACTAGCCCACAAACAACAGAGCTCGGAAACCAATTAAAACATCCAGGATTACAAATCACAACAAAAACATCTAGGACCATAAGAGACCAAATCAAAAAACCATGAAACAGCAGAACAACCCCCGAGGCAGGCATATATGAAATACCATGCAATAACTGTCCAGATGTATATATTGGATAAACTTCGATACTAGACAACCACAATAACGCCCTAGTAAATCACCGAAACAAAACAGATCACAGTTTCGATCTGAAGCAAGCCAGAATGATCAAACACATTCACGACAAGACGACACGTAAATTTGTTGAAGCAGCAGTTATCGCAACCAGCGACACGATAACACGGATGCCTGGAATTCTGCAATGTCTCACCTTACCTAGAAAAACTCATAATTAAACAACAGAGCATATCAAACAACTAGAAAAAACATTTTTCCATAGAAACAGGATAGTACGAATATCACAAACCACACACCCAATCTCACACATACATAAACCACGCAACAAGATTCACACACACACACACACACACATTCCCAAAAGCACATATTATGGCAATATTCAACGCAGAAAGTAGCCAACAGAGGGGTGGGTGGGAGTGGTAGACCGGAAGTAATGTCAACGTGTGGACTCGAACAATTCACAACTTTTTCAAAAGGCCGCAAAACAGAGAGAAGAAAAGGCAAAAAAGCCAACCTTACCTTGTGAAGTATCGTCTTCTAGTACTTTGTAATGGTGACTTCAAATTGCAACAAATCCCTCTGTTACGACTTTGGTGTTTTCTTTGTTCGGCGAGAACTTAAACCAAGGTCTGTTAACAGTTGAATAATTTTAAGAGTAAAAGGTTACTCTAGTTAGGAGCTGCAATTTACAGCACTTGCATACAGTAATAATAGTAATAATAATAATTCAAAGGGGTGATGATAGGAAGGGAAAGGGCTTTTAAATACTTGTGAAGACCGGTTTTGACTAGTCTGCCGATCAGACTGGCTGAAATGAAAATTGACATGACCAAAGAAAAGGAAGTACCTTTTCTATAAATGTTGACACAATCAAATCTATTAGCTTTTTATGAGCTAACACAAGGTTGTTTTCTGGCCCTCCTATCCCGGCCGGAAGTAGAAAAGAAGGGTAAATACACTTTTTTTCTGACACACACATCCGATAAAAAACGAGATCATCTCTCAGACCCACACACATAAGCACACTGACATACCCAGGACCTTGACCCCCAATACAAAGCCAACGCGCCCAGAGATAAGATCTTGTCTATTCTTCCCCCCTACCACTTATGATAAGACCTACTTCCTCTCTTACACTTGCATGCAACTCTCAACCAATAGTAAACAAATATATATATATTTATATATATGATGGGTATGGTTAGACAATGTGGAAAAGGAAAAAGAGTGAGAAAAGCTTGTTACATCTCAAACATGTTTATTATCACGAGGATAAATCTGTATGCATTTCGTCTTCAGAAGAAAGTTGAACATGGCAGAAAGTCCTGCAATTATCCGTGTGACCTGCAGCTAGTGATTCTGTCGGATTCCCTCACATCCACACTATAAACATATATATATATTCTATAGATTCTAGATTCTACCTGGGGGTGGTGAGTAATGGCCGATCTGATTGTTTGTTTACATTTTATAAGCATAAATGTTGTTGGCCGAATTTGCTGAAATTTGGCTATGATATTGATTTTCAGTGGACGAGTCTACTTTTATGGACAGAGAAACAGAAAAAGTCACGCTGTTCATTATCATTATATAAGTAGATTACAACTAGGTCGTCGGGTAGCCAATGTCCAGAGGGCCACATTTCATGGCAGGCAAGAGAGAAAATGAATGAGTTGAGGACCCTCTTTACTGACAGATGATATTTCATCCCCATGTCCAGTAGAGGCAGGAGGAACACACATTTCCAGAATATCTCAGGCTCATACGAAGACGGGCGCGTGCATCTGCTAGATTATTTTACCTGCTGTGAACCTACTGGAACACACACACAGACACACACACACACACACACACACACACACACACACGTATGCATAATCAATTAAATCCCCTTATCTACGAAACAAAAAACAAGTACACGCTTCAGCGCACACATACGTAGAAAGACGAGGAAATGCTTAACAAACATCTGTCGAGAAGTGTATTCGTCTTATATTTAGATTATGGTAGACAATCGACATTTGTTGACGAAATATTCTGTGTTAAATTGCAACTTAATGGTGAATTCAAACGCGTAAGAATGGATTAATAAGTAAGTTGTGACCTTACGCTGGCTACGGCTTGGACTCCACATATCACATTACTACTTACTCGACCCGTTTGAGGCGACAAGCACCCGAAGTGTGCTATTTTACCCATGGATAGGGAGAAAGGTGGATTCATGCTTTTCCCAAGGACGAAGTGAACACGAACTGTTTCAGTCGGAGTTTGAATTCGGCTCGTCGTCCGTTCTCAAGAACTGATGAAAATAAGAAAATCTCTCCAGATCGAAGGGATATCAATCCTTTTGTTTTCCTTCTGTTTTTACTTTTTCAGTATTTCTTTTCGTTCCCCATGTTTCCTTCTTTATTTCTTTTCTTTCTGTATCCCTCAAAGACTGCTTTGTTTTGTTTTATTTCAGGTACAGTCAACGAATCGGAACAGACAAGACACAATGCTGTTCAACTCTTGTAAACTTTGTATTAATCCTTTGCACAGTATACCCTCCCAATTCCACTAATTCACTATAAATGGTTTTTGAAATGTTGTTTGTCTGAACTTCAGTGAGAGCTCCAACTTTATATACACATACATAAATACTTTGTCTTTGTTCTGTTCACAAAGACAAAAGTAATGTTCAACAATAAAGTCCCCCAAAAGGCTTTAGAAGAGATTGACGAATACGTTTACCTGAGTCCTGAGTCAACTAATAAAGTTAGAGAAAGACCATGAAAGTGAAATAAAACGACGCATCACAATTGGCTGGAAAGAATTTGGTATGAATGGAGACATATCGAAGAATACCTTATCAATGTTTTTAAAGCGTAAAGTATACAATGAATGCAAAATACCAGCTATGATTTATTAACAAAACGAACTGAGAACCAACTTAGAATCGAACAGAGAGCCGTGGAAAGAGCGATGCTAAGGATAACTCTAAGAGATAGAAAAAGATCAACATGGATCCATTGGCGGACTCATCAGCAAGAAAAAATGACAACAGATGGAGCAAGGTTTGCCGGTAAGACATGGTAGAGGTCAGCGCAATCAAGGTCGCCATGGAAGGAGATCGGAAAAGCCTTCGTCTTGGACTTATAACGGCTGCTGCTGATACAGACATACTTGTCTACTTATATAATGAAGTGTTATTTTTATCTGTCACTCTGTCTGCAAAAATGGACTCTTCAACTTAAAGGTAACACTTTTGCTGGTAGAAATATATCCTACCCACCGTTTGTAATAATGGACTCTGAAACCGGTTCACTAGATTGTTTTCTAAAAAATAATCACATAGAAATTCAAATATATCCGTGAATTTGTTTCACAGGTATTAACTAGTATACATATATTCTATAAAAAGGATAAAAACTACACGCTTACACAAAAGCGCGCAGATACGAAGCCGAGTTGGAAAGGCCTACACACACACACACACACACACACACACACACACACACACACACACACATATATATATGTGTGTGTGTGTGCGTGTGCGTGTGTTTGTATTGTAAGAGATTTGCAAAACATTAATAATATATATATATTTACATAAATATGCAAATACACACATATATATCTATATACTGTGGAAATGTACGTATATGTATTTAACTGTAAATATTTACACACACACATACACACATACATACACACACACACATATATATATATATATGCTTCTTTAATCTATCTATCTATGCGTATCTATAGTGTGGCATTTTACACTAATCAGTTAATCACTATCAAGCTTTCACTTAAGCGTATATATATTCATAGACTTTTAACAATAGCAAATTTACTCAGAAGAACAAAAGTCAACTACACAGATACTCCACTCGAACATAAATGCACACATTCAAAGACACACATACACGCTGATTCCACAAAAAGATTCGCACTCACATACGCGTACCCCTATTCTAATACTGTTATTCGTGTGTGTATAGGCCTTTCCCTCTCGGCTTCCATTTTCTCGACAAATTCCGTCGTTCATACATGAGTGCTTTGCGCGTTATATTCTGACACATTCCGATCAGCGCGGCACTCTCCTTCTGTTACTGTAATCGACGGCGGTGGCGGCGACGGTGGCATCATTAAATGCCCCCAAACAGCAGAAGATTTCTTTCCAGCCCACTACAATTCACCGACTCAGCGAGCAACGCGCAAGGAACATTGCACCTGGGGTATAAATAACAACAATAGGCTTTCTGATTGCTGTCCAAACAGAATACACATCTTCAATTATTATTTTTGGACTCCCAAAGTCTACGATGAATGTATAATACCAGCAATGACGCACGGATGTGAATAATGGCAACCAATACTTGAAAACAAACTCAGGGTCACACAAAGAGCAATGGAAAGAGCAATGTTATGAATACCTCTAAGAGATAGAAAAAAATCAACATGGATCCGAGATAAGACCAAGGTAAAATATACCTTAAAAATGATTAAGCGACAAAAATGGAGATGGGAAGGACACATAGCAAGAAGGAAGGATAACAAGCCTGGCTGCTCAGAGTCAAACTCTTCTTGCGTAATTCTACTATAAATGGCGGTAACACACCAGGCTAGAAATCACCTGATCGCGAGTTCAAATCTCGGTAGTGAAATGCTGATTTTATATGTCAGTTTACTCCTCTATTCTTGGTGAGGATTGTCCTTGTTCTTGTTACATAGGAAAGTAAAGTCAACTCTGATTTTGTCCAGGAGTTTGACAACAGATAGTACAAAAGGTTATTCGATTGATGTTCGAGGGCTAGCGAAAGGAGTAGAAGACCAGAAATAAGATGGAGAGACGAGATAGAAATGTGTCGCGGTAAGATATGGCAGAGGTTAGCACAGTCACGGTGCATGGAAGGAGCTAGGAAAGGCTTTTGTCCAGCTGTGGACTTGTGATGGTTGATGATGATAACGATATTTGCTATTGATTTCTTCTGACAACGTCTCAACTGGTTCATTCCTTAGTCTTCTTCAGGTGAAATTGTTCCACGTAAAGTCTTGCTGTTGGCCATGTTCCCTGCGGACGCGTTGTCATATCACTTCTTGCAGACTTATTTAGTACAATTCTTGTCTTAATTTAGTTAGTATTAATCATTATGTATGATATGGTCAGACTAGGTTCCTCGTCTATGTGTTCATTTGTTCACAACGTTTCGGCAATCTACCCGCCGGCCTTCGTCAGGTGTGCCAGGTTCTAAAATATAGATTCACTGTTTAGAGCGCATGCTCGATTGGAATGGACGTCACATCCGTTTTCACGATCGGTGATACCATATCTGCCGACTCATTATAGTTCGCATTTGTTTTTTTTATTTTTCCAAATCTTCAATTTTCTCGACTCAACATTTTAAAAGTCCACACCTTTGATTGGTGCATGGATCTCGAACACATTATTCCCATGCAAACAAACATAACAAAACAAAAAACTAGGAATACGATGGGTTATAAGAGGATCGACTCGGAGGTTTTGATTTAAACCTGGGTGTAACGGTGAATAACATTTCTTCTAGAATCATCATATTTCTAAAATAAATATGATTTTGCAAATAACAATTCTTCTTTTGCAATTAACAAAACGCTAATATATTTAAAAAGTCTTTTTTGGACAAGATATTCACTGATAATAAAGAATAGATTTATTATGAACAGTTAAGATGTTGAAAATGGCCTAAACAGCCGTAATATGTGTCATCAGAAAACATACACCAATACACAAGACGGAACTACGTTCATAAAAAATGTTAACTTTTTTCTTTTAATTTTGAAGTTTTAGAATTTTTATATTTATACACTGAAATTGAAATTATTTTTCAATATTTTTGATTTTCATAGATTTATTATGAGAATTGAAAATGGAGAAAATCGTGGCTACATCCAGGACTGCCTTCAACACTCAACTAAACGGAATCTACTAGGGGATAAGTTCAACATAGTATTTGGTGGGATTCAAGGGCATTCTTTATTACGATTTGCTGGAACATGGACAACGGTTACTGTGCAATGCTGCAGTGAGTAGTTGGCTCATTTGAATGACACATTGGAACAGAAAAGATGTTTTTCTGGGCAAGGAAGTCGACCAGTGATTTTGCTGCAAGACAACTCCCATCCTCGAGTTGTAAAGCAACCCGGCAAATAATCAGTGAGCTGGGGTGGGTAGTTCTTCTACATGTCGAATATTCTCGATTTTCTTTACGATGGAATAAACAGTTTACATGAGAGATGGTGTACTTATTTAACTACTTCCACGCGATGACAGAATAAGACGCTGGGTCGGTTTTAATGTTTAACGCGTACGTGTGGGCAGCAGATGCTTTCAGTACCTGCTGTTACCAAGCGGTCACCCATCTAAGTAATGATCAAGCTCGACGCTGCTTAACTTCGGTGATCGAACGACAATCAGTGCTTTCAGTGAGAGGCGGGGTAATGTCACGTAAAGATTTTGTCAAAAAATACCGGAAGGTTTTCCATTAATCCTAATAGAATGACCGTGTTATACGGCTGAATTTGTGTTAATCTAATCAATAACACACACACACAAACGCTCGCGCGCACACGCGCACACACACACACACACACACACACACACAAGCAGAACACCCAAACCCATGCAAACACACACACACACACACACACACAGAACGCCCAAACCCATGCAAACAGATTCACACACACACACACACACACACGCATACACAAATAAACACACACAGAGAACACCCAAACCCATGCAAACAGACACACACACATACACAAACAAACACACACACACAGAACGCCCAAACCCATGCAAACAGATACACACACACACACACACAAACAAACACATACACAGAACACCCAAACTCATGCAAACAAATACACACATACACACACACACACATAAACAAACACACACACACACACTGATCGCGTGTCCATAGATGTGTTCTTATGAGGATGAATATTTAACAAAAGAGAATCAAAAGGAGTGGAAAAACGAAAAGAAGAGAAAAGGAAGCGTAGACCCTACATGTTTTAAGATATAACTATTTACTATGTTTAGATTAGTCTGGTACAAGGCCATAAGTGTGGGAGCATCCAGTGAAGTCTAAACTCAATACACATTAGTAATTATTTGCTAGACTAACGCACTAACCATTAGCCCTAATGGAGTGCTGCCCAAAAGTTCGGGAAATTCAACTATAAAAAAATACTTATTCCTCTCTTAGTTTCCACCATCTCCTTCGAAGTAGTCCCCGTGGTCATGTATAGAACGATCCCACTTACGAAGGCTAGTGACAAAAGTTCGTATTATATTCGGTTCGAGCGCACTGTCTAAATTCCTTGAACTTTTGGATAGCATCACACACGCGCACGCGCGTGCACACACACAC